>JAKSZT010054561.1:438749-578749 GCA_026826555.1 Tolypeutes matacus | reverse complement strand
CCTGGCTGACATTTTTAAAAATTGGCATAAAAAGAACCGTTAGGAAAACACATATAACAATTAAATGCACGCACAAAAAATCGTGAACTTTTACCTTTTCTAAGATTTCACACACTACTGTGGACTTATTTACAAATACAATTGGATAAAATAACAGATGCGTGTACCTAAACACATGTAGGAGCCTTTCTGTGTAAAGATATATACATGATTGTTACATAGATGCTTAGGACACATGCAGACGCAAATGCATAGATTTGGAAACCTTGCATTTGTTTTCATATGAGAAAGCCATTTAAATGTGTTATTCCTCTTCATGTTTTTTTTTTTTTAAATGTCATAGTAATCATTGATTCAGGTTCTAAAACTCAAATGTTTAAATATTTTGCATCTCTAGATAAACTGATTGAACAGTCAACACTTGTCTTTTTTTAAAAAGTCTCATCTTAGACACTCATTCATACACACACACGCATACACACACAATGCAGTTTGCATCTCCCCTACCCCTGTAAAGTTATAGTTCTCAGGCTTTTCAATTTTTGTGTTTTACATTCCTATATTTAACAGATTGATATTTTCCTGTTTGTTCTCTTTTAAGATTTCTTTTCCACATACAGAGTGTATTCATCTGCTATCCTAATGAGGAAATGACGAGTTTTTATCAACCTTATTAAACATACACCCAGAAGATATCCATTTTAATAAGGGGCCAATTACTAAGTGTGTCTTCAGTTAGAAAGAACTTAGCTTTTACCTTGTTCTTTGGCTCTCCATGTCTCTAATTAATTGAATCTTGAAATCATTGGACTTTCAGCTTAAGAGAAGACTGAAGAAGGGAACTTAACAACACTGCCTATTCCTTTATGTCTAGAACGGGCTAAAAAAAAACACCTGTAATGCTAAAAGACTCAGGCTTTTGTCTGTTTCTAATATTACTTTTCTGCCTAATTGCCATCACTGCCACGTACATTAGGCCCTTTTTCAGCAGGGTTAAAACAGGGCCAGTGATGAATGGAAAACTGATTGTACTGCTGTCAAACTTGAATGTGAGGCTTATTCTAGAGATAGAAGTATGAGGAAAAGGACAGAGAATTGCACTTCATTAAAGCTCTACCAAGCTGATTGGAGTGGAGGAGGTAATTGAGATTTAAAGTGGCATTCCCATCACACTGTCCCCTTTTCAACTTAACAACTGTCATTCAAGCCACATAGGGCAACAATTGGCCAGATTTCCCAGCTCTTCTGAGTAATAAAACAGACACTCACCTTCTGGCTATTCGTTTTACTTACTTTGTTCTAATTTCCAATTCATGTGTCATTAGTGAACGAAGATTGACAAGAAATAGCTTTGACCTCACAGATTTGACCTTCAACCCCAGAGACCCAACTCTAGTATGAACATAGGTTGGAATATGCTAAGAAACACCTTTCCTTTGCACAAGAATGAATGGCAGTTTTTTCATCATTGTACCACCCCCTGCTTGCCACTACATTTAGACTATGAGACATGTCAACTGCCTGTCACAATTACAATAGACACAGCAAACCAGAATTTTCCCTAAATCCAAGGGGAACTTCCTGAACAAAGAGTAAATTTTACTGCACAGATTTTGGAGACCTCCAATTTGTAGAGCCAATAATGAATGCTTCCCACAGACAAATAGGTAGCTGTTAATTATCCCAGCAATTTCTTTTTTTAATGTGCTAACAACACAGCATGCTAAGCCTTCATATCCTACCCTGTTACCTGATGATCTCATCACATTTGAAAAGATGGTAGTCTGGGAAGAGGACGTTATTATAACAAGTATGCAATATGATAAGTTACATGATTATAATCCCTTACTTTTATGATTTAATAAAAAGAAAGTGTAATATTTTGGAAACAGATGGGTATGGCTACACCTTTACTAAACCAGCTGAAGTTGCTTACCTATAGTATCGCTTTAAGATAAACATTATCTTTGTATTTTCCTTGACCAATTATTGCAAAGAATACACGCATGCGCGCACACACACTAATTCAGCATCAACAAAGCATGCTGTGGATAAAACAAAATTGCTGAAGGGCAAGATCTATGATCTGAATTAGAACCCTCTATGAATTTAAAAGTAATTTATACTTCTACATAGTTTTGAATAGAAATTGAATCCTGGAAATCTATTATGGTTAAGAAATTATTATGGTTTCTTCATATTATGTGAACAAGCATTTGGATGATTCTAGTGTTTTACCCCCAAATAAACAGAATAATAAAATACACTACTTAATTGTGCCAAGTGTTTAAAACCTTGACACTGTTTCCTACAAGATAAAACATTTGACAACACTGCTAGGTTACTGCTTTGACTTCATTTTAATGAAATGTGAAGTCATTTTACTAGCAATATGCATACTTCGGCCGTTTTTTTTTAATCATGAGTATATGGCTATACTGACGTCACTTTATTAGTTATTACAGTCATTTGGTTTCCCCTTGTAATGTTCTTCTATTATAACATAGATTTGCATAACTCCTCGTGCTTCCCTGTGATTCTTCAGGTTCTTGTTTGTGTTGCTGAAAAATAATACAATGTATTTTCTTACAGGAGGTATTAACTTTCATGAGAAATCACAATTGTTACCACATCGTTTGTAAGTACTTATAGCTACTACCTTCAGTACATTTAAATAAAACTCAAAGAACTAATTTCTTTTGAAAAGAAGGTGATTAGCATACAAATACACAAGAGGCATTTCAGAATAGGACACACTTCCAGAGTATGACATCGTGAAGAGTTTACTAATAATTATAGAATTTTAGGACGTCTATTGGGGGCAGAGCATTCTTTATTAGATCAGAGTCCCAATTATGTGAAACATGCTTTCAGGATATCAAAAAATAGCATATTTATCATCACTATGCCCTAACGCATGTACTCTCCCTATTCGGATAGTGATCGTCAAGCCAAACAGGGAAGAATGCTCTTTGTATTCGGAATTTTGCTTTCTTGTGGGTAAACTTCATGTCCTTTTAGGTCAGCAAAGGTCACAACTTATGGTTTTATCTAAAACTGCCCATTTGTGATCATCAAAAGAAATAAATCTCAGGCTGTTGGGAGCTTCTGGAGAGATGTCTTTATCCTACACCTGTGACAATTACCCTGCGTTAGTGAAGCTAACAAGAGTCAAGCCAGAGGCCAAGGGTCAGGGCACTGTCAAGAGGAAGTTATTCTTCAGTCCACTAAATCTCTTATCACTCTCATCTAAGGTGATATCTACCTATCAATCAAAGAATGTAGACTATTGTCTTGTACTAAGTGCTGCACTTTCTGCTCAAAGAGAACAAATTTTCTTCTTTTTCCTATAATTACCATTTTCTTTATTTAAAAATTCATCTCCAAAATAGACACTGAACCTATAATCATTTCAAAAAAACAATGGGTTTATGATAAAGTAAAATCAAGAAGTGATGTTAAAAATAAGTTTCAGGTCTTTTTTGTTTGATTGATTTAGCTGTCAGATGTTGTGAACTGAGTCAAAAAAGAGTTTACCAAATGAATAATTAAATGAGAAGTATTGGAGAAATAATGAATGTCAGACTTTTCAATGATGTTATCTGTGCCTCTGTGCGAGTGTTTCCATGTGGGCAGACTTATCCCAGATATTATGGACTAGCATAATATCCTGCTAACAAGTATGTTTGGATAAAATAATCTTCTGAGAAATATTTTCATAATGGACTTCAGTTGAGTTGATAAGTATACACAGTTGTATCTGCTTATGCTGCACTTGGATATAATGAAATTCCATTTAGAATGTAGAATAGTGAAAGGCTCAGTTATCCTAGTGTACTACAATATGCAAATTGCAATTCCTCCTGTCACGAGATTCAATTTGCAAGGAAAATCTCGCCTCAAAGAGTCTTCCTTAAAAACTAGATATCTCAGAGCATTAAAAGTGTAGAATGCATAGTTTGAGTCACAAGGTTAAGAATGATTTGGTTGGGTCATTTAGACCCTCTCTCTCACTTCAAGGAGACTAAATCACAAAGAAGCTTCATGCTACTCTTTGTCTCCAGAGAAATGTTTTTCACAAACCCATTGCCAAGTTCACTTATAATATTTTCATATGTCCATTTTCATATGATAGTTCCCATAAGTTTAACACAGTGTGACAGAAAAAGTTTTGGAGTGAAACTCAGTAAACTTGTGCTTTAGTCTCAAGTCTGCTATAGTACGAGCCTCAGTTTCTCCATCTGTCAAATAGGAGTGAGAACTCATTATTTTCAATCATATGGCTCTTAAAGTCTGAAGCATGTTTGTCCATCTGCAAATGTAGGTAGAAACCTCTCCTCTATGCTGCCTTTAAAAATTAACTTAGTTCTTAATAAAAACATATTTCATCATTTGGTCCTGACTTTTTTGAGGACGGGGACTATGTCTTCTTCATTTTTCCCAAGTACTTAGCAGAGTGCCTAGTGAATTAATGAATGAATGACTTTTATGATGCTATAAACCTGTTTTATCCTTATTTTTTCATGCTCACTTATTAATAGGCTCCACTCACTTTCAAAAGTGGCCAAGTTTGGATGATAAATTATATGGTGTTTATCAGTTCCTTAATGGAAATAGAAATGACTTCTATCACCCATTTACTTGCTAATAATTAATGCCCACTCAAAATTCTCTTTTCTTTGCAAAATAACTCTATATCTTCTCCTTTTTGAACTTCTGTTTATTTTTAAATTTAAAGATTATTTTAGTGAACAATTGAAGCATATATTCATGCTTCTATATTTACTGTCATCCATTATTTTAATTACCCGGCTCCAAAGGCAAGCCTGGAGTTCCTTACAATTTTAAGGTGATATGATTCTAATTAATATGCCTCTATCCTTTGATGGAGCTCCACACATTGCACCGAAAAGCCTCAGATTTTGATCATTGTTCTCTTAGGTAACCAACCCTCTTTTTTTAATAGACCATGCTTTTGTACAAGAACTATGTATTTTTTTGGGGGAAAATAATCTTCTATTATCAAGCAAAAATAAACAATATATTCCAATAGGCCTTGGGAAATGAGAAGTCTGTAGTCTACACACACCTGAGAGAGTGAGGATGAGATAATATGTTTTGTCTTTATGGTGATAGCTGTCATAATTAAATGATGTCTTTAAATATGGAAGACATAGTTCAAAAGTTGATATATTTTGTCCTTGTCCCTATAAGCTCTTTAATAGGGATATGACCATTTGCGAAGCCAGAATGAAAAATGGATTTCCTAAGAAGACACTCCCCAATTCAACCACCTTTTTGCCTGGCCTTGACATGTTTTTCGAACAATCCACTACTCATTCTTATATTCTACAAACTGATAAATCAAAAGCTCTGATTAAAAGAAAGCCTTGATGTGAAAGCAAACAACAAAAACAAAGGAAAAAGAAAACAAACCAAAACCAGAGAAAAAATAGAACTTTAGCTTATAAAGAAAATAACATTTTCAACATCATTTTTTGTTGAATTGAAATATAGACATTTATTGTAGACTCCTAAAGAACCTACAACGCTGACTGGTATCCAAGATGTTAACATTTTTTGGCTTTTGAAGTAAGTTTCAAGCAAATCTTCTGAGATACTCTTTGGGTACTTGGGTTGATTCTGACCTTAGAACACTTTAGTTTGAACACTTTATCTTCTTCATATCATATCTAAGTAAAAATAGAGGAGAATATCAGAGGAACCTTCAGGTGAGTCAGTGCAACCACTTCTGACCAGCCATCTAGCTGACTCTTCAAATCATGGAATTGCTCTTAATAGACTTTTCCCTGCATAGTTTAAAGGGAAAATAAGAGTGGTTTTTATAAATATCCAATAATGTCTAAATATTTAAAATAATTGCATCTTCAACCTTGTTTTCAGCTAAAAAATAATAATGGTTGAGAATGAGCAAATAAAGACAAGTAAAAATAATAACACTTCTCAGATTTTTCAAGATTCCATGTGTTCCTTTAGCATCTCTCTGTGGTCACCTGCAATTTATCCTGGGTTCAGCTGTTTTCAAAAAGTTAGAGAAACTAATAACAACAGGAAAAAAAGAAGAAGAAATGGTGTTTGCTTCAGTTCCCATGTACAGTTGGGGAAAGAAAGCTTGGAATCTTTTCAAAATATAAACTCCTGAATGATTTTTGTGATAGGCAAGTGTACTCCCTGAAATGACACTAAAGAATGCTCTACTTCTCTATGTTATACATATAATAAACCGTCGTCCCTCAATGCAAAGAAGTACTAAAATCTACCCAAAATAGCTTCTAGTAAATACATGGTGTTCAGCCTCAAAATTGATTCAGCTGACCATAAAAGTCACAAAAGTAGAAACACGATGGATTTCATTTGAGTGGTCTTTAATGAAGTAATTTAAAAGTGTTCAAGTAGAGAAAAATAAATGTCTGAAATGAAGAAGACTGGTGTCATGTCAGCACAATTTTCTTCCTCTAAGTTTGTTGATTCAGATGTCCTGGTTCCTTTTACTATTAAGATTATTAATTGTGAAATTTTTTCACTTTACATGACTTTGGAACTGCATTATTTTTAAAGCTTTTTAAAATTTTGAGATAATTATAGATTCACATGCAGTTTTAAGAAATAATATAGAAAGATCCCATGTACCATTTTCCCAGCTTTCCTTAACGAAAACATATTGCAAAACTATAGTACAACCTCACAACCAGTTTATTGACATTGGTACTGTTAAGATACAGAATATTTCCAGCACAAGATCCCTGTTGCCCTGTTATAGTCACACCTACTTCCTCCCACCCTAACCCCTCTTAAGCCATGACAACCACTAATCTGTTCTCTACTTCTGTAATTTTGTCTATTTCAATAAAATTATATAAATGCAATCATATAGTATGTAATCCTTTGGGATGAGATTTTTTTCATTCAGCATAATTCTCTGGAGATTCATTCAGGTTATGGCATGTTTCAATAGTTTGTTCCCTTCTATCACTGAATAGTAATCTAGGGTATGGATGAACCACATTTTGTTTAAGCAATCACCTGTTGAAGGACATCTGGGCTGCTTCCATTTTTTGGCTATTATAAATACAGCTGCTATGAACACTTGTGTACAGGTTTTTGTGCGAATATAACTCTTCATTTGAGATAAATGCCCAGGAGTACAATTGCTGGGTCAGAGGGTTGTTGCATATTTAGTTCTCTAAGAAACTGCTAAACTGTTTTCTGGTACCTTTTTATATATGCACCATCAATGTATGAGTGAGCCAACAACATTGAGTGTTGTCACTATTCTTTTTTTTTAAATTTTAGCCATTCTGATAGGTATGCAGAGATATCTCATTGTGGCTGCAATTTGCATCACCCTAATAGCTAATGATGGTGGACATCTTTTCATATATTACATGGGACATACTTATATTTAAAATTATTTGTTGTTTAACTGGGTGGACTGCATTTTATCTGATAACCTTATATAATAAAAAGTGTCAAAAGATAAAGATAACTCACTCTATAAGTGCTAGCTTGATATACACATTTTTAGAAATGGTTAAGAAGGTATCTAAATAAAATGCATCGTTTATAAGAATTGCTCTTAGATTAATAATGAAAATTAGCACTAAGCAAAGACTTATACCCAGAAAACAGTAAAGCAGAATGAAAATATACTGCTATATAGTAACTAGGAAGTATAAAATAAATATATTTCTGTGTATAAAAGAGGTGTTGTGTTGGGATAAGGAGAGAGGAAAAGAGATTGAATTGATTGATGGGGTGGGGGAAAGTGGTGAAGAGTCAAAGAAATGTGCTTTCATATGGTAAAACAGATTGTTTAAGTGCATTTGCTAAGAAACAAATGCCTCTGAAGTCCCAAACAGAGTAAGGATGGAGGGAAAAGAGGAGCAGTGGAAGAGCATGCTAAATGCAGGGCAGTGCTGGGTAGGCGATGGAAGGTGATTATAATTTAAGGGCCAAATAATATTTTTCTATTTAAAACCTATTCATATGGAAACACTTTTAAACATTGTCTTCTAATCTACAGTAATTTATTATTCTCATTAGTAATTATCTGTGGAATAGTAGGCTAATACCGACATAAATTCAGTATTTTATTTCAGAAATGAGAAAAAATGAATCAAGGATTACTTAAAAAAATTTTTTTTGTATTTAAACACCTTCTAATAGTTGGCCTGAGAATTTTGCTTAAGGAGTCTCCTTCTAAGACAAGGCCTGGGGTTTGTCACTAGATTAAGGTTAAAAACTCCTATGTGATGACCTAACATCAGTATTATCTATACTTGGCTCCAATATATATGCTACTGATACAATTTCCTTAAGTAGTCCTCTTCCTTATTGGTCCAAACAAGACCAAATTCCCACCCTGGCTTTCCTAGGGCTCTTCACCTTCATTCCCACCTACCTTTCAGCCTTAGCTCTGGCTGTTTTGCCTCTGTTAACCCATTATGCAATCCACTTGAAATCACTCACTGTCCTCAGAAGCCCATTATTTTTTATCTCTGTTTTTTTTGTTTTATTTTATTTTTTTTAGGAGGTACCAGGGATTGAACCCAGGACTTCGTACACAGGAATTTGGAACTCAACCACTCACCTACATCCGTTCCCCAGCAAAAGGTGTTTTTTGTTTGCTTGTTTGTTCATTGTTTTAGGAGGTAACAGGGATCGATCCTGGGACCTCTCAACCACTTGAGCTATATCTGCTCCCTGATTTCTCTGTTCTTGTTTTTGATATACCCACCACTTGCACCTTCCTCCCCAGATCCTACTTTTCCTGATAGAAATTCTCACTTTTCTTTAATGGCATAACTCAGATTCCTCTCTACCACATGCATTCTTTCCTGATTAACAGCCCCAACTGTTCTTTCTCCCACCCTGGTCTCTCTCCTCATTTCTTAATGTTATTTAGTATATTGATTCATTGTTGCTTGGTTACTTGTTTGGTCCCCCAGGAGACCATAGGATCTTTGAAAATATTGTCTTTGCTTTACTCATCCATCTTTGGGTCCCCTACTATAATTCCAATAGCACCTTGGACTCTGTATACATTCATTGAAGATTTGTTTAATAGTACTAGTGAAAATCACAAAGTTTCGGGGTTTCCAGTTAATTACTTAGACTTTAGGTGATAACCCTATGGTCACATTCAAATGCTATCAGTTTTGTCATTCACCAAAATGAAGTAAATGGCCTCCTGGAAGATGACTTCAGTGAGTAGGGTCAACAGCTTTATTAATGAATAATCAAAATGGTCAATTAGACAAAATAGACTGAAACTGATTTGGTAATTTTAAGTGTCTTGACTCTAGCCCTGTGCTTATAAAACAATAACATTCTTAGAAACATCAAGTAAGATTTAAAAGCCCCAACATAGCCTTCTGTGTGATTTCTCAAAGTAGAAGAGAAATAATTATAGCTTTTATGGACTTTTTCTGGTTTGGTTGAAACCAGAGTAACTGAGCTAGAGTCTCAATTTGGGAAACTTTTAAAAGATTTTTATCTTTGCTACTGGAAAGGAAGAAGATGTATTTCTTTATAGTGAACACTTACCTGTGGGGATGGGTGAAACAAGAAAAATTACAAAAGGTCGGGAAATTACAGAATCTCCCAATTGGAGGGGGGAAGGAATTTGAAGATTCATGAAATTCTTTTCTTGAAATTTCCTTGACCTGAATTTTTATGTTTATATTTCCATCTCCAAGCTTGTTTAAATTCAGATTGTGAACAGGGACCATATGTTTTATCTTCTGAGCTGTGCTCATCAACTTACTAGTGGATCCATAAATGTGTGTGACAATATTAATAATATTAATGAAACGCTCTATAAAAACTATGGAGCATGTATCAGTTTTTCTTCCATTTTCATAAAATACAGCAAGCAACCTTTGCAAGAATTCTCTATAACTGATGGTGGGAGAGGGGTCAGAGGTTCCCTGTGGAGGTAATTCTGAATGTTTGGATAGTTTACTCAGTGTCAACTAGGCATAAACAAGTGGCCTTTATACCCTCTTGTTTCTACCTAAGCCACATTTCACATGTGGCTAGGTTGTCAATGTGCCCAGGAACTGTATCAGCACCCTGGGCCCTACATATGGAAACCCTCATCTTAATATCTTCACCACTTTCTTGACCTTTTATGTCCTTTTCTATTATTAATGTCCATAGGACCAAATGAAGTAGCTACATATTCTTTTTTTTTTTTAATTAAAGAAGTTATGGTTTACAGAACAATCATGTATAAAATACAGGATTCCCACATGCCCACTTATTGGTAGCACCTTGCCCTGGTGTAGTACCTTGCTTACAATTAATGAAAGCACACGTTTATAATTATACTATTAAC
Organism: Tolypeutes matacus; assembly: GCA_026826555.1. Lineage (NCBI taxonomy): Eukaryota > Metazoa > Chordata > Mammalia > Cingulata > Chlamyphoridae > Tolypeutes > Tolypeutes matacus. Next base: position 568,389 of record JAKSZT010054561.1, on the reverse strand, counting down.
TATTAACCATAGTGCATAGTTTAACTTAGGGTTCACTCTTGTGTTGTGCAAATTCATGATTTTTTAAAATTTTTATTCTAGCACCATATATACAATCTTAACATTTCCCCTTTAAACCACATTCAGATACATAATTCAGTGCTGTTAATTGCATTCACAATGTTGTGCTGCCATCACCACCATCCATTATCAACACTTTTCCATCGTTCCAAATAGAAACTACATTTTAAGCCTTAATTCCCTATTCTCTACAATTTTTTGTGCTCGTGATTTTCCACTATCCCAAGGAGATCACCCTGAAATTAGATGACAATAAGAGGTGCTTTCTGTGGCAAGTACTTTAGTTCTTATTAGATTTACAATAGTCATTTAGATTTGGTATGGTCCAAAATGCCTTAAAATGCTATAACATCTTATTTTAAAAGTCATATAGATGTCTTAAAACTATTCCTGATATAATGAGCTCTTTAAATGGTAGGTGGTATCTGTATTTCTTCAGACAGTTCCTGGTCTTTACATTTTTTTAAAGACAAAGATGTTCAATCACCACTCATAAAGAAACAAACTTCATCCTCAATCTGATAGAGAAAGACAATCTCTGCAATTCAGAGGAATCATCCTGTTTCTCTAAGAAACCACTCTATTGGAGCTCAAAATGCCTCTTCACCCTGGCCCCCTTACAGATCCTATCCTTCCTTCAAAGTTCAGTTTAACTCCCACATTTTTCAAAAAGGCTTTTCTCACCTTTTCAGTCTTTGGTGATGACCTCCTACTAACTTGAACACCTGTTATATGACAGTCATAATTTAGCATATGACACTTGGTATACTTAAGTACTTTTTATGTTGATCTTGTCTTTTGAATTATAACATAAGGTCCTTAATTCATGGACACGTAGTACTGTGTCCCAAACATTGTGGGACACTGACAGTAAATGTTTGTGGCTTTAAAAGAGATGAATATGCTTCAAATTTACAGGGATTCCTGCCCCTTCCACTGTGTCAGGCAAGGGGAGAAAGTAATTAATCTTACATTTTTGCTGAATAAATAAATGATTTTGAACCATATAGACATAATTCCAAATATAAGTACAGGATAGCCAGACTCAGATGTGAGTAACTTAACCTGTCGTTTACCTATGTACACTCCATTAAAAACTGTTCTTGAAAAGGTTTCCTTAATATAAATATATTTTGGAGACACAGCAGGCTATACCACATGCTTGACCATTTACAAAGCACACTTTCCTATTAAAAGTCTTGAGAAATCCAAATGTAAAGACACATTTTGAACCCAGCATTTAACCCATCATCTCCTAAGTTTATTGACCATGTAACCTTACTATCATGATTTAAAATTACCGTTCTTTGGAACACATTTTGGATAGCAAATTTAAATGCCTCTTTTGAACAGCATCTGACCCACTGATCTTCACCAGATGTGGGTGGTTGATAGGATGAAGATATGGAGGCATTTTTCACACAGGGCCATGTAGTCAGTCTCCTTTGTGTCTTTCAATACTTTCTAGCAGTATTTGAACTACAGAAGAAATTCCACATACTTGTTAAATAGCTAGAGGTTTAGCACACTGCTAATATCATGAAAGCATATACTACTTATTTTAAATAACGATGTAGTGTACAAGATAACTACAGCCTGAGGGCTAATTGCACATATAAGAGGAAAAATATAGGCTGACATAAGGTTGGAAGAGTTTTAAGCCATTTTGTTGCAATAAAATACAATCAAGTACCTGAATGTATTCAACTATCATCTAATATTTAGGGGGAAATAAAAGCACCCTTACAAAATTCAGTTATTCATTATTTGGCTGTTTTTCTGCCTAGTCATATAAGATCACTGTGTTCTGCCTGATTTTTTTCAAATACTTGTTGTTACTGTTTTTGCTATTTAATCTACCTACTGGATTAGCACGGGATTTAGGACTGATAATTGTTAGAGGAGTCAAGCTTGATCCTCTTCCTATGAGCCAGGAAATATGTAGTCCTAGTTGCTCTTGGCAGCCATTTTGCAACCATGACGGAAACCTATATAAGAATGAAGTCAATATAAGAACTGAGAAGGGAAAGGAAAAAAAAAGAGAGAAAGAGAACTGTTGCTCAGATGGAGCCATGACTCTGTAGCAACCCCTAATTAAGGTTTTTATATTACATGAGACAATACATCTTTCTTTACTATTTAGGCCAATCAAAGCTAGATTCCCTGCAACTTACAAATAAAAACATCATAAATGATACAGAATTTGATCCTAAAAGTGGGCTGTTATAAGTAGCAGGCTCTAAAATATAGAATAGACTGAGTGCCATGATGACACCTAAAATCCAGGCTGGGAAGTTGGCCATCAACCATTGCTTCAAATGTTGCCCAGTTGTAGTTGGAGCTCAGACCATGTGCTCATTGAGCCTTTAGTTCTAGGGTACTTGCTAGGGAAAATTCAAGATTTTAAATTATGTTGATATATGAGTCAAGGTCCCAGCAGGAAGCAGATGGCACACTCAGCTAGAATTTTGAGAATTTAATGAACGCACATTTTATAGAGGTATGGACAGAGTGAATGGAACCAACTTGGGACCCGAGATATCTAGGGGTTGGTCATTAGCATCCTTGGACCTAGATGGGTGAAGGGAAGAAATGGTGTTAACTGTAGTTCAGAGAAAGCAGAAGCTATAGAGGAGCTCAACCAAGGTACAAACTATGGAATAACCTGCTATCTCCCTCTTTCCCCTCTCCAATCATCATCTACAGGTTACTCTCCCAGGCCAAACCACAACTGGTTACTTATTACCAAAATGGGCTTACAGGAAAAATAAAATAAAATAAAAAGGTAAACTTGAGATGCAAGTAGCCTGTTCATATGTAGTTTAGATGATTTTGATCTAACATTCCTATGTGATAGGGTTGTTGTTATTTTTGTTTTTCCTTTAAATAAGATTCAAGGTCCGATTGTTGAGATAACCTTCTCTGGCCTTCTTTTACTTTTCTGTAAAATAAGGTATATATATATGATATATATGTATTAGTGCTGTCACAGGATTAAATGAGTTAATACATATAAGGTCCTTGAACAATTCCTGGCAAGCTCTCAATAACTGATAGTGGTGATCATCATTTTCATTACTGGATTTCAGGGGAAAGTCCCAGCGTAAAAATGATCACCTCTCAATTATCTCTTCTAATATGGAGAAGCTGCATCATTGCTACTACTAAGAATATTTTATTCATTTTTGAAACATATTTCTTTGTTAACATTTATACTTAAATTGTGAATATGATATTCTGAAATTCTAGTACAAAGCTTAATACAAAACCACCCTGGGAAATCTGATTCAGCAGAATTTGTAAAACTGGCATTGTTCCCACCTCTCTCCTGCTGCAAACTACTTACTTCCCTTTCAAACTCATGTGCAACATAATCAGTCATATGTGAAATGAGATTCTTCTTCTAAATATGTTTTTTTAAACTTCATTGGGGTGGAGAAATCACTTAAATAATTAAGCTCATTCTGCAGTTACCTTCTAGATTCAGCTGTTTTTAAAGATCTGTTTTACACACTGTCAATAAGAACGTGAAAGCATGATGCTTGTTTTTTTTTTTATCAAATGATTATTATCTTTTCATGGACAGAACTTCAATTCAATGCACCAGGTATATTCTTCTTAATATAACCTAAATATATTTTCACCATGGTTCCTGCCTTACAGAAGCCACAACTTCATTGCCTATAGCACTGCTTCTGTATCCCTATGATAAAATGGGTCAAACTTTATTATAATTGTCTATTTTCTTCCCCACATCATCCACTAGGCTATAGGCTCCATGAAACTTTTATTCATTCCTTATTAAAATTGTTAAATGTATTCAATATATAGCATGTAGTATGTTCTCAAACTATAAAAAATGATTCAATAAATTATTGATTTACATGAACTTAACATGAAAGAATGGACTGTATTCCAGAATATGATTCATATTCTTACTTAAAAACTGCTAGAGATTTTGGGTTATGTTCAAAGATCTATGGAGAAAGGACTTTTTAAATAATTTTTGCAAATTGCAACAAAGAAATTTCTTATGAAATATTTTTATATGCATGGAACCAAGGGTTCATTTAAAACACATATAATACTAAAGCTCACTAAAGACTCAATTCTCTGTGGCTGCCACCCGACTAGTCCACATCTCTTAAATCAAATCCATCCATTTTGAAAGTTTCAGTTTTTTCTATAGCTAAGATTACAATCTATCATTTAGAGAGAATCTGACACCTAGATAAAAGCAAGTGTATAAAATGGAATCGAAACTGATGCAGAAGAAAAAAAGTACAAATAGGCTGCATTTCTGTTAGTTAAAATGACACGGTTGGAAGCTGAAGAAATAGCAGCAGAAGAAACTTTTTAGGTCATTTTTATCAAGTGACTTGCAGCAGAAGGAGCATGGAAACACGTCAAAAAAAATAACCATATCCTCTAAGTTCTTTGTTCTAAAAATCCTTCTTCCCTTTCCTCTGTTATACTGTATATTTGTTAAGATGTCCTGCATTTAGTCTAAAATTAATCTCATATTTGCTTGAAAGATAATGGTATCAAAGCAATCTGCCTACTAATGTCTTATGCAATAATTAATTACAAACCAGTCTGTCTTTGTGTTATACCCAAGGAATAATTATTGTACAATATTAGTAGAGAGCATATCTAGTGCTTTGTATATGGGAAATATATTGAGGACAAGTTGACTTCCAGGTGATCCCCCTACTGGATGCCAAATGTCTCATCATTTTTCTAGAGAGTAATGTAATAAAGCACAAGGAAAAGGGAATCAGAAGACTTAGTTGTCCTCCCAGTTCCGTACTAACTTCATCAACAAGTCACCCCTTCTGGACCACAGCTTTCTCATCTATAAAATAAAAGACTGGGACTAATTGCTCTTTAATTCCCTTTCCTTCGTCTCTTCCATGTTTCTAGCTTTTGAAGTGTTAAGTTAAAAATGAGAAAGCAGTGAGGCTCTCCCTATGATCAACTGCTTAAAGGATATATTTTTTTAAAAATTTTCCTGTATTAGTCACAGTTATTTCTGCAAGTACTATAGTTGAATAAGACAACCTCTAAATAGTAACAATGTTCCCAAATATTAAATTAAAAATCATCAATTATAATATTTTTGTACTATGCATGGAGAAAAATTTAGTACAATTTTTTTCCCCCTCTCTTTACCTTCTCTCTTGAAGAGAAGTATTTCTTAACTCTTAGCAATATGCATACTTGTATAACTTGCCAGATGAAAGGGCAATCCTTCCCCTGCAATTGTGTCTGAGAACCTGATGTGTGTTTTTAGTGGTAGGGGTAATTTTAAGTATCAAATAGTTCTATTTTGTCTTTTGAGTACCCTCAGTGATAAAAAGGAAGAATGGATCAAAAGTCAGGCGTGCTTCCAACTAAATCATTAATGTTTGCAATATGTGACTAAAATTATATTCTACCCCAGCAAACATTTATTTACTATTTTAAGCATTTTTCTTTTATTGTCTGCAAGTTTCTAACATTACATACATTGATGTGTGTCTTATATATATTCAGAAGATGTCTTAAAAGAAGCTTTTCTAACCATTGTAAGCTGATCATTTGAAAATGGGACTGGTTATGATTTCCATGAAATTTCTTATAGCAACCAAGAACCATAATCACAAGATATAAAGCAATATATGCTGTAAAGACACAAATGCATTTAGTAGCCTAGAAAGGAATAAAGCTGTCAAATCATACAAAAGGACAGAAAGTACATTGCTATACTTCTTGTAAAAGATACTACTACTGATTTTCAGATTCCTTGACTTCTAAATTTTTATTATTTAAAAGTTTCTTGTCACAGATTTAACACCCTCTTTTCTTATTCTTACCAAGGCTAATGGGCACACTAGTAATATTCTCAGTATCAGTTAAGTCTGAAAATAACCTTGTAAGTAATATTGATCAAATAAATATTATAACTTATCATTATAGAGCACATAAAATTTTCTAATCACTGTGCTAAGTATTTTACATTAGTATGGTGGCCAGCCCAAATGACCAATAATTTTTAAGGGTCTTTGTAGAAAGTCATTTACAGCCTAAAACTTTGAACATCAAAAACACAAATAATTCAAGTCCTGATGGTGTTTAAAACAAAGACTCAAAAAAAACCATTTATTTATTTTACAAATATTAACAGAGCACTTACTACATACAAAGCTTAAATCAGATACCAAGTCGGATCTCAAGAGAAAATTTTATCCATTGGGAATGTAAGAAAGTATATGCAAATAAATTTATCACAATTTAAAAAGTGGTACATGTGAGAACAAAGATGAAGATAAATTTCAATGGGAATTTAGAAAAGCAGAATCAATTCAGACTGAGAGAAATGGGATGGAGCATTTGTGTTGGACCCTGAAGAATAGATTCAGCTTAAACCTGGGTGGTTTATGTGCAAGGTCATTCCAAGTATAAAGAATATATGACATTAATTAGTATCATGAATTTTGTGGGATTCAGTGAAAAGAGATATACTTTGGCTTTAAATCCCAGCCTAAGCACTAATTAACATGACTTAAAATTTGTTTTCACTTACCTGAATCCCTGCTTGATTTTCTGTTAAATGTAAGTAATGCCTGCCTATCAGGTTTGTAGGGCTAGGAATAATAGAAGCAATGCAACCAATATGGTTACATCCATAAATGTAGAAAAAAACATTTGGAATATGTCAACATCTGTTTTAGATTTTTTTTTTTAAGTTCTTAGAAAAATGGGGTTAGGAAGAAGTTTTGATAATATGATCAATATCTTCTATCAAAAATCTACATGTGATTTTTTAAAATTACATTTAAGTATTACATTTAAGGTCATAAATAAGACAATAATACCCATTATCTACAATTCTGTTTAATATTGTACTGGAGGTTCTGATCAAAAAAAAGGAAGAAAAAGAACAAGTGAATGAGCCTTTAATTAAAAGAAAGTAAAGGAAAGGGACAAGGAAGGGGAGGAAAGAGAAGAAAAAGAAATGAGATAAAGATCGGAATGGAAAAATATTTAATAATAAGATTGAATAAATGTGATTATTTGTGGCTAGTTTGATTATTTTCATATGAATAAAAGAGAATCAAAAGATAAACTATCAGAACAACTAGACCTGAGATTGCTATATATAAGTTAGATAGCGTTTTTCTATCAGAAACATAATCAATAGAAATTTCTTTGAGAATAAAATACAACCTATAATAGCAAAAACTAAGAATCACAAATTTTAATTAATTAATTAATTTAATTAATCTAATTAATTAAAATTAGAGAAATAAGGACAAAGTTTACACAGAAAATTTTAAAGGACATATAAATACTTATATAAACAGGAGGAATATTAGGTTCATGGATAAAACCAAAATTTAGCATAATAAAAATGTTGACTCTCTTCAAATCAATCTTTTATGGCCACCTAAATTTTTACAAAACTGTAGTGGAATTTTAAAACTGATTCTAAAGTGTGACTAGAAAAAAGAAGGTACAAGAACAGCCAAGACAATTTTTAAAAGAAAGTTAAAAACTTGAACTCTTTCTACTGGTTATCAAAATGTATTATGAAGTCATAGTAAATAAAACATGAGGATTCTCCTTAGGCAAAAGAAAACAGTCCAGAACACAACAAAATCTATAAAGAAACCCAAGTATATATGCAAAGTTTTTACACTTAAGAGGTAGCTTTAAAAGTAGTAAGGTAAGTAAATGATTTTTGAAAAATGGGTACTTTATTTGTATCCCAACCTCACATCATGTAAAAACAAACTCAATCTAGAATAAAGGACAAAATGGGAATATAAAACTACAAAGCTAAAGGAAGAAACAATTTAGAAATACATTTCGTAGACTTGGACTTGAGAAGCATTTTAAATCAAGGCCTCCAAATTTCAAATCACAAAGAAAAATGTTATTGCTACAAAGATTTTGGTTTCACAAAAGACATCATAGGCAAAATTTAAAAATCAATAAAAGACTAGTAAAAGATATTTACAATGTTTACAAACAGTAAATATTGCATATCTAGATATGAAATGGATTCCTGAAAAGCTGCAAGAAAAAGAAAGGAAACCTAATAGAAAAAGTATAAAGGATATGAATAGACAATTTAAAACCAGGAACATCTGAATGGCAAGTGGTATATGAAGAACTGCTGAAACTCATTAGTAATCAAAGAAATGAAAATTCAAAATCAATGAGAACACTTTACATCTATCAGCTTGACTTTACCCTACCAACATTGTTTGGCCAGATGTTTTGCTTTCCACATTTGTTTTTATGTGGTTTTTACAAAGGTATATTTGTCAAGATGGGAGAAAATATTTTTTAATATTTGGTAGCTTGATATATGATTTTTAAGTATTTATATATTTGATATGTGGACACCCATTTGTACTCTTTCTGTGGGCTATACAAATATTAGAGTTGGGCCTCTGGGGAAGAAAGAAAGATAGGAGAAAACATTTATAGGAGCTTTTCATATTTGTGAGTCATGAACTGAGGTGCATGATCAACTCAATTCTGTAGATATCCTGAATGAAAAATCTTAGTAGTATATTTTTTATCTATTTATAATCTTATCACTTGAAAATGGGATTGCTATGATTTCCACCCAATTTCTTATCACAACCAAGAATCATTAACACAAAAACTAAGGCAATAGATGCTGTAAAAATACAAATGCATAGAGAAATGTAGGAATACAGCTGTCAAATCATACAGTAGGACAGAAAGTACACTGGAAGGAAAGATGGAGGGATGGGAGGGAAGAAGGAGGCAAGCTTCATGTCTTAGTCATATACTAGGTACTAAATAATGTAAATTATTATGTTTTTGTATTAGGTTGAAGCATATGCAATTATTGATATTTAGTCATCTTTTCTGCAAAAAATAAACCTATAATTTTCATATGGTTCAATCTAATATATTCAAAGTTATTTTTCAAAAATTGTCTTTGAATCAGATTAGTGGTGAAAGAATAAAATGGCTGAGGACTCTCATCTAGTATAGATAATGCTGAAAGGCCAGGCCTTAGAAAGCCAGTTCTGTCAGATTCAGTCTGTCCAAACAGGTCAGAGCATCTCCTCTACTAAGGTTAAGAAACCCATCAGAAGCTACTTTTCAAAAGGTGTGTAATTCTTCACTTCAAATGTGGTGTCTTTGCTTCAGAACACTTGCTGTCTCTGTTATGTTTGTTCACTAGGCCTTATATTAAAATCTACATGGAGCAGATGTAGCTCAGTGGTTTGATTGCCTGCTTCCCATGTACAAGGTCCTGGGTTCAATCTCCAGTACCTCCAAAAAAAAAAAAAAAAAGAAAATCTGCATGGCATCTTCCTCACCACTGGTACACCTAACACCATGGGTTCTCTGAGGTCATATAGGCCAAGTGGAACTTAGACTGCAGATAGACCTTAGGCAGAGCCCTCTACTGGGTCCCAGGCAATGTATCAGCCTTTTAAGTCACTCATGTATAGGTGAGAATATATAGTATTCACTATATAGAATATATAGCATTCAAATGTGTAGAATATGCTGCCTCTAGGATAGGGGTTCTTAACAAGGGGTCCATGAGCTTGAATTGAATTTCAAAAAAATATTATTCCTGTGGGGATGTGTTGATGAGGGTGTGATATATTTATTAAATAATACACGGTATAGTGTGGACTTAGTAAAGGGTCTATGGTTTTTACCTGACTGGCAAAGGGGTCCGGGGATAAAAAAAAGGTTAAGAACTCCTGCTCTAGAACCTAAAGAGGCTCAGTAACCATGTGCTTCCTTCCTTATAGGTGGTATGAGGTGCAATCACTTGACGTTTATTTTGGACAAATTCTCCAGGATGATACCTAATTGTGGTTGGGTGCCCCTGAGTTCATTTATGTACGGTTATAATGGTAAAATTGTAAACTTAGGGTTTAGAGGTGAAAATGTTGATCAGTTCAGAGGAACTGAATAATACGTTCTGACAAATACATTTTACCACATATTATGATGACAGAAATGCCTATGTTAACAGTTAATACGTATATATAATTAATATAGACAGCTAAACACCTAATTATAAATTTATATATAAATATATTTTATAATTAAGTGCATGTATGCATATACATATAATTGTTTTATATATATAATTGACTTAGATATGTGCATTGATTATTTTCAAATTATTGGCTTTAATCCACAAATAATGGAGGATTTTAAAGCAAATAGTCACATATCACAATCAAATATAATATTTAAATTAAAATGAGGATCAGAGAAAATATATATCAGAATATTTTTTCAAGATCAGAAAGAACAAACAAAATACATAAAGGCAAGCCACAAGTTCCCACTAAAGTCATAAAAAGCATGCGTAGTCTGAACAAAGACTTATACACTCTTGTAAGAAAACTGTATGCCAAATCACAGCCTTTGTCCTCTTTTCCTGTCTCCTTTCTTCTTCTCAAATCAGACCACCCAGTTCTTAGGCTCTATGCTAGTCTTCCCTGTAACCAATAAAGGACCTCAAGTTCCTTCTATATACTCGCAGTGGTCATTTATTGCAGTATGAGAGCTTTGGTATGGGTGCAGTTGATCTTTAACCTCTTCACTTTGTGCATTCCTGACTCTATGCTTTCTCTGTTATACCCATCTCTTGCTATTGTCCACATAGAGCCTAGAGGTTGTGCGTTCTCTTTGGCTACATTTTAGGCTGTTTCTTAACATTTAAGGCACTCCATTTTAGCCTTATGGTTTCAAAACAATCATATTCCTGGCCATTCTTCTATATCAGCGACTTCACTGTTCACTTTTGTTTTCGTCTTGCTGACCACCCTGGCTAGATGCCCAGTTGGTATAAGCTTAATCAGTTTAACCTCAGCCAGTTATGATGCCAATTATAACTAACTCTCATGGTAAATTCTGACAACATCCAATAGCAGGCTGTTCCTTTCTAATCCCTGAATCTTTGCTTTCAGTAAATGGTAAAGTCGTCTCTTCTTAACACCCTTTTGGGTTGAAGCAGGAAGAAATAACTTCTGGGATAAGTGAAACTAGGCAGAGTGTCCCCAGGGAATAAAGTTCTCTTCCTCAATGGTATACTTTTTCTAGCACTTTTAAAATTTCTTGGTGACTTCCAGGCTCACAATCAAGGTTTCTGTGAGCCAAATGTTGCAGAATGGATCTGTCTTGGATTGAGGTTGTACCTCCCTGCAATTAAAGGCAACCAAACTTCTGAGAGCTACTGTCAATACTTTTAAAATTCTCCAGCTCCTCTGTCACTCCATCTCTACTTCCCAAATATAACCCCTGTAAGGTGTAAATCAATGGCTCCAAAATCTGCACAAAGTTAGTTATACTAAAAAGTGAAGAAACACACTGTGTAAATAAAATCCTTAAAGTAAGAAAGTCTAGAAAAGACCAAAGGATAATTTGATCATTGAGTAAGGAATGGTTATCTAATCAGATAATACTCATGAGTTTAAATATATAGGTAGATATTTAAAATTATAAATACATTTTTAAAATTTTACTTAAAATATAACGATATATTTAAAATTATAAATCTAAAAATTCTTTAAAAAGACTTTTCAGTCTGAATATGCACATCTATCTATTCATGTGATTCACTTGGCTACTCTTTTGTATTTATAGATGTGACTATAATTTTACATCATATGAAGGTTATTAAATAGTACCTTAAATAGTACCTTAGTCCATATAAACACTGGTTCGTATCCCTTCAGTTTCCATGCAATCAAGAATTGTTTTGGCATACCTGCCATATATAAGGTCTAAGCTATGTTCTTACACCACAGGCTTCCATATATTGTACTCATAGAAGTATCTCTGAAGACCATTGGAGCATTCCACAGGACAAGACCAACTTTTCCGGATGGATTTACAAGTTTCCATAGATCTTATACACTTTCAGTGCATACATTAGTATAAAGCGATGCTATTTCTTTGCCAGGCACTTGTGATTGAAATGCAACAATGTGAATTTATCTGTATGAATTGGGATGTTTTGAAAATAGGCTAATCTTCGTTTAATAGTTATCACCTAATGAAGTTAAAGTGAAGGCAGAATATCAGTGTTAGTGATAAACGTATAATCCAAATACATATTTAAGAACTATGTGAGGACTATGCCCCACTAGAATTCTTTCCCCTAAAGTTTTGAAAATGCTTGTCCCCAATTCTGTAGGATGTTAGTAGTACTGCATTTGTAGCCGTAACACAGTTGCAGAATTCCAAAAGGACTATTTTGTTCCATTTATTATAGTAAAAAAGAAATCCTTGCTGAATACAAAACATTGCTGTTTTGATTATGTGAACTGATTGTGTGTAATTTTGCTGCTTCTTTTTATGTCATCATGTCCATTGAATCGCTTTTAAAGGAAAATCATTTTCTAGACTAAAATGTTATCATAAGAGCAGCTCTACTTTTGCTGACATGATTTTGATTAGGAAATTTAGATCTTGACTGTATATGAATATATTAGAAGAGGATTACTCTGATCGAGACTCCACAAGAGAGCTAAAATATACCACAAATAAATAATCAAGCATCTTGTATGAATGTAAAAATAAATCATGTATCATAAAGTAAAAATGGCCAGTTTAGGCTCAGAAAGAACACGGATAGCATCGCTAATTTGTCTCAGAGTGAATCCCGTTACATGGGTTTTTAATTAGATGGCAGAAACAGTAAGGTGACAGGACTGAGAACAGGTAAATCATCCAGGAATAGCAATGCACTGAGAGCAGAGCCAGCTGGTGCGGTGCTGCCTTGGTGTCAGGGATACGTGCTGCATCCTGAAATGGGGACTGTTCAGACAGTCTGTTGCACAGCTGTTCTTACTCGGAAACAAACAGCCAGGTCTGCTAGTGGTATCACTCTGCAGGTACTAGAATGACAGTAAAGTTTCTAGAAAGGACAGGGTGTCTCAGGGAGATGGGGAAAAAATCAAGCTTTACTGGAAACACCTAAAGATGAATTTAAAAATATTTCCTTTCCCCTTGCTTATTTAATTTATTATAAGTTGAGTTATTTCGACAGAACTAATAGCCATCAGATTTGGAGTTCTTAAGAATTTGGTCCAGGGAGAGCCAGGAAAAAGTTGTCAGTACTATTCATGATGTTGAATTTAATCTCAAATAAATCCTTGGGTTTTGTTTTATAGTTTAGATCATATAGATATTGTTAAATACAATGCTAAAAAATTGTTTGGAAAGGAAAGTATTTGTAATATTTAACTGCTTTTCCTTTACTGATGCTTTTATTCAAGTTTTGAAAGAAATTTTTTTCCTTGAGATCCACCCCCAATAAAATTAAAATTCTGTTTGTTTCCTAGCTGCTAAAAACAAATACCGCACAGTGGGTTGGCTTAACAACAGGAATTTATTGGTTCACAGTTTCAGAAACTAGAAGGCTCCAGGGTCAATATCTCCTGACTGACTGTCAATCTTTGGGGTTCCTTGATTTTTCCATTACATGGCAACGTACAGTGTCTTCTCCTTTCTCTTCTGGGTTTCATTGACTTTCAGCTTCTAGTTGCTCCCCGTAGCTTGTCCTACTGTGTCCTATTTCCTTTGCTTATAAGGACTTCAGCCATATTTGATTAAAGCCCACCCTCATTAGGTTTGGGTACACATTAACTAATAAAATCTTGGGAAGTCCTATTTACAATGGTTTCATACCCACAGGAATGGATTAAGATTAAGAACATATTTTATTGGTTTTCCTAACTGAACTCCCAACACTAACATCCACTAAAGTGAGACATAACCTTTTTTTGAGTGTCTCAAATGATAGAAAGTCAGTACAAATGATAGAACTGATAAAAAGGAAGAGAATGACTTTGTACATTGGCAGTCAAAACATATTGTTAAGAGGATAATATACTGGAAGGATTCTTCCTGCGAAACTACAGGTAAGTCCCAAGGGCACTGGGCAATGGGCAGGTGTGCATTGTACCTACATATTCCTGAATTAACAATGGGGCCTGAGAGTCCAGCAGAGTCACCACACATCCCAGGCATCTGCTATATCCCTTCTTATTGAAGGCTGTGGCTTAATTTTGTTTGGCTTTGTTTTTTGTTTGCTTATGTGCTTGTGGGGAAGAGTGAATTTTTATTGCTATGGAGTTTTTTGTTTGTTTGTTTTGGTTGTTTTAGGGTGGGTTTTGTTTTGTTTTGTTTTGTTTTTTGGTATATAAAAACAGAAGCACTTCAGTTTGGTAGCTATTGGCATCCCAGTATTCAGCCACTTTGTTTTACAAGAAACTATCCTTGTGAAACATAGAAAAGAAACTCACCATCTTTAACACATCTGTAAAATAATCAAATTTTTGTTAAGTGTTTTCTATCAATGCCTTTGATGACTTTTAGTAATTTTGATATAAAAACCAACCAACCTACATGGGAAATAAAATTCTGTTACTTTATCAAAGTACCTTTTAATTTCATGCTTGATTGATTGGCAGAGTCTTAAAAGAGGTGTTATTAATAAGACTTGCACAGAGAAGTACAGGGAAACAATCCATGAGTGAGGTTCCTGTCAAAGTCAATATAAAAATGTGAAATAGTTTGTCTTTGCATCCCCAGTGTGGTTTCTCAATCTTTTTCATCCCCAGTCATCCTGGTTTTCTATATTGCATGTATCCCAGATACTCTCACCATTCATTCAAACAATATTTATAAACACTTGGCTAGATATTGGAAATACAAAAATGGATAAGTCATTTTGTTTTCATTTAAGAAACTTAATAATTGGGCAAATCATAAAGGTAAGTAACTTACAATGTGAAGAATGTTATAATGGAGGTATGAGCAGAGTCAGCATTATGGCAGTATAAAGGAGGGAAGAAGTCAAAGAAGTCAATGGAAGAAAGAGCATTTGTTTTCAGTGATGGATGGTATTGCCATAAATGTAAAGGAGGGACCACAGACTTGATTCCTTTGATCTGCACAGGATTTAAAAAAGAATTTTAATTTGTATGCCTTTGTAGGACAAGGGCATATACTTTCCAGTTCATTCAGTTCCCTTCTCTGCTTTACCAGGCCCCTGAATGTATTTAAATTTGCAATGCTCAGAAGAGAGGAAGCAAAGTTGTGGCACTGGGAGAATGGACAATACTTACCTAGCATTTTTTGGGAACTATAAATATTTTAATATTGTATATTATAGGTTACATGGAGGGCATTTGTATAAGATGATATATTAATCATTTCTAATATTTATGGAATGCCTACCATGTACCAGGAACTTCCTCTAAGTATTTAACATGTATTCATTCTATTAATCTTCACAACAATCCCATGAAAAGGTATGATTATTATCTTTTATTTTAGAAGAGAAACTGAGGCAGGGAAAGGTTTGCTATCTTGCCCAAAGTCATGCAACTGGGAAGTGATAGAATCAGATTTTGAACCTAGACATCCCAGAGTATGAGTTCCCAAAGTCCCAGATATAAGAGTAAAAGACATAGAATGAGGGAGAGGAAAGTCCTTCAATGTCACTCTGACAATTGATACTTTGGGAGCCTCTGAAAATTTTTAGAAGAGAAATGATGGCTCAAGTCTGTGTTTTAAGTAGTATAACATGGAGGATGGATAGGAGTGAAGAAGAGACTTTAGTCAGGGGGAATAAACGTGATAATCTAGACCCAGAGAAAGTGAGATGTGAGCCAGGCAATGACAGTGGGATTACAAGAACCTCTGCAGAAATGTAATTCACAGGCTTTCCTCAGGGCTATTCAGCCATCCTCAGGCTCCCCTTGGATTCCTGCCTCCCTCCCCAGCCAACCAGGACTTTGACTGCTATGTTTGTCTCCCCTGATAAAACATACTGGCTTGTGTCACTTCTTCTAGCCCCCTCTAGGGTCAGACCCTTTGCATGTTTCAAAAATGCCAATTAACATTTTGGATGCTTTCATCCATATTAACATATTGGTTAAACTGAAGGGGCCAACTCCAACCTAAATTCCCTCTCACAGTAGCAGAGGTGAGTTTAAGGTAGAATAATTCTTAAGTCAGATATAAAACATGTTTGGAAATCTGAGAATTAGGTGTAATTTAACAGAATTCTCAAGTTAAACTAACCATTTAAACTTACCATCGTTTACATAAATTTATCTGTAGATTCTCATTCTGTGTATGTATAATTTTTAAAAATCCATCCTTTGGGTGGTGAGAAGTTCTAGAATCACATTTTAATTTTGTTCATTTAGTCTTTTATTCATTTCTATTTTTGAAATGGTGCATACATAATATATATGTGTGTATGCACACACATATATAATATACATGTGTATATGACCTTTTATGAAAGTTGGAAAAGATAATAGTAAAAAGAACATTGGTATCCACTACCCAGGTCCAAGATTTAAAAAAGAAATTCACTCTTCATCCATTAGTCTCATTCTAAGCTTGGCAAACTAAACAGCTTGCACTCTATGACTGAGAAAAATTTGGGGGCTTGGGGACACCCATGATAGACCTGCCAATGGTTTATTGGTACCTACTCAACTTAAGGGAACAGGTAGGTGAGTGGTCCCAGAGAGATCCAAGCCTTTTAGGCCAGTATTTGAGCAATGTGTGCCAGATTGCCCATTACTGTTCCATGCCCAAGTTTCAAGACAAAAACCAAAAATAGCTGCTTGTATAAAATATCTATTGGACACTAAGTTCACTGAGCAGCACTGGCAGATTCCTCAGCATTGGTACCTGGGCATCCACAAAAATGGCAAGAAATGGCAAATATGGCAGTATGGGAGAAGATTTTGTGGATATTCTGACAAAAATCAGGTTCACAACAATCTGAGGTTAATGTTGGCTTTCCAGAAACTCCAGGTGAAATCTACAGGCTCCACAGAGTCTGCATCTGTTGCTGGCAACAGAACAAAAAAAGAGAAAAAGATTCCCCGTAGCCTAGGGAGCCCCTCTCCTTTCTAAATGCACAGACTGGGACTGTAAGAATTAACTGTAATATGTCTTTGCATGACGAGGATTCTTCTACTAGGAACTCAAGGAGAATCCATGCTCTGATTATTTTTTTAATTGTCCCTTTCTTCTATATATCCCATGACAGTGACATTAAGCCCTAATTTGTGGTAAACCAATTGCAGCTCTATCTTGGAGCAACTGAGAATTTGGAACAACTTAATTCCTTTTCTGAGGGCAGGAGTCTAGGTTTGGATGTGTCAACCCAAATGGAAAATTCTCCACATTTATATATGAAGACAACCAGACACCTGCTATCTCTGAATCACAGAGCAATTAGTAAAGGAAATATAATTTACATTTTTGTAATTATATAGGTTTTCAACATCCTACACAAATGTTATAGTTAGTTCCGCCCTGCTTATTCTCATCCTTAAGAATGAATATTTTGGGGCCAGGAAAAAGTGATCATTTTTTTTTTTATCCACTCTAATCTTTGCAATAACTGTGCAAGGGCCTGTTTGTTCTCATGGTTGGAGGGTGAAAAGTGTGAAGTGATGGGAAGGGCTTTCAAATTCCATTAGCAACTTTTTACTCTCTGGAGATATCTTGAAGCTGTTTCAGATATCAATACAGTTCAACCTAGAACCTCATTTACACATGAAAAGAGATAACCAAGAATTGGCAGACATTTGAGAGAAAACAACAGCAAGAGAAAAACTAAAGGCAACACAGAAAAATACTAAACACCACAGCAAATGAAACAGTGCTGATAAAGCAAGCAACTCTCTAAAATAATTAAAATAATGATGTTTCCATCACTTATTACACTTATTACCACTTATTACAGTGGTAGACAAAAGTAAACAAAATACAGAGGACTACTAAAAAAACCCACAAGGACCAAGCCATAAAGGAACAGACTACTATGTTATATAAATTCTTACAGAATAAAAAAAAATAATAAGAAGAAAGCTACCAAACTCATTCTATGAAGTTTTGTGACCCTGATACCAAAACTGAATAAGAGTAATATGGAAAAAAACCAGCCTCTAGACATATAGCATTTATAAATGTTTATAAATATTAGCAAATTACTAAAAGCAGTATACAAAAGAATTATACATCATGAAAAAGTTCAAGGATGTGTCACCCTTGGAAAATTAATGTGATATTTACAGGTTGAAGGCTAAAAACCATATAATCATAATAATACAAAAAAATTATTTTATAAAATTCAGCACCCAGCAAATTAAAAATAGAAATAATATTCTTTTGACTGATAATGGATTAATTATAAAATACCAATGTAGAACATATATGTAGTGGAAAAAATTAGAGACAATATCATTTCAGTCAATATCTACATAAGCATGTTCCTTATCACTACTACTATGTAACAGCATTGTAACCCAGCAAGACTAGAAAAAGAAAATTCATAAATACTGGAAAGTTAGGGACAAAACTGACAACAAGTGAGAAGCAATAGGATGCAGGCAATACAGGGATATATTGTCTATGGATAATTGTAAAACAGTACCAACCCCAACTAAAAATCAGTCTGCTTTTTAGTGTCACCATGTGCCAGCAATTCTAAACAATGCTCATGATAAAATACTTCTCTCTCCTCCCAAAATATTCTGTTGGTGTAAATTCTAAACAATTGGTCCAGTTGCTGTTGTTTATTTATAGTATATATGTAAGCTTCTAAATATTATATTTTATTACTCTTTAAGAATCATTGCAATATACATGGAAACCAATATGAAGAATTCCTCAGTATAGTCAGTTCCTGACAAGAGTGGACTCAGCTAGACAGATTTGTTTTGAGAAAAAGTTCATAACAGTTCGCAGTTATTCAAGCTTGCTTCAGGCATTGTTTGTGTCCAGAACCTCTGTAGTACTACATATTTCTGCATTTAAACAGTAGATTTAAAATAAAATATTACATCATATTGATTGCAAAGATGAAGAAACAGAATCAAAGAGTAATCAAAGGGACTTGAATGCCTTGGTCATTTTCCCCAAAAACTGGGAACTCATTCTAAGGCAATGAATCAAATAGTCAAATTTTGTTATCACTCAGCTATTTTCTCTGTATTCTGCATAGTAAGAGCTTTGTATGTTTTAACCAAATATAATAGAAATTTATGATGACTCTCTGATGAAGATAGTTTAGTGAAATTCTTTTCTCTTACAGAGATATTTGAAGCTGCTAGAATTGACTCCCCAAAGAACAAAGCACCGACACTATTACAATTTCTGGAATGTATTAAGAAATGAGATTCTTATGAATCATGGGCAATCTAATTCTTATGTTTCATACTTTTCCTATTCTATAAATTAGAATTAATTTATATAGTCTATACATTTTTCTTCCATAGGCTATGAGAAGAGATGAATTAGCAAACTTTGCTATACTGTCTATGGTGTATGAATATACAAATATTTATATTACCAAAGACATTGATAAGTTTTAAAAGTTAAGCTTGAAAATAAAAATTGTAAATTTATTCACTATTACTAAGATAGGCTACATGCAGAAAAAAATTTTCCCTCTTTTCAAAAAATACATTTGATAATTAAGTAGTAATCCATAAATTTTCCCTTTGAGGTGTTTAATACTATTTTTAATATTTTAACAGCTATATACACACACATACATTCATATATATACATGTGCGCACACACACACACACACACATATATATATATATACACACACAAAGTTCAGTAACAGAAAATTTCAATTCTACATTTCTTTCTGGACTTTGTTTCCTTTCATGATTATTCCTAAAAATAATTGTGTCACATAGAGGGCAGACTGTTAAAAAATGATCTCTACTGGGTACAGAATACATGAAGTATGCCACTGTGTCTACCTAGAAAATATATCTCAACAGCTCTTAGGTATTATGAGAGAACTTAACCAAGTAGGACAATATAATACACCTCAATTTTTAGCTTTCCCATCCTTAGCAACAATAAAAGTCTAAAATATGAAAGAAAAAAATTTAAAGAGCTACTAAATTATAAAACTATTAAATGACATAAAATGAAAGTGAGTAAATATATAGTATTGGACAACTCAATACATTTTGATAACTATTTCAACTTCAAAAAATAAAATAACAGACAAAAGACAGCTTAACAAATTATGGAAGCATTACTTGAAAAGAAGCCATTTTTAAAGATGTGTTCTGTGAGTTGGTAACCTCTGGCCTAGTAAATTAAAATCTTGCAACTTCCTATTCTTAATTGGAAGCAGTCATTATTTACTTTCTAACCATATCTAGCATTTAATTATAGGGTATTAAAACTTCCTAAATTCACTGAAGATTTTTTAAAATCAACATTTTCATATCACATGAAAATTGCATAGAGGCAAATTATTATTTGCAGACATTTAGAAAATCAATAAGAAAATGTCTGTGATATAAATAGGAGACTTTGTGCACATGCTTTCTGTGCTGGAACCTCTCTTTTGACCCAATACCCTGAGTTCTCAGTCTTCAGGACCTAGTGGATCCCTCCCTTTTCTCAGGGCCCACTTATTGACACAAAATCGCTTCTGTATCCTGTATCCCCATTCTTTTGTGACAGCCACTGTAGCCCAGTGACCATCTCGCATACTCGTAGGGAAGCTTGTGTGGCCACATTTGGTCCCAAATGGCAGAGGAGGCAACCGAGTCCTGAAGAAAGCCATTTTGGGAGCACCCCTAAGACAAACTTAAAGTCCCCATAGACAATTGTGCCTTGATTTCCAGAGCAAATTGTGCTTCTATGTTATGAAAGTTTGTTTTGAGGCAGCATTTGACTTTCTGCAAGAGGTTGCTAATGAAAAAATGAGAGCAAGAATCACATTATACCTAGAAAGTGTATATAAAAAAATCAATAAACAATTTTAACACATGTATTAGAGGTATCATTATACCTTTTCCCTCTCCTCAAAAGGCCAACACCATTTTATTCTTGTCATTTAGTTATTTATTAAATTCCTTTTGAGATGAAATAAATTGTACATAGCTATTAGTGAAGGGATTAATTCCATTTGAATAAATTATTTGTCCCTTTTAAAGGAAAACAAAAGATACAGAGATAAAAGTATAAAATCCCTAACAAGGTATTAATTTTTTTCTTTTTTTTAGTTTATTAGTGCTTCTCTTTTGTCAGCTTTCAGTATCTTTACACCTTCCGTAATGCTCAATTCTATTAGTGTACACTCTGTTGTTCTTCTCATTTCAACTACTGGCAAAATCACAAAACAGAAGACAAAGGAAGTCATAATATTCTATCAGTTCAAATCAAAGGACCAAACGTTTAGGAAGGATTCAAGCCTGCTTTTGCAAGATGATCCTGGATCACAAAAACATATTTGATGAATATATCAAAAATATTTCTCACATACTGCCTGCCATAAAAAAATTGTTTGAATTAAACATCTGTAATGCTTTGTTGTCAACATGTTAGTTATATAGAGATAAGCCACACACATGCCTGAGCTCTATCGTGATCCATAAATTACTATTATATTGCAACCTCTATTTTCTTTAATATTTAATATTTAAAAGCCTATTTTTTCAGAGCATTTGTTTTTCTTCAAATTGTAAGAGACAAACTCTAAGTGATCTTTTGAACTTCAAATATTTTAAAGCATATTGCTGATGAATGCATCATCTAGGACACATTAACAAATGTGGCATGATCTTTTGTCATATAACTATAAGCAAGACCAAGAGGTCTTTGCTATTATTTAAAGGACTTACTGTGATAGAATGACCTGCTTCATTTCATATATATATCTAATTATTTTCAATAATTTAGAGTTAGCCTATCTGGTTGGTAGGTCATAAAAATTTTAGAGACATGGAGGATTGCAAAGTTATCTAAGTGAAACCCCTCCTTTTATATATGAGGAACCAGTGGCCAAAAAGTTTGAATGGTTTGCCCAGGGCCACACAAAGAGCCAGTGAGGGAACCTAGAATCCACATTCCGGCTGCATTCTAAGTCCCTCCTAATATGTTTGACTACTCATTTTGTCATTAGCCAAGTTCACTGGAAGAATTGCTATAAGAAAAACTTAAGAAGAGCAGGAAATTCAGCTTCATGCTCACCCTTCCTCTAGTTCCAGTAAAAGATATTAAATGGCCTTTGGGAATGACCTATGGTTTTGCTTAATAGGTCACATCCAGCTTTTATTAGAGTTGATATATTTTCAAACTTCACTAACTTCTAAGTGAACATGAATTGAAGGAGTTAGACTATAGGTTTTCTATATGTGTCAGAATAAATGTGAAAATTAGAGGATCCAACCATGAAGTGTATACCTGGCTATGCTGTTCACAGTACCATGGTCAGTTCATTGTGTTCCAGCTCGCAAATTAAGTGTTTGTCCCTTAAGAGAGCAGGAAAATGTGATTCTATGATCTTCCATCCATCTGGAAATTTTATCTGATGAAAACAAAAATACAAAGTAAGTTTTGAGAAAATAATTAATATACATTTTTCTTTTCAAAATGCTTGCTATGGTAGCTAAGGTCTGGTTCATACAGGAATACCTGAAAAACCATGACTGAGTCTACATAGACAAGACAACCAGGAAAAAAGGAACACAAATTTTATTGCTATGGATAGCCAATTTAAGAGTTTGGGTTGCAGCAAATTTAGATATGCAGGTCAAATAATTTGGATGGCTGATTTACCAGATGATAGAAGTAGAAATTAATAGTAAATGGACAAATAGTTTCACTAAAAATAAAACATAAGAATTAAAAAAAAAAAATGTTCTGAATATAAAAACTGTGGGCTTCATAATTTTGGCAGTGAAGAGGGGGTAAGTATGTTATTATAGCCTTCTTTCTAAATATTAGGTATGAAAAGATGGAAATCAATATTGAGCAACTAATAGGTTCAAGACACCATTCTAGGAATGGAGCAGGGCATTGGCAGATGATAAAATGGCAAAATCCCTGTTCTCAGAGGGGCTAGCATTCTACTAAAGGAAGGCAGGGAATAAAAATAAAGAAATCGACTTGCATGGGTTCTATTCTCATGTTGTGTTGTTGTTCTTCAAGTGTCAGATTTCCACTTCTCAACCAAAGGAGTTTGAGGCAAGTAAAGAGGGGAAAAAAAATCTATTTCTCATTTCATATTTGATTTTTTCCTACCAGAAAATTATCCAGTAGTTGTCTGCAAATTTTGATGCATCTCTGGTGAATATAAATACCTATTTATGCACATTAAATGAATGACTCAATTACATAAGAAATTGAACAAACATGGATAGGTCATTTACTACTTGCCAGGCACTTCCAAAGGTATGCGGAATATACACTTCAAAAATTCTAGTAGGGTATAGGAAACTAAATGACAGAAAATCAATCATCTTTACCTCCTAGAAGCATCATCACTCCTCTCCTGAGAAAACATCAATAATAATAATTCCTAAATAATAAGAAATCACCATTTTTAATAATGCCTTTTACTACCATTTTTAATGCATACATATTATCCAATCCTTGCAGCTCTACACCGAAGATGTTATTTTCCCTATTTTATAGATGAAAAACTAAGCTGATAGAGGTTAAATATTTTCCAAGACTACACAGCTGGTTAATAGCAAAGCCAGGAATATTTCTTTAGTCGGTCTCATTCCTAGGCCTGCATTCCTCCACCATCACCCCGGATCCTACTGTTCTACCACACCCTGCTAGCTCTGAAGCACTTAAGCACCTCATTATATTTGCTCAAAATTCCAAGTAAATTGTAGAGAGTGTTTTGTTCTGAATGGCACTGCCCCCACAAAACATGGAAATGGAGACCCTGAAATGACTTGCCTCCCTGTGAAATGGTGCACCCTATTGTGTAGGAGTGTGCTTTACTTATAAGAAATGCGATGCATGCAAATCATTTCCATGTTGTAGGCAGGCTTCTGAGCAATATGTAAATAAGCGAGAGAAAAAATATCCACATTAATAAACAGCCCCTTGGATATATGAAACCCATCTGCAACATTAGGTAAAGAGTTTGTATACTGTGTAGTCAGACGGGATGTCCATATTGCATTCCTCAGTGTCTGTAAGGGAAAACAGAATGATGGTTCAGGTAGGGCGGTGCCATATGGCTGAATCCATGAAAATATCACAGAGTTATTTTTTTTTCTGCAACTGTGATCGGTCCATGTAAGCAAGGATCAAGTCTCTGCAAATAGAATTATGACACTCCAAGTTTCATCCTGTTTCCAAGGTCCCTTTCTCACACATCCTGCTGAGATTAACCTATAATATTTCTCTGCACATGGATTGAGTTCTCCTAAAATAGGGGATGGCAACCAAAGGGAAATTGCAAGTAGAAGAGACACAAGCAACAGAAATGGCCCAAAGTGAGAATCACAGATTGACAATACAACATGTGCCAGTAAGCCCATGGCTGACATTATCAAGTAAGATGACTCAGAGGGAAAAGAAAAAATTCCACCAAAAAGAACTGTTAACTCACACCAAATAGGAAACGACTGATTAAAGACAGAACCAAAATGCAAAGCCAGGACCCAACGCCAGGCTGAGATCTTTAGCTGCTGTGCCCTAGTGTGACTGGACCTTAACACACAAAGCCCTTATACTTGTCTGAAACTTTTGCCACTCCTTGAGAAATAGGAATCATAGCAAGAAAAAAATAGGCATGCTGTTATTTATCCTTCTCTTACTCTTTTTGTTATTTTTTAACTCCTTTCCCAACTCAAGATTCAGGGTTAAGTTTCATTATGATAACTAAAAAGTAAGAATTAAGGATGACAATTTCCAAGAGAATTAGTTAAATTTACCCGTGATCTCATTCAAGGCTACTGTTCACCTCATCCCTAGCTCATAATCCTTGGATTCTAGATAAAAACAGACAGCTTCTTTTGCTGCTATTAGCTTCTGCTTTGGGAAAGATGACTTCGGAACTCTTTAATAATATTTTTTGCTAATTACACCATAAAACCCAAGAAGCTCACTTACTTTAAGATAGGCTTACTTTAGAATTTCAACTACCTTGTACCATAGTCAATTTTTACTTCTTAACACACTGTGCCTATTTCACACTTGCTCCCAATACCCAAGTCTGGATTTAAGTCTTAAGATGTATTTTAAACAAGATTCTGATTTCTATCTCAAGCCAAGTCACTCTTTGCTAACTGGACCCACAGAGAAAGAGTGAAACGACCTAAAACTCCTAAAATCTCAGCCAGCCAGTGACAAACAACAGTTTTACACAGATGTTCTTGTTCAAAACATTAAGAATAGTCAGCTTAATTCCTTTACCAATCCTCTCTTCTTTTCCTATCACCCAAAATGTAAGCCTAGTCTTTCCTTTTCTTTTTCTTTTTTTTTTCCTGCACCTTCACTTTCTTATTGCTTTGCTTTTCCTGCTTCTCTAAGTCATCTGCTAAACACACTACCTCTACTTCTTTGCCTTAACTGAAATCTGCCTAATACCTTAGAATAGCCCTTCTCATCCTTCTATTCTTCTTGTTTCTCTGAGTTGAGGAAGTGGGATGGATGGATTGATTAGTATTCCAGTATCCTGGTTGTCACTTCCAAACTATTATCTTCTTCCCTTAGACCAAAACTTTCTGCTTTAAGGCTACTGTCCTCTAATTATGTTATGTTTTACTCTTCCTTGATGCTGTCACTCACATTATCTTTATTTCATTTCTTTAACTCCCAATCACTTCCTACATGTTCTGAATACTTCAGAACCTGGCTTTTTTTCTTCTTCGTCATCACAAATTCAGTCTTCATTTTAGCTAGCTTCAAGTACCCCAGCAATTGGACAGCCTCAAGTTAGTAGTCTTCAGTTTAATTCACCCCCTTCCCAAAGTTTTACATCACCCTTAAACCCTCTACTTTGAACCATGAAAATTGCAAAATGTTTGGGTCTTCTATGATCATAACCTGTCATCTAACCAGCTCACTTATTGTTTTGCTTCCACTATTTGTCAGTGTCATCAAACCTCCAGTCCCATACCCTGTCCACTTTCTCCCAGTCTTCTAATCCCATGCTATCATTGAGCAATGGTAGAGAAAATGTCACATTTGCACATTGTCCAATAGAGATTTATGGTCTGGAATTTTGGTTGCATTTTTAACACTGCCTCATATTTCTTCTCCATAGTCAACCTTTTCTCTTCAGCTGTTCTTTTGAAACTGAGCTACTCCATACAAACTTGAACTCAGTACCTTCAGAATTACCCAGTGGTCTTCCCTCTTTTCTCATTAAGGCAAAGATAAAGGTCTATTAGGAGGAAATTAAGTCTTCCTACTTTTCCCATAGTTTGTGTCCCCAAATAGGTATGGAAGGGGATCCAGAGTTCCCATGTGCCAAGAGGAATATGAAGATGCACTGAGAGAGAGCTGGGGGGTAGTTTAGGCCATCCTGTGGTCAGGATGAGAGGGCAAAGAATTGGTTACCGCTCTAACCAGAAACTTGAGAACATTGCTACATCTCAGAGAAACCACTTGATTTCCCAGCAGGGTTCAATTAAAACCATAGACTAGTCATCATTGAAGAAAGGTGGTGTCATTTGTGCCAAAGGATAAGTTTGATAAGTTACTACTGAGGAAAAATCTAGTGCAGGACCAAATAAGAGCAAGACCAGGAAGTAGTTCTCTCCATCCCTACTGTACCCCTGGCAGCTGTTATATAAGCCTCCAGGAATAGATGGAAGAGGAGGTATTTAGAGGGCAATGGAAGTGTTCTGCATGATCTTGCAATGATGTATACAGGCCATGTTAAATATCATAAAAAATTTATAAAAGTGTGTGGTCTAAAATGTAAATCATTGACCATGGTTAGTAGCTATGTTTCAATATTTGTACATCAGTTGTAACAAATGTACCATCCGCATATAAAAAGGCTATTAATATGGGGAGGGGGGGAAATGGGGAGGATGTTGGGTATTTGGAAGTCCCCTATATTTTGTATGTGACTTTACTGTGACCTAAAACTTCTTTGAAGACAAAAGGAAAAAAGTAAGACACTGGGGAAGAAATGGAAGAAATTTCCACTGTACATACAGGATAATACATATTACAGTGATGAAAGTCAAAATGTCAAAAATTTTTAAAAAATATTTTTCATTATTTTTTTAATATCCCAATTTTTTACTGTTTTATTTTAGTTTAGTTTCAGTTTTTCTAAATTATTAGGCATTTTATTTCTTATGTTTAAACTTATCATTATTATTTCATTTTCATATTAATTGTATCTGGCAATAGTCTTGGCTTCATTTTTGGAGAAGTTTTGGATCACAGAAGGGTTAAAACTGTGGCAGGGGAAGATCATTGGTGTGGGGTGTCAGTGATGGGGGATACATGGGAGAAAGTTCACCTGGGCATTAATATAAGGTATATAAATGTGTTCAAATGTTCATGGGGCATTGCCACAGTGGGTGGAGATTCACACGATAACTGAAAGAATATTGATTTCCCATCCTGCCACATTCTTTAATAGAGCAGCAGCAATCTCCCAAGTACAAGGGCAATGACTAGTGAAGAAGGATGATCCATTGATGGGCCCTTAATATTGATGACTATGCTTATGAGCCTTTGCACCTGAAATTGCAACTTAGCCTAGTGTTGTAGGGTGCCTAAGAGTTACCTCCTGAGAGCCTCTATGTTGTTCAAATGTGGCCTCTCTAAACCAAACTCAGCATATAAATGCATTACCTTCCCCCCCAGCGAGGGACATGACTCCCGGGAATGAACCTCCCTGGCACCAAGGGATTATTACCAAACACCAGCTGGTGATACAACTAGAAGAAGACCTTGAATAAAAGGGGGAAAAGGAAAAAACAAATGAGATTATATGGCTAAGGGACTTCAAAGTCAGTCGGGAGGTCATCAGAGAGGCAACACTTATGCACGTCTCAGCAGGATCTCATAGACTGCCAAAATAGATACTAACCCCAAATAGTGGGGCTCCTGAGGGTTCTGGAGACACCCAGGTCCTACAGTCATGGCAGATGGCTCTGGAGTTTGGTTCCTTGCTAGTGGGCCCTACTTTGGAGTTTGTGCTCCTGAATGTGACAGAGTTGGTCTCAGTTCTGACTTCTCTACACATGCCTTTTCTGTTTCTTCTATTTGAACCTATATTTGGTGCTGGAATTGGTTGGTATACATCCAAGAAACTTGAATATCTGGGCTATCTATGTGCCAGCTGGGCCCTGAGCCTCTGCAGAGTTGCAACATCTACTCTTCATTGGACTCACTCAGGACAACTAACAAGGAGGTGAGGATGGACAACCACCACACCAAGGAACCAAGAGAGTCTACAACTGCAAGCAAGAGAGTCCCATCCATCAGCCATATGGGATCAAAACCCCCTATCAATTAGAGGTGAAGTGGACATCTTGCAATGGAAGAAATTATATCATTGATGTGGAGACAGTGGCCACTGGAGGTGCCAAAGTCAGGGAGAGGGAAAAGGAGGTATAATATGGGGGCAATTTTGGGACTTGGAATTGTCCTGAATGACATTGCAATGGCAGATGCAGGCCATTATATATCCTGCCATAACCTATAGAATTGAGTGGGAGAGAGTGTAAACTATGATGTAACCTATAATCCATGCTTAGTGGCAATGTTCCAAAATGTGTTCATCAATTGCAATGAATGTAGCACACTAATGAAAGAAGTTGTTAATGTGGAGAAAAGTGGGATGTGTGGGGAGTGGGGCATATGGGAATCCCTTATATTTTTTTATATAACATTTTATGTAATCTAAGTATCTTTTTAAAATGAATAAAAAATATAATTTAAAAAAAGGTGACTCTGGAGAGGATATGGTGAAAGAGAACCAGAAAAGAACAGAAAGTTTTACTCGATGTGGGTGAACTTTTTAAATTGCATTGATTAAGTTTAAGGTTTGTGAATTGGACTAAGTTAACCTGAAATTGACTAGATTACATTTTCTGCTATCAAGTAAAAATTGGGTCTTACAACAGAATGATGGTGAATTATGAGGAAATTAAGTTATAAGTAATACACAGAATATACTGTAGCAAATTCATAAAAAAATTCATACCCCTACCACTATATAAGTATATAACACATACACCCTTTAACTAACAAATCCCACTTGAAGAAATTTTCCCTGAGGAGGAAATAACCACAATACAAAAAGAGATGTATATGATAGGTTGTTCATAACAGCATCCATCATAATAAGAAAGGCATGGAAAAACCAAGGTATCTATTTATTTAACCATAATTCATATATACAGCAGTATGCAATGTAGTAATTAAAAATAATGATGAATATCTATATTTATTTGCATATAAAGATGTTGCTACAAATTACTGAGTAGAAAAGAGGGACAAAATAACAGCTCCTCCCCCATATGTGAACTATTATATTTTCACTCTTCCTAATAAGGAAACCCACAATATCCACTTGACAGCACCCGTTCAGGGCTCATTTCCCTATTCATGGCAAAGATATGCTTATCAGCATCCTTGTTAGCGCTGTCATTGTGGCCCATCATCAGACAATCCCTCATCTCTTCCCATTCAGCAGCAACAGCAGGAATTTAATCCTCCCAGAAGAGAGCAAGGGGTGAGGAGACCACCTGATCTGAGATGACATTTTTCAACACCTAAGATGCCTCTACTCATAATCTTGGAACTCTAGGACCTGAATTTCACAGTCTATCTCTTAACCATCAATATCCCTCTGTGTTCCTTTCTTGGACACCATTTCTTTTCATTTTAAATACTCTATTTGGGTGGTCTTTTTTTTTTTTTTTTTTTTTTAAGATTTTATTTATTTATTCATTTATCCCCCCCTTGCTGCTTGTGCTCGCTGGGTCAGCTAACCACGCCGTGCGGGCAGGCTTGCCTTCACCAGGAGGCCCCAGGAACCAAACCCGGGGCCTCCCATATGGTAAACGGGAGCCCTACTGATTGAGCCACAGCCGCTTCCCTTGGGTGGTCTTATTTACACATGTCTTGGGTCTATATCCCTCAAAAATAGACCCTAAGATGGATGTTTGCTTGCAAGGGATTTATTAAGGAAGTGATGCCCAGAGAGGCTGGTAAGGGTGTGGGGAAAGCAAGAGAGGCTTAGGGAAAGAACCAAGAAAAAGTACGATTTTAGGCACATTCTTAGAGGGTAAATTCTACCTTAGAATTTGCTCCAGTTGGTGATAGGAGAGTTGAACTTTCACCCTTCCACATCAGTTGGTTGTTGCCTAAGTTGTGCAGCACCCAGACACATCCAGCATTCTGCATCCACAGTCAAAGCAGCCGCAGTACCTGAGGTCAAGCTTCCACAGGGACAGGCTACTAGGTACAAAACCATAATGAAGCTGGCTTGGGGATGCTTAGTCAAAAACAGAAAATATAAAAATTTCTCACTCTCAGTGGCCATTATAACACCCACAACTTCAATCAACGTGGCCAATTCCAAATCTGTATCATTACCAGAGACCTTGCTCTTGAACTCTAGAGGCCTATATCTGTCTGTTGGACCTCTACCCCATCTAAAACTGAGCTCACATCCCTACCCTCAAGTACTTCTTTTCTTTATGATTATCACCTTCATATCCCCATAGGCCAATCCACAACTCAAACATTAATTCACCCTGTAGATATCTTATCCTTTAATTCACCAAGTGCTCTTGATTTTACCTGGTCAGTATATTACTAATCTATTCCTGATTCTTTTACCTTAGTTCTGGCCTATCACTCTCATCACTATCTCCTTGCTATAGTTTAGGCTCCCTGAAAATTCATCTTCCATTATGCTGCCATAGCTTTATTGCTCATACATTTAAATCTTACCATATCACTCTTCTGCTTAAAATCCTTCAAAGGCTCCTTGTTTTGCAGGTCAAAAATGTAAAGTACTCAGCTTTTCAAACTAGGCCCACCACTTCTGACTCCTATCTACTTTTCCAACTTCATCTTCCACCCTTGAAATCCTAAACCCAAGACTTATTTAACTATTTGTAGTTTCCCAAAATTGTCTTCCTCTCTTGTACTTGAAAATTGGCTCTTCTGAAAGATTTCCAAGGCATATTTCCCTTTCCTTAAGTCTGATTAAATTCCCCTTTCTGTTCCCCATGGTTCCTGTACACACTCTCATGGTAGCATTTATTTATTTCTAGCTTATTCAACAATTAGGTCTTAAAGGAACTATCTTCTTTGTCCTGGGTCTAGCACATTGCCTGATGAACTACTCTTGCCATTCACCCAACTTCTGATCCTTTATCCATGATCAGGCACCATCTTGCTATATGGGGCACCAGTGGTACAAAGGTGAAAAAAGGCTGGGCCTCTGCTTACAATCAAATAGAGAAGAGATTAGATAATTCCATTATAATACTTACAGTGAGTGCTGAGTTGCAGGTTATCCACTGCAAGTTCCAAGGAGGAGCATTTAGCTAACCTAGAGGTTTAGGGAGATTTTCTGTAGAAAGCAATACCAGAGCAGAATTCCCAAGGAAGAATAATGGTTAGCCTGGCAAAGAAATGTAATTTCCTCAGATGTTCCCATTTCAACTGAAAGTCAACAGTATTTTCACCAAAGAAACAACTTGCTAACTCGGAAAAGGACAATAAAATGATAAGCCTTCCTCCCAGAAGTCTAGGTGATTTTATTTCTTTGGTTGCATTGTTTCTGAGTTTTTAGTCTCAGTGAAGTTAAACATCACCAAGCAAAAGCCTATGTGTGTATTTACTTGATAGTCTCTTCTTAATGCAAATGTGATCTGGAAAAAACTTTATTCTCACTCATCCTAAATTTTGCTGAGATTAAACAAATAGAAGACATATTTTATATAACTAGATTTTTCATTACTTTTTTAAAAGGTATCACCAGAGTCCAAAATGTTTGCAAGTTTTTTTTTCCAAAAACATTATTGCAATAGGGTAAATTTTCATTATTATATATGGAAGCTAATCATTTCTGAGTAAACAACAGATGTTTGCACTCTTATTACTGTTTGGTACTGACATCAGTATTAAATGATAATATGAAAACATGTCACAGACGTGAGTGATGAATTCAAATGTCAGGAATGGAGGAAATGTTTAAAATAGAAAATTTAGGGTCTTGGATGAGAAGTAAAACTATGAGCACCTTCTTCAGGCAATGTGAAATACTGCCTTTCCAAAGAATAACGAGAACATGAAAAGTTCCAAGGCATATTTCAAAGTGCTATTACTGAAGTATAAGTAATTAAAGAGTTCATTTGCTCTATTAAGTAAAGACACCTGGCATAGAGTTCATATTTATCAAAAGTAGTAAGTTTATTAGATATTGTATATGTAGACAGACATATTGATAAATGTTTTAATGTTATATGCCATATTTTCTGGACATTATTTGATATGTTTCTAGAAACTCAAGTTCATATATTTAGGTGTAAATTGATATACCTTACATCCAGTTGCAAATGATATTGCTAATTTAAATTATTACCATCATTTAATACTTTTTGGACAAGACGTAATCGTGGTAAGACAGACCCAACAAAAATGGATTTGGTTTCATCCAGTAAAGTAGTCTTATTACTTGTTTTTTATTCACGTAGTAAAAAAAAAAAGAAAGAAAAGATTTAATGTATTTCTGCTGTAATTCACTACATTAAATGTTCTATGTCTTTTACTAGCCATTATCTAAAAATTAACAAGGTGGAGGAAATGGAATAGTGAAGCCTTTTCATCTCCAGCATGAGTTCAAATCTTATTCTGATAAATACCCACAGAAAACCATTATCGCCTGAAGGCAATTTACTATCTATGACCAGTTCCTCTAGAACAAATATCACATTATCCAAATTGCTAGCAAGACTAATGCTGATTAGCATCTTTAATGGCTGTAGTAAGAGAGAACCTAAAGAATCAGTGGGCAAAATTTGCCTGGAGGTTTTTGATGAAGCAGCATGAGCTATTGAAAAATTGGGGGAATTTGTGGTAAAAACTTTTCACTGCTGTACCTAGTACTGACTAGCTATGAAACAAAGGAAATTTTAGTAAACCATAATTTTAGAAACTCAAACTCTAAATATTTATACTTGGTAATTTTCTTCTTTATATATATATACATATTTCATATGAAACAACTGAAATCATTTTAGAAAATTGGGAAAAAGAAAAAAAAACTGTCCCCAATCTGATAGCTCCAACACCTTCAGTTTGTTTATTTCTTTGGATTTCTTTCCTCTGTTGCAATCTTTACATGACTATAATCATTATGCACATAACATTCCATATCTTTGCTTATTAATGGTTGCAATAATAGTCCATCTACTTAATCATTCCTCTTATTGTGGAACATTTTATGGATCCACTACCATATAAAACACATAGTGAACTTGTTTGTTCATATTGTTTTTCCCCATCATTTGGCTGGAAAATTGTTTGTATGACGATAACCACAGTACCACTAAAGGAGCCTGTTTTCTATCTTTAGGGAAATGATAATCTTCCAACTTTTAAAGCTGATGATGTTAGTGCAATAAAACCTCTATATAGTACAAATATGGTGTTTAGTTTTAACTGAAGTGTAATGAGGGTGCTATCAAAATTCACCTTTTTAATGTAAATTTTTTTCTTTATTTTTAAATAAGTTTTAGATTACATATATATTACATTGAAAATATAGTAGATTCCCATATACTCCATCCCCTCCCCCTCCCACACTTTTCCCCATTAATGACATCTTTCATTAGTGTGGTACATTTGTTATAGCTGATGAATACATATTGAAGCATTGCTACTAACCTTGGTCTATAGTTTACATTATGGTTTACACTTTGTACTACACCATTTTATAGGTTTTGACAAAATGTATAATGGCCTGTATCTGTCATTGCAATGTCATGCAGAACAATTTCAATGACCCCAAACTGTCCCCATGTTACACCTATTCTTCCCTCTCCCTCTCCTCAGAACCTCTAGTGACTACTGTCTTAATATCAATGTTACAAGTTCTTCCATTACTAGAATAATGTCTACTTTGGTTCATAGTTGCATTCCCCCCTTATGTTTGTTCATTACTCAGTCTTAAGAATTTGGGGATGGTGATGCCCACTCTGTTTCTGATTGAGACGGGGCTTAGAGCCCATGGGGTAGATGGATGGAACTGTCTTGCTTGAAATTGTATATATTCTGTTTTTTGAGATGAGCATTGTTCAACATCATCATTTTGTTAGTTGTCCTGGGCAAGTCCAATGAACTAGAGAGTAGGTGTTGGCTGCAACTCTGCTGAGATTCAGGGCTCAATCCACACATGAACAGCCAGAAGATTTAAGTCTCGGGAACACCAATTTGATGGGTATAGTGCTAATTATAGGTTCAAATGAAAGGGACATAATACAATTAACTTTTTAAGAAGCACATTGCATTTTTTCATAATATCATTATTATATATTGTAGTTAGTAGTTAGTGTTTTAGTGCTTCAACTCTCTTTACCTAATATTCTAAAATACCTTTAATGTTTTCTACCATTAATAACATCTCTAATAAAGTATGTCCTGACAGAAAAATAAGCTGATGATGTCTTCTCTAATCATCACTTCTATTTTGTAGTTGAGCAAATTTCAGACCAAACAAGTGAATGCACATGTGCAAGTACACAGCTCTTAGTGGTAAATTCAGGTCTTGAATACAAATCTCTTAACTTATGTCCCAAAAGTTTTTTCTAGTAAAATAAGCAACTAATCTTAAATATATAGTAAACATGACCTTTGACTTTTTTGCATGCATAGATATCTCAAAAATACTCAACCTTTAATGTTGTCCACTAAAGTGAACTCAATCATAATTATTTCTCTGTGAGATTCTCAAAACATAGCTTCATTTTCCCCTGAGTTGAACAGCTCTGTCTGTAAATGGAGGACTTCACAAATGAGCATTAAATATTCCTGACAGAACATTAAGAGGAAAATCCTAGACATCCAGCCAGACTCACGTCATACATGTTGCTCATGTATTTCTACTCCACAGCCTTTGCACTCACTGTTTCCCCTGACAGTCCCACTCTTCCCTCGTTGTTTGCCTCACTCGATACTTTTGGTAACCTAGAGCTTAGCTTACATATTTCCTGAGAAGTCCTTTTGTGACCAGCCAGTCACTCTATCACATCACTTTACTTCAGTTCTTGTTAGAGCATGCTTCTGTATTTTTTGCTTGTTTTGTAGTTTATTTCCATGTTCATTTGTTGTCTCTTTCTTCTGAATGCAACACAGGTTCTGTGAAAACAGACCTCTTGTCTGTGTTGTTAAATGTGGTTTCCTCATTGCCAATGTGAAGAATCAGTATAGTAAGATGCACAATATACATTTTTTGGATGAGTGAAGAACACAGTAATAAAAGCATTTTTAGGTGTTCTTTAAAATAATATCACATTGAATACAGTTTTGAAATGTTCAAGTTAATATAAAGTATATTATAAATAATAAATAGATAAATAAATTTGAAAATAATAGCAGTTTTAATGAGGGGGCAAAAAAAAAATAAGGGAGTTCACATTCATTTTATTCTCCACATAGAGATAAATGGGCGTTGGTTATAGCCTCCTGCTGATTACAAGGAAAAATCAGAGAACCATTTGGCCCCATGCTCTCCTCTACCACCACGGACTGTTGGGCAGAGTTCTTTAAAATAGGTAGTGAGAAACCAGAATTGTTTATTTCCCAAAAAGATAGGGAATATCACTTCAAAGTGAATAGGAATTATTGCTGAGAGAAGGAAGGTTGTAACTCTTACCTAGAAAAATGAAGTGAAGATCTAAGGTTTGGCTTCTCCTACATGTGCCATTTAATTTCAGTTTCTTGTCAGATTTTGGACTCTGCCCTTAACCTCAAAACTCACACCCTTGTTGTAACAGAAACCAGAGGAACAGTAAGTGACCGAATCTTTCCAATGCAATGTCTAACATCGTGTTAATAATATGGGCTCTAGGAGAAACCTACTCTTACATGCTGGGTGTCTTTGGGTAGGTTACATAACTTCCTTGTGCCCCTGTATCATCTATAAAAATCGCAATAGTAAAAGTTCCCACTTCATAGACTTGTAAGACGAGTCAGGGATAAATACACTTGATACACTGAGCTATTTGTGGTTCAGCAGAAGCAGAATAGAATATGACAAACATTGCTTAGTCACAAAGGTGATGGCCTCAGATAGGAGAAACAAATCTCCCTCCCTCCACATATCTCACATTGCCTATTGTAGAATTATGATGCTAAAGCCCATACTATTAAAATAAGTAAGGACATCTTTCACTTGTAGGAAGTCCTACACTTACCATATATTCATGTAATCTTCATAACAAACCTAAAAGTTTAGTATCACTTTCCTAATTTTATACACAAGGAATATGAGGCTGAGAAAGGTCAAGTAACCTGCCGAGCTCACAGTGTTGGTAAGTAGTGGAGCTGAGATGCTAACTCTGGTCTGAGTCCACAGTCCGTATTGTTTGAATAATACCCTGATGCTGCTCATGGTTATGGACTTTTTTATAGGGCCTTGCTTGCCCATTTATTGACGCAGCTACTGGACTAAGATATTCCTGGTAACCTTGAGAAGGAAACAATGGGGCTCCATGACCCTAAGTTCCACAGCTCCCCAAACAATTTGAGTAACAGGAGCCTCAGTGGAGTAAGGGCTGAGACTCCTCCGTCTACCACTTTGGAGGAGACACTAATTATCTAAGCGAGAGCTTCTCAAAATCCAATGTGACCATGGATTGCCTGCGGAACTTGCAAAAATGCAGATTCTGGTTCAGGAGGTCTGGAATGGGACCCAAGATTCTGTACTGCTTATAGCTGCCCGTGATTCTGGTGCTGCTAGCCATGAATAGCAAGAACAGGTTCTCTGCTGTGTGAAAAACAGAAATCGGTTTATTCAGCACCCATTTGTAATGACATGCACTGGTTTGATATAATGATACTTTTTTATTTCAGAGTACTAGTGATTCCTCTCAAATAAGTTTACTTTCCTATTTCAACTAATTTATTTGGCTGGTAAAAGTGTCACTCACCAGTGGGAATAAAAACTGGGGAGAGCTTGCAAACTATGAGAATACTGAGAGAGACATATTATGATTTATTAAGATATAAATATGGGCAAGGAAGAGAGAGTGAGCACACAGAACAAATAAGACTTCCAATTCAGCTAAAAGATTCATCCAGCAATTGTTGGGAGCATACTTTATCCCCCATTCCTCTTCTCTCCTTAGAGAGGAAGAAATATCCAGTCGATTTCCTAGGAGGACAAAGATCCAACGGGGTCTTTGGGATGGCCTGCTTCTTCACTCTCAGGTTCCAGGGCAAGGAGAGCAACTCCTCTGGAGATGTTGTCAGGAAAAAGACAGCTCAGCATTTCTCCCATTCAGATCTGTCTGCCAGGGGGGCAAAAAGTACAGAGGTACACTCTGCTGGTGGTCAAGAGGCTCCAGCCATGCCAGGGAAGTCTGCAGGTCTGCAGCATTGTGACTGGGTGGGAGGTTTCTAGGCGTAGTGGTGGTGTGAGTATTTCACCTATTAGTCAGGTCCTACTTGCCACCATTTACCTGTAATGAAACTGACATTTTGAGCTCCATCCAGCTGACTCTAACATCTATCTTTCAATAGATTCTAAACTTAGGAGAGAAATAGAAGGTGGTGTTGATTGGCCTCTTCTAGAACCTTACACACAGCTAACTGGGATGGGAAAGCTTGGTAGGAAAGGACTCAATATGATTTGGAAGAAGTGGCAGCAATTACTGGCATATTTGGAACATGTCAAATAAATCCTGCTTTTATTATTGAATGACTCATTTGATGGGTTAATTGGTTGATTTCTTTTTCAACTAGATTTGTGTGCTTCTAAGAGGAATTTTCTAATCCTTTCTATGTAAGCAACTTTGCTTTGGAGAAGGTATGAGTGTTGTAGAAAGAATGCTAGAATTAGAGTTTGGATTCTTGGTGGTACAGCTGACCTATTGTATGACCTCTGACAAAAGCTATGCAAACAGTGCAGACCAAAAGATCTTGTTGATTCAGATATCATCTTTATAACTCAAATTTTCAATCTGTAAATATGTAGAGACTCTTGAAATTTTTGGGACAGAGAAACTAAATAAGTCCTGTATATCCTATTCCAAATGCATTAGTTTTGCTGGGACTATGAGTTATATCTCTTAAGGGTCTTACCATCTTTCTTTTGGTAGAAAATACCCTTCTGTTGTATTTACTCTATTCATAATATATTCTGATACTCATCTGCTCTTCTTTCCATTAATACTTCATTCAAATTACAAGGTGACATCATTGTTTATATACTGGTATTTAAACATCTTTCCTGGGGAATATTTTCCCTTTTTATTGTTTAAACAAGGTAACAAGCAGATGAATTTAAATTCAAGCTGAAAATGACTTTTATATACATGTTTTTATTCTATTGAATGTCATATACAACTCAAGCTAAATATATCCCCCAAAATGCAAAATGTGAAATATAGGTAGGGAAAACATATTTATTCTCTGTGGAGTTTGAATTTTTGACTGTATAAAATCAAATATAATATTCTTGACATGTTCGGCAGAGAAAATGAAAGGTGAATTTGACATTTAAAAAATATGTTACTTGCTCGGTACCTTCTGCAAAATCCACCAGGCTTAAGGGACAATCTTTAAAATGACAATTTATTTTTTCACGTTGAAACTTACCCATTGACAAATAGCATGCGTGTCTCCATTGTCAAAAAATGCGTTTAAAAGAGAAAAGCTTAATGGTTTCTTGTTTTAGCAACCCAGATGTTTGTTGTCAGCTTATCTTATTATTATTAATAGGAATTTAAGTGATATTAATTCTTCAACAACCAGGTTAGCACTTTCTCACTGTTTAACTTCTTTAGAGTTACCACATTGAACTGTTTTGTAAATTCCCTCCTGCCAGATTCTACATAACCTTCTCATCTGTAAAGATAAGCTGTAAGGATAACAACTTTGTATAGAAATACATTTTACCAAGTTTAAATGCTAGGGAAGCCTCATCAGCCAGCTAAGGACAAGTCACCATTCATTTTTTACATAGCTCACATTATTCTCCATAATGTAATGACTGAAGCTTGGGATGTTTAAATGGTACTTCACTGTGCAGACATGGTCTAAACTTCTTCATGATTATACATATGCTATTCTATGGTGCACACTAATCTTTTCTGCCTTGGGTGTTTTAACAAAATGGCTGAAATTTTCAGCCATTATGGATGAGTTATTCAGCAAATCTGTAAAAGCAATTCCACTTGACAAGCTTATAGTACTACTTTAAGTGATTGAAACTCTTTGATTCCACAATGGCAAGGTCTTTATTATTCTTGCAGGAATTTTACAAGTTCTAAGAATATTTCCAAAATGCCACTAGCCACATTACCAAAGAGAAACAGGCAATTCAGTCAGAACTGTACTAATTTGATTTAGTGAATCCGGTTGAAGCAATGATTTCTTTTAGACAGAAGAAAAACTGTTTGTTGTACCTTATCCTCAAATTCATTGATCTTTTATTAGATTGAGTGTCTCAAAGTTCTATCCCATAACATGGCTCTCCTACTCTGCCTTAAATTTACTTTCTAGGAAATGAATGGAAGTTACAAAACTGGTGAGGTCATGAAACTTACTTTTCTGAAACACTGAATTGTATACATCCCTTAAAGGCAATGGCATGTTTTTTGCCCTGAGGGTATTAGTCATGGTCCAGAGTTCGTGGGAAAAACTAAGGAAGTCTCAAAATTGTGTTCCTATTATTTCCATTTCTCTAAGACTTTGTTTGAATTCCAAAGTGAATTTTCTATTATCCCATTGTACATTGCGTAGGAGGGTACCAACCAACAGCCTTTGGGGAGCAACACCTGCAGTTACATTCAAAGGCATGACTTTTCCAAGCAGTTTGTGAGCTGGCCGGCATTGTCCCCCAAAGGATAAAGGCCTAGGTTCTTTACCTGACTGGCAGAAGCATTCCAGCACCACCAAAGGACTCTAAACATTGTTTTGTAAGTAATGAGTCCTGCTGGCTTCATCCTGCAAGACATTGAAATCCCACAGGGAAAATGTGATTAGAAATAAAACAGAGGGCTGGGGCCTTTAATGAGTTTCCTATCCACAGATGCTATCAAGCTTTTATACTATTCATTTTATTTCTACAGCTTCAACAAAGATTCCCAGAGTTGTGGGCCATACTCTTAACGCTGAAGTGCACAGAACTTGGCAGAAATCTGCACTTCAGAGATAATAACATATCGTTCCATGAAATAAAGGAAAAGGCATAATCAAAAAAAGAAGTTAAATATGGAAACCTGTTTTGACAACAAATGAATACAGATGAAGCCAGACAGGAAAGGTGTTATGTATGCATGTTTTTTTCATGTTTCACATAAATTATGATATTGCAAGGACCTATCAAGTTTTCTTTTTTCTTTTTTAGTATCCTTTAAGTCAGATAGATTATTCATATTGTTTTCCATCTTATATCAAAGGAAAATTTCAAAGAGAGTGCTTTATAAGAACAGATTAACACTTGAAAAATCTACCAAAAATATGTGTGCTCATTCCCCAATTGCATTTTATTGTCAAAATTGGGGATTCCTCAAAACCACTTGGATGTCCAAAAAATAAAATTAAACTTCCTGGGGGTGGGGGGGAAGCATTATTACTTAACAGCTGGATCATGGGAATTACCAGTGTAAGCAAATATTCATCAAACGGATTTTGCTAATAAAGATAGTTGGTGGGCTAAAAAAAGTTTCCCTAAATTTTGTATTGGGTAAAACATCAAGCCTCATCAAATTTTTAATTAAATGACAGATGTGTCATTATTAAAATAAAAACAAAAATTAGATTATTTAATTTTATAAAACTGGCCCTGTTTTTATTCTGCATTTAAGATTTTTCACTTACATTCAAACTAGAAAATTTTATAAGAGATTTAGAAAAGAGCCAGTCTAGAATTTGGGAGAAATTATAATAGGAAAATCTATCTTTACAGAGATAATTTTACTTTATTGGAATATTTATATAGCATTTTGATGTTGGCCTTTTACTGAATATTTCAAAATGATTTCTGGAGAGACTAAAGTTCTGAACATCTTGGATTTTATCCTATCTAGAAAATCATTGCTTAACTAAATTAAGACAAATATAAATAATTTTCTGAACCATCATTAATTTAAAAAAAAAGTTGAAACAAGCTAGTAGAAATTATTGATATACGTATACCATTTCGAACTTTTCTGTCCCCATGCAAACGAAGGAGGTAATAATTCATACCTATAGAAACATAAGAAAAATTAGATATGCGGAAGACCTAATCTGATGAAGATGCAGAAATAGAAATGAGGAGTGATTCAAGTATTTTAATGGAAAACAAAAAAAAAATTTCAGAGTTGTGAATAGAGAGGTCCATAACATCTATATCCAACCCAAATCATGTGTTTTGACTTCTTTTTGCCTGATTATTTTAATAAGTCCAATGTAACAGAAACACTGATTTACCTTCATATCTAAAACCAAAAAGTTATGGGTCTCTCACTCTCACTCTTTCCATCCTCACCTCACACATTTCCTTTTCTTCATTCCATTGATTATAGTAACAGCTTTCATTCTTTTAGTACCTACTATGTGCCAGTCATTTTTATGTACATTTTCAAAATAAAACAACTGCCTGCAAAATAGATTTTTATTCCCATTTTAAAGATGATACTTGAAAAATAGACAATACAGGTATATTTAAGGTTTAAAGATGGATTACTTTGTATCTATATATTATTTGTCTTGTTTAATATTTGTCTTTTATCAATACCTTGACTGAAGCATCCTTTGCATCTCTACACTGGCCAAATTTTTAAAAGTATATGAAAGAATGGACACTGTCAAAGAGTTTTGCCATATTTGTTTTATTGATTTTGACATCAAAATAGTGTTCTTGGGCCTCATGGATTATTTGACTCTTTCTCTGGATTTCCACACAGTTTAATAATTTCTCTCAGAAAAAAAGTAGTATTGATTTACTATTACATTTGCATTACTTTAGCCCACTTCCAAATTCTATTTACTTTACCATGAATTTTAAATGAAAATACCTTGACATTTGAATTTCACGTTGTTTGGAATGTGTTAATTTAATCAGTTAATCCATTTTTTTTCCCCAAACTAGGAAGGATTTACATTAACTCCCTGGTTTTAACAAGTAACAGTTTGAACTAATTTAAACTAATTCACTAGCTAAAATATTACCATAAAGGAAAAGTTACTTTCTTCCTCAATGTGCATTCAAGAAAGACCTCATTAACAACACATACTGAATGTTTCTGAAGGAAATGTAATGCCATATCTTGGTTTTCAACTGAGATTCAAGAACATACTCAACTTCCAGATTAAGAAATCTGAAACTGGGATTTCAAGTTCTTGAAGCTATATGAGCAGAAAGAGTTGGTCCTGCTTTAAACACTTAGAGAAGTTTATTTTGGGAGACCTCAAAAAGTGATTTAAAGAGAAGAATAGTTGTGCTCCACATTTTACTTATTATAGGAATTAGAGTCATTTGGCAGATAGTTAACTTTGAAGCTATACACATTTTTCATTGTTTGGCATTTGTCCAAATTTCACTTTTAAAAACATTTTAT
The DNA here is from genome assembly GCA_026826555.1 of Tolypeutes matacus. NCBI lineage: Eukaryota > Metazoa > Chordata > Mammalia > Cingulata > Chlamyphoridae > Tolypeutes > Tolypeutes matacus. Next base: position 525,739 of record JAKSZT010054561.1, on the reverse strand, counting down.
TTTATTGCAAAATTTATGTCAATTTCGAACAGATCTCTTTCAATGGGTATATTTTTTAATGAATAGAGTATTGGGAAACTAAAAGGGAATAATACAGGAAATTTGCAAATGATGGAGAGTGTGTTTTAGCAACACCCTACTTATGTTCCAAAAATTACACATATTCTTAAAAACCAACATTCTAGATTACAAATAAATTTAAAGAATCAAATGTTTCAAGTGAAAATCTCTTAAAGGTTTATAGTTAAAATCATGGGAAAAGCAACATACTTGTAAGAAAATGTCTCTGTATAATCTATTACTACTATTTTCTGATATTTAATATAAATAGCAAGTGTTTTCTGAGGTCAATAACCATTTTTAATACTTAAATTAGCTTATTTGGTAAAGTGAACAAGTTTAAGTGGGAACTAGTATTTTGCATACATACCATAAGATACAAAATAGCACGTGCTTTCTATTTATGTTGGTAACCAATCTTGATATTCAAGGGAAGAGTGTATAAAGTTAACAAGCAATTATTATTTGGCAAATTAGTACTCAACAACCCTGAGTAAATAGGAAGTTTGAAACCTATCTGTTATACAGCTACTTTAATTTGCATAGCACACTGGTGTGTTTGCTTTGCAAATACTTTGCAATGAATCATCATTTGTACTATACAGTCCAAAGAAAAGCAATCAAAATTCACAGCAAGACAATGAAATTAATTATAACTGTTGAATTCTGTGGTGGTAATTCCTCCTCATGCAGGAAGATTAATTGCATTGCACTTTCCTTGCACTCCACTAAATGATCTGATGAATGTATAATCATTTACAGATTTCTCAAATGCTGAAAATTGATTACCTTTGATTAGCTCTGATCTGCACAAAGAGCTCTGACAGAGTATCAGTGAAACATTACAACATTACAGACAAAGTAACAAATGATTTAATTACCAGTGTGCTTATTAATGTTAGATTCCCTGCAGTGATCCTGGCAAATCAGGGGCCTATAATAGACCTGTGGGTTTCACTGAATTCCATTAGGGTTTAAATAATATTTCTCACTATTTCTCAAATCCTTCTTTTCATGGCTCCTTAATAACTCTAATTAATTTTAATTTGCACAAAAAAATCCATGGCATCTTTAGAAACTTTTAATTAGCTATAAAATAAAACTCTTCTCCTCTCAAGGAGACATATATGATCAGCTTTGGGATAACCTTACAAATAAGTTTTCATTAATGGTCGTTGGTTCTGTGGGATATTATTAAATGAAAATCTAAAACAAATGTTGAGTTGCACATGTGGTCCAACTCTCTTCTTCTAGCTGCAAACAAAATGAGATTTGTTTAACAAGAATCAAGTTAAAGAACAGGATGGTAAAATATTTAGATAGTAGCCTGGTAAGCACCATCACAATTCTCTTATTTAAAAAAAAAAAATTGTTGCAAATGCATACTTTCAACCATTTGTTAGTTGTGGTATAGAAAACAGATAGATTAAGAAGCTACAGTATGCCTAAAGAGGATTTGAAGATGCAAAACAAGTGAACACTGGCCCACTTAGATACAGAATGAGATGAATAATGTTGGCACAAACAAACCAATCTTATCTAGGTTTGTATGCAGGAACATTCAGATCACTTTGGATTGGCAGCTTTAGGGCTTTCCCCAATGTGATGCCATTATATATGATATTAAATTATTGTGAGGCAAATGACAATGAACACTCAGATGATCAAAGGAATTAAACAGAGCAGCTTAAATTAAAATACGTGTCTGCAAGTGTTTCCCAGCAAAGAAAAAATTAGAGGGTAGGCAATTAAAAGGTTGTTTAGAACAGAAATGCTGATATACAGACAACTTTATAATAATATTTTTTTCTCAATGGCTTTGCGGCAGATACAAGACAGTACTGCAGGTGTTTCTGGGTGGCATTTCAAAGCCACTAGCTGTAAAACTTAAGACATGGGGATATGCAGCCCCCAAAGCTGATGAATGCATTTATTATGTTCAGTGCTGTCAGCAGCTGAAAAGCTATCCATCACATTGAAACAGCACAGAGTCAGGAGTCTCCTTTTGTGGAGAAATATTGAAGTCAGATTGTTGATGTCAAAAGTCAAAGTATAGTTCAGCTATCTGTTTTATGAATCTGACTGAGACACATTGTGCCTGTGCGCAAACTGATATCTAGCAGAGCTCATTTTAGCAAATGTGTGATTTAGAAGTCAAAAAAACATTCGTACAACCAAACTCGTAGCAGGCAGAGGCTGTGGCACGCATACATAGTTTTTACATTTTAATATGACACCGTTTGGTAATGTTTATCATTTGAAATCCAAACCATATCAACTTTCTAGCTACAATATTTAAGATCTGTGTACTTTCAAAAAAATATTCACACAGAATAAGAGAATATATTAAAATATTACCACAATAGCAAAGCGATTGGCCCTGATGGGCTTTGTTTTGTTTTATTTTTCTTCTGCAATTCAAACCACAAATAATGAGTTCACTTTATGCCCAATAAAAATTAGACACTCTATATGGGGTCAAAAAGAGTTGAGTCTGTAATAGCTTTAAATTGCAGAAATGACTTGAAGCCCTTTTTTTGGCACATGCAACCCTTTATACTACTGGAACCTCCACTATTACATTTCTTACAATATCTAAGTATATATTTTATTTGTAATCTTATGTACCAACCATCCTCAATAGCCAAATGTTGCTAAATTCTTAGAAAACAGAAATAAAATAGAAAAAAAAAGTTATGCTTAAGACCCTCTTTTTTGCTTATTTTGATCCTCAGCTCACTTGATTTCAAAAGATGTACATTCTTCTTTCTTTCCACCAGAATTTTTTTTCAAAGTAATTAACAATAAAAATGGACAAAATGAAATTGGTTTGGGTAGGGCACATTCAATCTTACTTAACAGAATTTTTAAACTGACTTCACAACAGACGATGCAGCTTGGAAACTATTGTTTTATTTGAATGAATCTTGGGGATCAAAGTGTGCATTTCGTGTGTATTTTTTTAAGTGGGAGCTTTGTCCCTCTGAGGTAGCATATGCTCAGAATGCTATCACACTTGCTAGCCTCCTGTAAATTTGTGGTGTTTAACAAAAAACAAGCACATTTTTCAATTCAAGTCAGGAAGACTTTTATTTTTGCTGATTTTGCCTTCTTTTCTCTTTTCTAGCACAACCCTCAGGGCGCATGATGTAATGGTCAGCACTTGCACATGGAAGGAAGAAAGCCTTTAATGAACTGCAAACTTTATTCAATAAAAATGATTGTGCTCCAACTCTTTTTTTTCTCCCCAAAGAGGGGAAAACACACATATCATGTAGAAAGCTTTAGGAGTCCTAAAGACCTCAGTAGGTCTTAAAAACATCAAATATTTTTAAAAAGCAAGGAAAATAAAGCAAAACACACAAAAACAATAGCAGAGATTATTTTTCCCCCCTAACTTGGTTCAATAATCCCAGAGGTGGAACCGGGCTCTATGGCTTGAAGGGTCACGAGTTTGAGTCAAAACTCAACTTCAAGTTAATTGGCTGGCATTGGAAGCTGCACAAATTGAAGACAGACGTACTTGTTTCTGATTGGGGGAGGGAGGATCACTGCTCTGCAGTCTAGGCACCGCCTTGCTATCTTGTCAGGAATTCACTGTTATAAGTAAATGCCTTCAAAGCAGACACCTTTCATCTTTCCTGATAAACAAACAAACAGACAAATAAATAAATACTAAAGGTCATCATGATAGATCCTTTTAGAGAGTAAAGGGGACAAGCAACACAAAAATGAAGGTGGAACTTAATTCCTTCCAGATACATACGCCTTTGAAAGCGGTTGAAAAGGTTGCTGGCTAACTCTAGGTTTTGTCTATCTTGTCAAGCAAATATGCAGACACTATGCATATAACTAAAACCTAACATCATATCCTAATTTTACTAATTTGAAATGCAGAATGACAATTCTTATATTTAAATTGCTGGGGTTTTTTTTTGTTTGTTTTGTTTTTTTTTAATCAACACAGAATATCTTTGGAATAATGGATAAATTTTTTTCCTCTTAAAACTCCTTCCAGGTAGATATGTCAGCATTCATTTTGGAGTACTCGTATATGTCTGTCGGGGGCGGGGGGGGGGGAACCACCAAGGAAAAACACACTGGAAACGAAGCCTCTTGTCCACCCAAATTACACCGATCTCCACATAATAAGAAGACATTGTAGAGGCTGTGCTGTATGCCTTCCAGGCAGAGCTCCATAGCCAGCAATTAGTCTATATAGTCAGAGGCCAAAAAACCTTATTGTCTTCCTTGCTGTATAATTATCTGTTATGACGAACTGTGATTCTAAGGACTATTGTCTTTAAGCTTGGATCCGTGTGTGGAGTGGTTGTCTGGCTGAGCCTCAAGAATGGACCTTCCTTTTAGTATCTCTGCCTGAGTGAATTCTCTGGTCTCTTCCTGGCTGCATAAAACAGATACTGTTTCTGCATGATTTCTTGGGTTGATGAGAAGCAATTATGCTTTAAATGAAGTCATTCATGTCTGCCATTTTGTTTGCATATTTTCCAGTGTTCACCTGTTATTAAACCTGTCTTTAAACTGTAAGCTAGTTTCAAGTAGACTTTTGTGTTTAACACAGTTTGGTAATCAGAGGAAAACAAAATAGATAAAGTGTTTTCTGCACAAATCACTCAAGCAAGAAATCTAATAAAGTGATTAAAGTCTAAAATAGCATTTAAGAATTTCCTGGGAATTTTTATTTCTTTGAATCACCCCACCCCCACCCCACATTCCCTGAAAGATGGCAACTGTCTTAGCGGTCACAGTGTGAAAGTTGTAACAACTTCGCATTTGTAGGCGGAGGAGAGAAGGGCAAGGAAAGGATGAAGTGTTAATAAATCTTATTCTTATTTTTGTCAAAATACTTACTGGCATTCATTATAATATGAAAATGATATATTGGCATATGTGATAAAATATTAGAAGTGTTTGATTGTATCTTGTAGATAATGAGCTCATTAGAAAGCATGGATTCAATATTTAAAGATCACATAATTCAACCAAATGCAATTAATTAAAAAATGCATTCCAATGAACTTTACACTACTAAAAGAAAAATATTTTATATGAATCTGGTAGACAGAAACATTGCATTTTATATCTTCTGACCTTTAAACATCTGAAAAAGAAATACACATACTAGCTTATAACGCACCGTTAGATGAAATATAATTTAAAGTTAAAACAGTCACAAAACAAAAATTTTTAATTATTAACAATTTATTTAAACTAATATATGTTTTATTTTAAAGAGCTTTATTAGATATCTTTTTTGCCTTTTTGGTAGATTTTACACTGGGTCTGCTATTTGTTTGATATTCTGTGTTAAAGAATGTATTTTACTGGAACAAATAGTTTTAAAAGAGATCTAGTAGCTGAGCCAGAAAGATTTATTGGACATTTTTCTAATAGCAAATACAAAATGAAATATTGCTAAAGAAATTGGAAATTTAATTGACCCTATAATTATTTAAATTATTGCATATTATTCTCATCCTATTTAGGAAAATAAATCATTTTTACCAAAGGATATAAAGTTAGAAAGTAATTTCATTTGAAAATAATTTCATTTTGTCTAACTTAAAAAAAAAAATCCACCTAGCAATGTGTGTTTGATTTTGAGTTTCAGTGAAATAAGAGAAAGGTTGCTGATGGTTTAAAAGTACTTAATTTATCACCACTGAACAGAAAGCATTTCCCCCCCCCGCCCCCGAAGTGGTTTGTACTAAGGTGACCTCTGCTGTTTAAAAAAAAGCCTTGCAAAAAGCTGTTCCTTTCCTAAAATATTCAGGAATCCTAAATTACAAGGACAGAAGCGGATACTGCCGTGCTTAAAAGTATTTACAAAATTCATTACTGTTTCGATTATATACGTGATTTTTTAAGCTTTTCCCCTCATAGGTGGGAAATTTCCTCTGTCCTTTGCTTCCTTGCATTTTGCGTACAAATTCTGCCTGACTGGGATCCCTGCCATTGCATTTTCTTCACACTGAAGGGTTTTCTCTGCTCCTGGTGGGGCAAAGTCATGACCCAGAAAAAAATTGATTCATGAATTCTCAGGGTGCAAGTAAAAAGGAGAGGAAATATGCATTGGCTGAGCTCCTACTAGTGACAATTTAAAACCTGTAATTAGGCTGAATTCAAGCTCCAAAAGGAATCTGAATTTAAAATCCATTAATTCAAACTGATATATTAACTTTAACAAACTAGATCCCTTATATAAAGAATCATTTTTACAAGCTGTTGTGTTAACTGCTGGAACCTAAATTTTATTAATTTTTAAATTATTTAAAGATGGTAGAAAGACCACTAGACTCTGTTGCATTGTGCCTTTTCTCTGGCTTGAGAAACCTTTTATTGGATTTGCTTGGTGTTAACACCTTAGTCCTGGGTTTAATTTCCACCTTAGTCCTGGGTTTAATTTCCACCTTAGTCCTGAATTTTATGTTTGTAAATCCCCATTGTCCTGTAGAGCACATGTTCTTTAGCTACTTACCCCCTGATGTTTCTAAGACCCCAAGTCCCCTCTAGCTAACTCCCTGACATTTCCATGAACTACACTGCTGAAATGTTATACAGTAATTAATGTTGATCCTAGTACACACTCAGCCTCCAGTACAAATTAGGATGGAAAAGGTTATCATAATATTTTGCTAGCCTATTTGGTAGATTTGAATTACTCCCTGTGGGAGACAAACAACAAAAAAAGGTGTTTTACGGGTAGACTTCAGAAGAAAGGCCATCCAAGTAGGAATGATGCTCTAAACATCACACTATTTTAAAATTTTCATCTGAAAATAATAAATCATCTGGTGTTGGCCTGTTGATCCTTAAGTTTTAACTCTCTGGGCACCCATGTGCAAGACAGTCCAGCAGCTTAGTAGGCACAGTAACAGATGAGCTCAGAAATTCAATCTAAAACTCTGTTATCATTGTGTGGAGTTCAAATCCAGGTACAACTAGCAGCTGGAGCCTATCCAACTGTCAGTAGTGTCTGAAAAACACTCAGAGACTAAATAATTTAGATTATGCTATACTGACCTGTATAATTGTTTAAATGAGTAATGCAGCCACCAACTGAAAGAGGTCATCCATCTGTAGAGGAAACACAGAATTTAGTTTCATTTCCAAACAAACTTTTGAAGAGCAAATTGTTTTTTCTGTGGGAGGTAGGGGAAAGTCTGAAGACAGATTAATGGCTTCTCCTGCTAAATAAAGGTTAAGGCTTCTGTCCTTTGTAGAATGCAACTTCAATAGAAAAGAAGTCATAGGACAGCTGGTCCAACGGTCACATAATCTGTGTTCGTGGATATTGTTTCGGGTACGTTAAAAAGGTATGTGACTTTGCAAATGCAGTATCTTTTCATTATTTGCCATCATCATTCATTAAATATGTGTGTGAGTACATGTGTATATAAGGGGGAAAACTTTAGAAAGAATAAATCCTGAAGTTAGAATAATCACATTTTTACAGATAATGGCAAATAGTTTGTTTTAAATGTAACCTTACCTAAATCCTTATCGCTAAAGTATGGAGTTGCTATAAATCAGGTTTTGAGATGCGTGCATTATGAACCCAGTTTATTTTGAGAAAGAGTGCCTATTTAACTTGCTTAACACATACTGATCAAACTCTTGATGTTCATGCAGCTTACATGGGACTAAAGGCTGCAATAATTAAGTGTCGCTACCAACTTATGCTCCAGAGCTTTTACCTTCCAGCTCGGCAAATGGTTTAATTATTGGATTTTTCTGTTATCCCCTAGACTCCTGCCATTGTACTTTGAGAGGCTTCTCTGACCTCTGCATGGTAAAACACATTATAAAAGGAGAGAATGAGAAAAAGGAAATAGATTAAGTTCTGTGTGCTTATGATCTCACCAGAAATCTAACACCACGAATTAAATATATATTTTTATTACATATATATTTTCCATTTGTCTTTATTCCCCCTGACATACACACCAGTTTCATCTTAAATTGCTTGAGGCTGCATGTAAGTAAATGTTTAGTAACTTCTTCCTCACATGCTTTTGGATGACTTTGGTCATCTGTTTAACAAGAATATTCTTCAGTATACATCCTTGCCAACATAGTCATCTGTCCTGAAGTAATTAAACTTTTACCATGATAATCAATATCAAAAAGATATTTGAATTACACATGAAATGTGGCGCTTTTGAAAATGTTCTCTGATTTTAGTAGTAGTAATCCAATAAACCTTTACCTATTTGGAAAATATCTACCTTTTGCTACTGAAATGTAATTTTGGTTGCTGCTGGTTGATAACAAACACTAATTGGGAACCCATTTCTTTAACATTTTTCTGAGATCTTCTTCAGCGTTTAGCACTGTGAAGAAGTAAATAAAACAAAGGCACAGCTCTCAATTGGCTGTATTATAACAAAATTGAAAATTCCATTGTCTTATGATAGGCCCTGTTTTTACAAACTGTAACCGGAATACATAGCCATAATGACAGGAGTCCCTGCTCCATACTGTACCATCATTCTGTTTCCCGAGGAGTGGCTGGATTCCATGGGTAAGCACAGGTTCCCTCCTCTCTCTTTCTCATACATGCAGGAATGTTTGTAAACATTCTTCACCTGAGCTCTGTTAAATAAAAGCAAGGAGAAGCAGCAAGACTTCACAGTGTTCCCTTGAACCTGTTTGTAATTCCTGCATGGTGCTAATATGGCGCATTCCTACCTTGCCCGCATCCCAAAAGTGAAAGTTAAAAAGGGGAGGGGGGTGTGAATGGTAAAATATGACCCAATTGATAAAAGTACATTGCAAGTAGAAACCAATATAATGATGTCTCCCTTGGATCGAAGAAAAACTAGGAAAAATTTAAAAACTGAATGATGGCTGGCAAAAACCAATGCTCAGATATTTTATTCACTTTTCCAACACCATGTATCACTTACATTGACATGGTCTTGACACTTTATTGCTTGCTTATTTGTCTTTTGGTCCAAACATTTCTATAATAGCTCTCACAACTTTCATCAGAGAAAAAGGAAATGGAAAAAATATCTTTCCATGTTACAATTTTTTAAATGCCACACTGTAATTCTAGTTTTCTCATCTTAAAATAAAAATCATATTTTCTATCTGAATGCTGCTTATATAATCATGTTTTGTTTCAACAAATATTAGGCTCCATCCTCATGCCAGGCACTGGGGTAAGTGCTGGGAATATAACAGTGAATAAACATCCAGGCATTGCTCTTATGGAGCATAAATATATAAACTGTAAATTATGGAAAATATTAAACTTCTTTATGTAGGGAAAAGCTCTAATTTTGAGGAAAAATAGAGCTTGGAATTCTAAATTGTCACCACCATCCAATGTAGTCATTAGCTACATGTGGAAATAAGAGTTATTGCAGGTTTTCTGTAGAACATGCTCTGACATTTTCAAAGGATCACCATGGATTCTCTGTTGAGAATGGAACAATCCTGGTTTATGCCTGTCATTTTAGAATAGTTAACAATAATACTAATTGCTATTATTAATTCCCCCTTCACTCTCAAAAGTGCCCCAGTTTGTAGATAAATATATGGTCATCCTAGTTTAGAAGGTCATTGAAATAATCCAGTTTGAGATTGACTTGGGTAACTTGAATAAGAATGGTAGCAGTGAAGAAAAGCAAATTCTGGGCAGCAGATGGATGCTTATCACATAACCCTAGTTTTCTAAACTACAATTTACATATACAAATTCAACATGGTGTATCTTCCTGGAATGTCAAATTATTGCAAAGTGTTGGATAAAACCTACTTTTATCCTAAAACAAACAGATTTTTATGGAATAGATTACAATTTGCAAGAGAGTTTCTCACATATATTTGTAAGATAAAAGCTTCAAAATGATAATTCAGTCCAAGCATGGTCTCTTCCAAGGTCTCCATGGAGTGCCAGTTCACTCTTCTTGTATGAAGTCCTTGGGTGGAATAGTTTGTAAAGCAGCAGAAAAATCTGTTCTTACTAAGACTGTTATTAGTTAATATTAGCTAATACAGAGTTTGTGGTTGATCAAAAGTCCGACATACCGAATGTGACTTCCCAATATTTGACTTTTTACATCAGGTAAGGATTGGCTATCATGCTTACAGCTAACATTTGATTATGGAAATCCATAAATAATTTCAAAACTATATTTTTGCTAATCCTTTCAGCCTACTATCGCCCCTATTTTTATACCAAACTTACTAACAAGTAGCAGTATTTCCTAGTTTCTTTTTTTTCTCCCACCTTCCCTCCCTCATCCCCCCCCCCTTTCTTTCATTCTTTCTAGCAACATTGAAGAGCAGTTAGGAGAAGAGCCTCTGGGGAAAAAAAATACCTGGATTTGAATTTCAGTTTAGGTATTCACTAGGTGATCCGGATGACCTAGGGCTACTTTCTTATCTAAAGTGTTGTAGCATTTTAACAATTCAAGGGGAAAAAAATAACATTTTTAAGCTCAACATTATTTTATCAGAATTATACTATTCAAATTCCAATAAAACTAGTAATGACATAAATATGGTAATATATTTAGTCCGATACTAAATAAATAAACATAGTACTTATAGATAGTATACACGGACACTTACAACATGTGACTCAAGGAATTGTGTTTTACCATTAATTATTAGCAGTTAGAAAACAGATTTGACATGGCTGGGAAGCTTCCATTTCAAGGTTAATGGAAAATATTTTGTTGATACTATTATTTATTTATTTATAAATTTTTTATTTATTACAATTAAGATATAATTCATAAACCATAAAATTAACCCTTTTAATCTGTACAATTCAGTAGTTTTTAGTATATTTACAAAATTATGCAACCATTACCACTAATTCCAGAATGTTTTCATTATCCCCAAAAGAAACCCTTTAACAATTAGCAGTCACTACTTAATCCCCCTTCAAACCAATCCTTGGCAACTACTGACCTACTTTCTGTCTCGACATTTACTTAGGTCTTCCTTAATTTTTTCAACAGTGTGTCATAGTTTTCAGTGTACAAGACTTGTGTTTAACTAGTTAAGTTTATTCCTATGTATTCTGTTCTCTTTTGATGCTGTGGCAAATGAAATTGTTTTCTTAATTTCATTTCAGATTTTCATTGCAAATGAATAGAAATACAATTGATTTTTGTATATTGATCTTATATCCTGCAACCTTGCTGAGCTCTAACATTTGTGTGTGTGTGTGTGTGTGTCTGTCTGCCTGTGTGTGAGTGTGTGTTCCTCAGGATTTTCTTTATAAGATTGTGTCTTTTGTGAATAGTGAGAGTTTTACTTCTACGTTTCCAATATGGATGCCCTTTATTTCATTTTTCTTGTCTAATTTTTCTCTCTAAAACCTCCAGAACAAGTTTGAATATAGGTAACAAGAGCATACATTCTTATCTTGTTCTTGGTCTTAGGGGCAAACCATTTTTATCTTTTACCATTTAGTATCATGTTAGCAATGATTTTTCATAGATTCCCTTTCCATAGGTACCTTTTCGTAGATGAGGCGTTTCCCTCCTATTCCTAATTTGTTGAGGGTTTTTGTTATGGAACAGTGTTGGATTTTGTGGAATGCCTTTTCTGCATCTACTGAAATGATTGTGCTGTTTTTGTCCTTTAGTCTATTAATATGATGTATTATATTGTTGATTTTTAAATGTTGAACCAATTTATATTCCTGGGATACATCCCATTTGGTCATGATGTACAGTCCTTTTTATACATTATTGGATTAGGTTTTTCAGTATTTTGGTTGAGGAATTTTGCATATATATTTCATAAAGGATATTAGTTTGTGGATTTCTTTTGATAGTTTTGTCTGGATATAGAACCAGAGTAACTTGGCCTCATTGAATGAATTGAGAAATGTTCTGTACTATTGTTTTTGAAAAGTTTGAGGAAGGATTGGTGTTAATTCTTTTTTAAATGTTTAATAGAATTCACAGTGAAGCCATTTGGATGTGGGCTTTTCTTTGTGGGGAGTTGTGTTTTTTTTTTTTTTTTTAATTACTAATCAATATCTTTCCTTATTAAAGGTCTATTTAAAATTTCTATTTCTTCTTGATTAATTTTTGGCTTTCTGTGACTTTCTAGAAATTTTCCCATTTCATTGGGGTTATCTAATTTGTTGGCATGCTGTTGTTCATAAGTATTCCCTTATAATTCTTATTATTTCTGTAAAGTCAGTAGCAATGTCTCCTTTTTCATTCCGAGTTTTAGTAATTTGATTCCTCTTTTTTTTCCCTCATTAATCTACCTAAAGATATGTTGGTTTAGTTGATGTTTTCAGAGAATCAACTTTTGTTTGATTGATAATTATTGTTTTTCAATTCTCTATTTCATTTTTTTCCTCTCTGATCTTTAATATTTCCTTCCTTCTGTTTGCTTTGGGTTTAAGCATTGCATTAGTGACATCTCATAAGTTTTGGTCTGTAAGGTTTTCATTCTTTATCATATATAAATATTTTCTGATTTCCTTTGTGATTTCTTCTTTGACCTATTCATTATTTAGTAATATGTAGTTTAATTTCCATATATTTGTGGATTTCCAAACTTATTTGTTATTGATTGCTAATATCATCCTACTATGGTCATAGAATATACATTTTGTGATTTCAATACATTTAAATTTTTTGAAAATCAGCCTAATATATTGGCTATCCTAGAGAAGATTTCATATACAATTGAGAAGAATATGTATTCTGCTATCATTGGTTGTGCACAATATAGATATCTATTAGGTTTAGTTAATATATAGTGTTGTTCAAGTTGTATATTTCCTTTTTGATGTTGATGTTTTCTCTAATTGTCATAGCCACTATTGAAAATGGGGTATAGTAGACTCCAACTATTATAGATGAATTGTCTATTTCCCTTTCACTTCTATCAGTTTTTGTACTGGGCATTTTTTAAGCTCTGTCTTTGGGTGAATATGTGTTTATAATTGTTATGTCTTCTTGTTACAGTTTTTATTATTATAAAATATCCTTCATTGGCTCTTGTAACAATTTTTTTTATTGCATCTTAAAGTCTATTTTGTCTAATATTACTGTAGCCATTCCAACTGTCTTTTCTGTGAGGTCAGTCTTAATGACCTTCCTTCATTACTGATTTTATTTATTTGCATCTTCTGTTTTTTTCCTTTGTTAGTCTTGCTAAGGGTTTATTGATTTTAATGATTTTTCTCAAAGAATCAGCTTTTGGTTTTGTTGATCCTCTGTATTTTTTGTTGTTGTTGTTGTTCTCAATTTCATTTATTTCTACTCTAATCTTTATTATTTATTTCTTTCTGCTTACTTTGGGATTAGTTTGCTGTCCTTTTACTAGTTTCTCCAGTTGTTCAGTTAATTCTTTGATTTTAGCTCTTTATTCTTTTTAACTATTGGCATTTAGGTCTATAAATTTCCCTCACAACACCTCCTTCTCTGTATTCCATAAATTTTGGTATGTTGTGTTGATATTTTCATTTATCTCAAAATATCTATAATTTCTCTTGCAATTTCTTTCATTGACCCACTGATTAAGAGTATGCTGTTTAGCCTCCATATATTTTCAAATTCCCCCTTTCTTGCCTATTATTGATTTCCAGCTTCATTCAATTATGATCAGAGAAGGTGCTTCATATAATTTCAGTCTCCTTAACTTTATTGAGAACTGTGTTGTGGTCCAAAATATAATCTAGCCTAGAGAAAAATCCATGAGCACTTGAGCAGAATGTATGATCAGCTGATTTGGGGTGCAATGTTCTGTATATGTCTGTCAGGTTCAGCTCATTTATCATATTGTTCAAGTTCTCTGCTTCCTTATTGATCTTTCTAGTTGTTCTATCTATTGATGTGAGTGGCATTTTGAATTCTCCAACTATTATTGTAGAAACATCTATTTCTCCTTCCTGTTTTGTCAGAGGTTGCCTCATATATTTTGGGGCACCCTGGTTAGATGCACAGATATTTAAGACTGTTTCTCCTTCTTGGTGGATTGTCCCTTTTATTAAAATACAATGTCTTTCTGCATCTATCACTTTTTGTATTTAAAGTATTTTGTCTGACTGTGGTATAACTACTCCTGCTCTCTTTTGGTTACTGTTTGCATGAAATATCTCTTTCCAACCTTACTTTCAGTCTATTTGCATCCTTGGGTCTCAGGTGAGTCTCCTGCAGACAGCATGTGGATGGCTCATGTTTTCTTATCCATTCTGTCAGACTCTGCCTTTTGACTGGGGAGTTTAATTCATTAATATTCAACATTATTATGATAAAGGCATTACTTACTTCAGCCATTTTATCCTTTGGCTTTCATATGTCCTATTTTGTTTTAATCTATCTTTTTGCCTTTTTGATTACTCTTTCTGATAGACTTCACTTCTACACTCTCATCCAAGCTTTTCTTTTCTGTCTTTTCTTGTATTTTCTTGTCTTGTCTTTTCTGGCTGCAGAACTCCCTTTAGTGTTTCCTGAAGAGCTGGATTCTTGTTTACCAAATTTCTTAGTTTCTGTTTATCTGTGAATATTTCAGCTCACCATCATATTTAAAGGACAGTTTTGCCAGATAAAGAATTCTTGGCTGTCAGTTTTTCTCTTTCAGTACTGTAATTATATCATACCACTGTCTTCTTGCTTCCATAGTTTCTGAAGAGAAATCTGCACTGAGCTTTATTGGACAACCCTTGTATGTGGTGGTTCACTTTTCCCTTGTTGCTTTCAGAATTTTCTCTTTATCTTTGGCATTTAGCATTCTGAGCATTATGTATCTTGGGGTAGGTCTACTTGGATTTATTCTAATTGAATCATGCTGTGCTTCCTGGACTTACATATTCTTGTCTTTTTTGGGAGTTGGGAAATTTTCAGCCATTATTTCCTCAAATATTCTTCTGTCCCTTTTCCCTTCTTATCTTTTTCTGGAACTCCCATAACATGTATGTTGGTTCAATTAGTGTTTATCATTCAACTCCCGGTGCCCCTGCTCAATTTTTTTTTCATTCTTTTCTCTCATTGTTCTTCTTTCTCTTCAATTTCAGTTGATCTTTTCTCTACATTGCTGATTCTTTCTTCCATGATTTCAAATCTGCTGCTGTGTCCCTCTCTTATATTTTTAATCTCACTTATTGTATCTTTCATTCCCACGAGCTCTGTTATTTTTCTATTCAATTTTTAAAAATTTTCTTTGTACTCATTCAGTGTGAAGAAAATTTGTATGAAGTTCATTGATTAGCTGTTTCAAGTTCTATGTCTCTTCTGGAGATTTGATTTGTTCTTTTGCCTAAGTCATATTTTCCTTTTTCTTTGTATGGCTTATAATTTTTTGCTGACATCTAGGCATCTGATTCTGATGCTGACTTTGCTCTGATGTTCAATTACTCTCTCTTGCTTAAGGATTTACTGTTAAGTAGCTGTGTAGTACCACATTTCTTTGACTCTTGGTTCAACTTGTTCTAGATATTTAGGATTGTCCCTGTTTAAATTCTCAAGCCAGAGCTTAGGACCCAGTGATAAGGTGCAGGCCAGTTTCCAGGGGCTTGGAGAGGGTGGCAGTAAAGCCACTTGCTTGTCTTTTTTATTTATCATTATTCTTTTACTTTTCTGGTCTGGCCAGCAGGGGGCGCTCCTGAGCAGACCTCTCTGCACATGACCCAAGTGCTCTGGGGGAATGCATTCATTGTAACTCCTCAGGTGAGTGGACAGTGCAGAAGCAATGTCCTCCTGGCTTGCCAAGCCTCATAAACTTCTCAGAGCTATTCTCCACCCTTGGCTGGCCATACCCTCCCTCTCTCTGCCTCTTTAGCAGCCAGTTTAAGGCAGTAGGGAGGGTGTTTGAGAAGGCATATTGTCTTTAGCTCCTGCCTGGCTCTCAGAGCAAACAATGTCATGTCCCACCTTGCCTAGAAGTGTGGGACCCCTCCAATGCAGCAGACCAAGTTTGCTGGCCAAAATCTGAATTTGCTGTAGGCTGTGACCCTCCTTCATCCCTTTCCTTAGGGAAGAGGACCCCTGCAATCCCCTTAGTCTTCAGCCACTGCAGTCCACAGATTACTATTTGTTCCATAGGTGGCGGGGGGGGTGGGGGGAGAATAGTGCCTGCTACTGCTTCTGCAGCTCTACTCATGGAATTTTTCAGCCAGCTGAGACTTCGTTCCTTCACCCGTCTCTCTTCTGGGTGATGTCTTGACTTCCCCTGATTGCCTGAGTCTCAGAGAACCCCATCTGATATTCTTTGCCTGTCCTCTAGCTATTTTTTCTGGGAGTGGTCCCTCCACCTCTCTAATCCTCCATCTTCCTGGAAGTCTACTCTGGCTGTCTTTTGGTTACTATATCAAGGCATATCTGTTTCCATACTTTTACTTTTAATCATTTATGTGACTATTATTAACAGCATATAGTTAGATCATGTATTTTAATCCATTTTGCTCATCTCTATCTTTTGGATTGGTATGTTTTATCCATTTACATTTAATATAATTACTGATAAGGCAGGACTTACAGCTGCCATTTTGCTACTTGATTTCTATATCTCTAACATCTTTTTCATGCCTCTCTTCCTCCATTACTGCCTTATTTTGTGTTAAGTAGATATTTTCTATTGCTATTTTAATTATATCATTTATTTTATCATATTTTGAGTTATTTTCTTAGTGTCTTCCTTGAAGTTTACAATTAACACCTTAATTTATAATAATTGAGTTCACATTAATACCAAGATGATTTCAATAGTATACAAAAACTGTGTTCCTATATAGCTCTGTTCACTCTCTACTCCTTTCTGCTATCACCAAAAAATTACATATTTAAATACTATATGCCCACCAATACAGATCTGTAATTATTAATTCATGCAGTTGTCTTTATAAATCAGATAGGAAGAAAAAAGAGTTACAAACAAAAATATACATTTATATTTATATATATTTTAATACATTTTTTTTAATATTTACCTATGAAATTAACTTTACTGGTGCTTTTTATTTCATTATATAGATTCAATTTACTGTCTCGTGTCCTTTCATTTCAGCCTGAATGAGTTCCTTTGTTATTTCTTTCAGGAAATGGCTTCTAGCCATGAATTCTCTCAGTTTAGTGTTAAGCTGGGAGGGTCTAAATTTCTTCTTCATTTTGAAAAATAGGTTTTTGGCATAGTGAGTTCTTGGTTAGCAGTCTTTTCCTTTCATCACTTTGACTTTGTGTTACCATCGCCTTCTTTCTTCTAGCCTCATCATGGTTTTGGTTGAGAAACCAACTGCTAATTTTACTATGGACCCCTTGTATATAAAGAATCACTTCTCTTTTGCTGCTTTCAAGATTCTCTCTTTGTCTTTGGAGTTCAACAATTTAATTATGATGTGTGTAGATGAGTATCTTTTTCAGTTTATCCTACTTGGAGTTCAGTGATCTTCTTGAATGTGTATATTAATGCTCTTCATCAAATTTGGGAAGCTTTCAGTTAATGTTCTTCCTCCTTCTTTTTCTCTCTCTTCTAATTTTGGTATTCCTGATATGTGTATATTGGTATGCATGATGGTGTCCCATGGGTCTTTGAGTCTCCATTCATTTTTCTTCATTCTTTTTACTTTCTGATCTTTGGACTGAATAACTTCCATTGCCTATCTTCTGGTTTGCTGAATTTGATTTTTTGAAAGCTTAAGTCTGATGCTGAGTTCTTTAGTGCACTTTTCATTTCAGTTATTCAACTTCAACTTCCAAATTTCTATTTGTTCCTTTTTTTATAATTTCTATCTTTTAATTTATATTCTCTACTTTGTTAGACATTGTTCTAATGCCTCCTTTTAGTTCTTTAGAAATAGTTTCCTTTATTCTTTGAACATGTTTTAAATTTCCAATGTATAGTAATTCTAACATCTGGACTTCTTCAGGGACAGTTTCTATTTACCACTTTTATTCTTGTGCAAGAGTTATATTTCTAATTTCTTTGCATATCATATTTTTGTTGAAAATTAGACATTTTAAATAATATAATGTGATAATTCTCTAAATGAGATTCCCCCTCTCAGGGTTAATTCTTGTTGCTCTTTGTTGTTGCTGCTGCTGCTAATTGCTTATTTGGTGACTTTAATGAAGTAATTCTGATTCTGTAAAGTCTATTCTTTGTTGTGTGTGGCTAGAAAAGCCACTGCTGGACTAGCTTAGCGGACAACTTACAATTGGATATAGATTTCCTTAAATGATAAAAAACATTAACTCTCCCAGCCTTTGCCAATGTGTTCTGTGTATCTTTGGGAGTATCTACCCAATGCTCAGGTATGCAGTTTACAACTCTGCTCTAGCTTTCATATCCTGCTTTGAAAGAGTAGGTCCTTCTCAAGTATTTTCTAGACATTCACAAAGACTTCAGCATGGGCATAGCCGATGTACAAATGCATAGCCTCCTGTATTCCCAAGGATATGTCAGAGCTTTTCAAGCTCTCAGTGGACAAATATTTTTCCCATATTTTTGGTCAGCTTGTTTGTTCCAACTCTTATTAAATGTTTTTCACCAATTGTTTTCTATCAGGGGAATAAAAGCAATTCACGTAGAAGAATGACCTCTGAGTTTGGTCAAATAAGTCTCAAAATTCTACAAGTGAGAATTTCCAGGGAACTATCAGGCAGGCCGAATGGTTACAATTCTCTGCAAATAGGGCTTTGAAAATGCTCCAAACCCTTTTTCATCTCTTCAGTGGCTGCTAAGCTGCTGGTTTACATCCTGATTGTGAGAGAGCTGATTTGCAAGGCTACTGCATAGCTGGGAGAGGTGGATAAATTAGAACAAGATAAAATAGCACAAAGCTTGCTGTTCTTACTGTGATTCAGCCATTTTTCTTTAATAAATGCTTCTTGGATATTTGGCCTTTGGATAAATTTCAGAGTTCTAAAAATATTATTTTGACTATTTTTGACACTGTTCTTGTTCTTTTATGAAGGAGTGAACTTCTGGGGGTCTTTACTCCACCTTCAGATATCCAACTAAAGTCCATGATCTATGTACACTGATCCATTTATCACTTTTAAAGGTTTCAATAGATTATTTAGGACGTTTATGGATTTTATTCCTCTCAACCCAGCTCAAACAATTCATCTTTCTCCTCCTCCCCTAGATGGTTCCCTTGTCTGTCTGCTCACTGTTTCTGTTCATTGTCCGCTAGCTCTGTGTGCTCATTGTGTCCACTCATTGTTTGCTCGTCTTCTTTGGGAGGCACTGGGAACTGAACCCAGGACCTCCCATGTGGGAGATGGGCACCCAACTCCTTGAGCCACATCTGCTCCCTCAATTAATCTTTGATCCAGGGAAATAATGGCCTTTGTTTTC
This sequence comes from Tolypeutes matacus, assembly GCA_026826555.1. Classification (NCBI taxonomy): domain Eukaryota; kingdom Metazoa; phylum Chordata; class Mammalia; order Cingulata; family Chlamyphoridae; genus Tolypeutes; species Tolypeutes matacus. The sequence goes on along the minus strand of JAKSZT010054561.1, from coordinate 506,371 downwards.
TTATTTCAACAAGCATATGTCATTATAGGTGCCATAGCTGGTAATCCCAGTGAGGTGAGTACATCAGAGGCAACACTTCTTAATGAATTATTGTGATCCCTGAGTTTGGGGGGCAGTTCAATCCAGAAAGAGGAAAAGAAAAACCTGTTGAGTCACTGGAATTCTCTAGTAGATATTCTAGGAAATTGGCAGAGATGTCAACAGCATTGTATCTTTTTTTTTTTTAAGATCTATTTATTTATTTATTTATTTACTTACTTACTTTCATCCATTTTCTCACACACACACACACACACACACACACACTTTTGCTGTTTTTGTGTCTATTCATTGTGCAATTTTCTGTGTCTGTTTCCTGCCCTCTCTTCTCATTCTTCTCCTCCTGTCTTCACTAGGATTCAATCCTTGGAACCTCTGATGTGGGAGAGAGGCATCCTACCGCCTGTGTCACCTTAGTTCCTGATTGTTCAGTGCATCTCATCTTGGCTCTCCCTTGTGTCACTCTTCTGTTACGTCATCATCATACTGTGTGGCTTGGCAGGGCCTGACGGTGCACCCACGTGTGGGGCCTGTGGGGCTCACACGCTTGCGGGGCCTGACAGCTAACCCGTACACAGGGCCTGGCAGCCTATGTGCCTTCTATATTTTCTTTTTTTTAATTTTTACTGGGGGGTCCTGGGGATCAAACCCAGGTCCGTCCATATGGGAGACAGATGCCCAACCATTTGAGCCACATCCACCCCCAGCATTGCATCTTTTCTCTCCTAAATAATGATTGGAATAAGACCCAGCCAATCCTTCTGAAATGCTTTAAGTAACCCCATTAACATGTAATAGTCTAGGATAAATTACTCCTTACTCTTCTCTTCAAATCTTTAAAATGTATAAATTCTTCTCTTGTTATAGCTATTTTATAACCTTTCTGATATTAACTCTATCAAAGCTAAAATTGGTGTTGTTAATTTTAAACAATCAAATCCAGTACATCAATTTCTTTCATTTCCTACAAATGGATTTAACAGCTAACTTTTCTAGTTTAGCTGGTGACTTTGATATAGTTTAAAGTCAAATTTTCCACAGGTATAAAACTGTACTTCCTTCATGGTGGGGTATATGACTTCCTTTTAAAATGTCAGGGTAAAATTATTTCTGCCATATGCTTTGATGTGGCATTATAAATGTCCATTCAAATATACCTTCAAGAATTTGAGTAGGTCACAAAATCCTTCTTAAAGAAAAAGTTAAGTCTGAAGGCTGATATCTTTTAACTCACCTCTGTGCAGAAGGGAACACTTCTCTGCAAGCAGAACCCAATTTGACTTTCCAAAGGCCATAAGAGCACATGAAACTTAGAGCCTCTCAATGAGATAATGAGTTCTTAGTTAGATGGCACTAATTATGTATTTAATCCTTAACTAAACCCCATGCTGGTCTCTATTATTTCCCCCATTTCATAGAAGAGGATGCAAAGGCATCAAGGTTCTGCAACTAGAAAGAAGGTGGATCTGGCATTTGAACGCTTGCGTTCTTCAGCTATTCTTTATACTTCTACGCTAAACCTCTGAGAGCTAAATATAGTTAATTCCTAATGCAGAACTCATGTCCAACACCTGTTTCATTAGTGAAATAATTCTCATTACAGAGGACACATTTCCCAATCTACTTTCTATCAAAAGCTCAAAGAAGTGGTACATATCTGACAGAGAGAGAGAGAGAGAGAGAGAGAGAGAGAGAGGGGAGAGAGAGAGAATTTAGAGGAGAATGTTGATAGTTTGTCTGATAGACTGAGAATTATCTCATAGCAAATTAAAATGTAAAATTATAAACTTAGACCACATTAGCTAGTCCCCTCACAATAACAGATTTACTAAGTAAGATTTTGATGTGGATGTGACATCCTTGATTTATGTCAAGAGTCTCAGATTTTTCCTATAAGAAATAACCAGGTAAATCTCATTGGTAATAATCATCTACATTTTTTATAGTACCCCTATACAGAATATTTTTCTTATTTGTTTATTTTTTGGCTTTGTTTTTTAGGAGGTTTGGGATAGCAGAAAGGTCACAATTGTGGCAGAGGAGGATCACTGGTGTGGGGTGTGAGTGATGGGGGATGTGTGGGGAGTGGTGCACCTGGGGCATGACTCTATAGCATATGAATATGTTCAAGTGGACATGGGGCATTGTCTTGGTGGGTGGAGACCCAACCAATAACAGAAATTATATTGAATTCCCATCCTGGGCAGTCCTGCTACATTCTCTAATAGAACAGCGAGAATCTCCTGAGGATTTGGGCAGTGCCTAGTGATGGAGAACAGACCATTATGCCAGGCCCTTGACCTACATAGAATTTTTTTAGAATTTAGTAACAGAAAGGTCTTCCTTTAAAAAAGCAATCAATACATTTAGTAAAACGGGAAGAGTTACGGAATTCATCTTCTTTTCCTTGTTTCTGCCTGCTGGGAATCTCCTGGCTAAGTGTAGAGCTTAATAGCTAATGTGCTTGTTCCTGACATATTATATCTTCTACCTTTGAAAAAAATCTTTCTTTATTCTAAAAGCATTTTTGTATGCACATCCTTTTTTTAATATAAGTTTCCCAAAACCCTCCCTGGAAGCAAGCAGGTGACTTTTTAATGCCTTATCGAGGAAACGTCTTTCTCAAAATTAAGGAAGAAAACTGCTGTCATTGCAGTTGCTTTTCTGTGAGCTAATGATGAACTTTTTTAAAAACCACAATCATTGTATCAAAGAGGATCTTTAGTGATAGTTTTTGAATCTCATTTACTGTGATCATATCAACAAAGTTGGAGAAAACGGGACCGATGAACTTTAGACATTGTTTCTTTGAAACTTCTCTCTCAACTACACAAAGGATGGAGTAGTTATGGTTTACCCTTCATAATAATCTTCCACTGTACCTTTTGGTATTAATTATGCATGGCATCTCAATTCTATACCAGACCCTCTTAATATTGATTGTTCTTTTTCTCTCCTCACTCCTTTTACCTATCTCAGACTGGAAGTTTCATGATTTTCTATGTGCTACCATGATATTTTGCTTGTATCCCTATTTGTGAACACATCCACCTTCCCCTGTAGGTTTCTTGATTTCTTTAAGGGGAAAGATTGTGCATTTTTCCAACCTGCCAGACTTGATGTGAGCCTCATACACAGTAGCCCTTCAGTATATACAGAGTGCTGTATTAGGATCACAGACAGATTTGGTTGAGTGGATGATACAATATAATTTCCCCTTACTTAATAAATTGTGAAGCTGGACTCACCTTTAAACTAGGAAATAAAGTACTAGCAATAGTGTGGTATAGCTGTTAAGAGTGTCTGGGTTCATTATCCTGGCAAATTATTAATCTATTCTCAATATCCCCTTCTGTAAAAGGGGATAATAATTGGATGTATCTCAGAGGATGTCAAGACTAAAAATTAGTTAATACATGCAAACTACTTAGTGTTTTGTAAATATTAAAATTTAGTAATGCAAGTGAACAGGAAATACAGAAATTCTTATTTAGGGAATCAAAAAAGTCTTCATACAATGCATAATTTTTAAGTTAGGATTTGATATCTACAAATCATTAGTACTTTATGGATCAATGAACTATGTGATATATTGATATTGATTTTATAACTCGAGAAACATTTTTATTACATAAGACATTGTCAATATTGAAAAAATCTTGTCCAATAATGTTATCAGTAAGTTTCACTAATTTATAAATATTTAAACTTTTGTATTATAACTCATAGAAAATAAAATAACTTTTGCATAAGATTTATTCTAGAACATATATATTTTTTAAATCCTTCACACTCATAATTTAGGCAAAAATTTAGATTCTGGAGTAATCAACTATATTAATAATAGATCACTTAGATTCCAGAATCTAAGGATGAATATATATTTGTCTGTCTTTTATAAGATAAAATAAAGCATACATTCATGAAAAGATACTGCTAATAATGATACACAGAACAAGTATTCATCTATTCACCTCTCTCTAGCACATGTTCTGATAATTACCATAAAGGAAGAGAAATGTATTTTAAAAACTGTAATGAATTTTTACTATGTCAAGATCAGCCAAAATTTAAAATTCATGTCTGTATTTGGATCTTTATATTTTATAATTTAGAGTAAACCTAGATCAAAAATTTTAAAAGCAAGAACAAATGAGAAAACATCTATTTCCAAAAGTACTTTTCCAAAATATTTGACTGACTCTTATTTTAAAGCTCGATAAATTCTTATTTTAAAATCTTTTTTGATTGACCAAATATTAGTCATTTTTTTGCATCTGAATTGTTTTTATATAACTTCTGTAAAGTAAAATAATTATCCATTATCATGAAAAAATAATTTTAAATTTACTTTCTCTCATACTTGCTAGTTCTAAGAGTTGAAGAAGTCAATATAAGTCTTGGTAGTGGAAACACAAGTTATTACTTTGTAATTATTTATAATTTTCTGTTTGTTCAAAATATTCATAATTTTAATAATTTTAAGTATTTGGGGGGAAAGTTCATTTAGTACTGTAATTAAGAAATTCGTAAAGAATATTAAGCCTGTAAAATGTATTAATCTTCACACAAAGTCCATGATATCTTTTTTCTTTAGCATTTATCACTATTATTCAATTTAGTTTACACCTGTAAACTAAACATGAAAACAGTCAGAAAGGGAAAACAACATGACAACAGTTTTAAAGCTGATATACATGATAGATTTTTCTTTCAATATTTTACTTCCTACCAGGGATCACAAAGGCTTGGTGTTCACAGCATACCACCTTATAAGCTTCCTACAGAATTCTCTGTTAGATTCTGTGACATTTAATATGGAGCTTGAGTTATTGTCCCAACAACCAAATGTGCATTTAAAATTTAATTTGTGCATTGTGCGTTGTCAGTAGATATTCCAATATTAAAAATAATAATAATAAAGTATAATTTAGATCCTTCTAGTAATTGAAACAACCCTATGAGTTGGTGTAGAATTGATAGCAGGCTATTTTAATGTACACATTTTAACTAAAGATTTCAAAAGAGTAGAAGATTGTCAGATATCAAGGGAAGTTAAAGGATTTATTTTAAGTTATTTAAATTAACAGAGTTTTCTTTTAAAACCTTTTTAATAGCTGAGTACATCTGGATAAAAAAAATATCAAGCACAAAAGGAAGTTTATTTTTCATTTTAATAGTAGTTATTAAAAAGATGATACTGAGTTCTAAAGAAACATGCTAATTTTTCTCTATAAAATGTGAAGTGGACAGGCTTGATTAGTGAATTGATTAGTCAAGTTCTTTAAATCTTTAGTTTTTTTCCTTACAAATATGTTAAAAATCTCTTTTAAAAAGGTAAGAGACAATAAACTGGTCATGTTTGAAGAGACTGACAATTTAAAAGTGAATAAGGGTCTATCATTTAATAACAAGACAAATGTCTGTGACAAACAATTAAAAATACCAGGATTTTAGATATCTGAAAAATAAATCATAGGGATATATATATGAATGTAGACATATGTACCTGTGAAAATAATATACCTATGCTTTCTTCAAAAATAAATACTAAAATACTACATGCCAAATTGGGAGATAAAGGTTAAGTGAAATTAGACTACATTTTTAAGTAGCCTGTCAACAATGGAAAAAACAACAATTGTTTATTGTACATTATTTTCTTCTAGCGTACTTGCTCATTAAAATAAGGAGGCTTAATTATTTCTAAAGGCAGTCAAAAGTACAAAAGTGTCGAGATATGTGTGTTCATACACACATTCAATATACTTAATTATGTAGACATAATATATAATGTAAATATATAGTATGTGAAATAAATTAATCAAATTATACCAATGAAATGGCAGAATTTTCTTAAAAAACAATTCCTGCACCATAAGAGAAGCCAATTATTCCCCAAATTGTAGGTAAATAGCAACAGCCTGTGGTCATTTATGATGTTGCAGTCTTCCTAAGTATTTATTTACTTTAAGTATTAAATGAATATTTACTTTAAGCAGTTCCTCTAAGTATTACTTGCAATACTAAAGTATTCATTACAATAAGTATTACTTTAGTACCTGTCCTAATAGCAGTGAAATGCCCTCCATCTACATCCTTATCCCATGATATGTTGGAAATGGTGCTAAAGCGATTTCTGATGGATTAAATTGAGGGGCTAAGGAATCAAATACAAATACTAGGTTTTCACTTGAGCAAATAGATCATGAAACAAGGAAGACAGGAGGAAAAATAAGTTGGAGTTATCTAGAAATGCATTTCAGGCATGATATGTTGGAGATGCCTTTTAGCCACCCTAGTGGAGATGTGGGAAGTGTTCAGAAATGCAGGTCTGGAGTCCAGAAGTGAAGAAGTCCAACAAAAGCTTGTCATTTAAAAGTCATCAATGGGAAGTGAGTGTTGCGAAAGCGATTAAGCTTGCACCTCCTAAAGAAGATGAGCAAGGCGACAGGCTGGTGTGGCAAGCTGACGCAGCAAGATGATGCAACAAGAGACACAAGGAGGAAAACACAATGAGAGATACAGTGAAGCAGGGAGCAGTGGCTCAGGTGATTAGGCACCTCCCTACCACATGGGAGGTCCTGGGTTTGGTTCTGGGTGCCTCCTAAAAGGAAGACGAGCACACAGTGAATAGGTAGCAAGCGCAAACAATGAAAGGGTGGGAAGAAATAAATAAATAAAATAAATCTTTAAAAAAAAAAAGTTATCAATGTATAGATGATACTCTGTGTGTGGGGCCTTGGAGTAATTTATTCATCCATTTATTCAACAAATATTTACTGAGCATCTAATATGAACCAGGTACTGTTGTAGGTGTTAGGAATATAACGAAAAAAAATTTTTTTTAATCTTGACCTAAGATTACTAGTAAGATTACTAGAAGGAATGAATAGGATTCATGAGCAATCTTTGGGATCTTCCCATCTTTGACCCATTTATATAGTATATCCAGATCCACTTCTCTGCATTTCAACTGACTTCCTTAATGGACAATTAAATTGCTAAAATAGAAAAGGGTATATTAAACAGAGCTCTCCAGAAAAACAGAACCAACAGGATGGGTATGTGAACGTGTGAAAATAGTAAGAAATTTATTATAGGAATTGGCTTACATGACCATGGAGATTGGCAGGTCCAAATTCCATAGGGAAGGCTGTAGTTGGAAACATCAATGAAGGTGACATTGAATTCTCCAGGAAAAGTGGGCTGGCTGCAGTTGAGATAGAAAGTTTTCTTTCTGACTATTGACTTCCTCAGTTCTCACTTTAAGGCCTCCAACTGATTGGCTGAGGAGACTACTCTTATTGCCAAAGACAAACTCCTTTGTTGATTGTAGTTGTAATCAGACATAGATGCAATCAACTGGATAATGATTAAGCCTACAATATAACCTCGAGGTAACAATCAGACCAGTTGTGTTTGAACAAACAACTGGAAACCATAAACTAGCAAAGTTGTCACTTAAGTTTAGCCATCACAGACCACCCCTTGTCAACTTGGCACCCATATAAATCTCATTAAACCATACATACTCTAAAGTAGAGACAATATGTAGTCATACTTTTACCTAACATAATTCAACTACCATGTATATAACCTGAAACACACAAACACTTTCCTCAGAAGAGGATGCAAGTCCTTAGGTGACTTTAAGTGTTGTAACTTTAAAACTGTGATGCAAAGTTAATATAATTTATGTTGTATGATAAAGGGGTACAAGAGAAAAGAAAACAAAGATATTTACTTTATGGATATATCAGATATATTCATAACAAAACAAGGAAGAAAAACGAAAGTGGGAGGAAGTACCCACTTCTGCAACTTGTCACATTAACAGAGCTTTTATTTATCACTACTTTCTTTTGCTACCAATTCCATATTCCCTTTACCCAAAGCAAGCACCATGGCTGGTAATGGTTCAATGCTTGGTAAAGTGAAACAACTATTCATATCTTAAGGTTCTGTGTAATAGTCCTGCCTAGGTTGGGTTGTTGTAGTTTTCCAGTGACTTTAATCACAAGCATAGTAGTAATAAGGGACACCCTAAAGGATTTCCATATTCCAGACATACACATCTTTACCTCCAATGTGTAGTAGCAGTCCTGATTTCCCTTAGACAATCATAGTCACTCACCCAAGCCTGTACAGTGTCTCCCTTCTTTTCCTGTGGATTCAGAGGCATGAAGAGACAAAAATGGCCAGGTTGCAGTCTTAACTTCCATTTCAATGGATACTTTGTTGTCTCCTGTTCGAAGCACTACTTCTTTTGGAACTAAGACCCATCAGATTTTAAATCCACAAGGACAGGAATAAAAAATTTTTCTAGTGGAACTTTAAGGGTAATAGTGATTGATGACACTTCCATTTCTACCCTTTGATTCCTGGACCTGTGAATCCTGGTTATGGGAGCAACAACACTGTAGAGTGGCTGCTAATTTAAAGCATATACAGCCTCCTGGATAACTTTGCCCCAGCACACTCAGAGTATTGCTACACAGTTGGTATTGTAATTGAGTCTTCAAAAGCCATTCCACAGTTTCTCTCAATCCAGCTGTTCCAGGATGATGGTGAACACGGGTAATACCATGAATTCCATAAGCATGGGCCCATCTACACAATTCATTTTCTGTGAATCAAGGTTCCTTGATCAGAAGCAATGTTTTGTAAAATATCCTGATGGTGGATAAGGCATTCTGTAAGTCAGTGGTTGGTAGTTTTAGAAGAAGCTTGCATGCAAGGAAGGAAAATCTGTATTGAGAGTATGTGTCTATTCCAGGAGGAACAAAATACTGTTTTCCATGATGGAGGTGGTCCAATGTAACCAATCTGCTGCCAAGTAGCAGGCTGATCACCTCAGAGAATGGTATGATATTGGGGACTGAGTGTAAATCAGCAGTGTTTATAGCTAGATGTGCCCTTGGTGAGTGGAAATCCATGTTGTAGAATCCATGCATGACTTCAGTTCCTACCAAAAAGGCCACTTTTTCATTAGCTCAGTGGACAACGAAAGGGGTAGCTGTGGAAAAAGGTGAGTTTGTATCCACAAAACGTGTCATCTTATCCACTTGATTATTAAAATCTTCCTCTGCTGAGGACATCTTTTGGTGACTATTCACATGGGACACAAAAAATATTAAAGTTTTTCACCCATTCAGAAATGCCAATCCACATACCTCTCCCCCAGACTTCTTTGTCATCAATTTTGCAATTGCGTTCCTTTCAAGTTCCCTACCATCAGATAAACCTTTGGCTGCAGCCTTTAAGCAATATACTAATGCACTTCTGGCCATTTCTCCTTACAAGCAAAATGAATAACCAGGTTCACTGATCAAAGTTCTGTCTCCTGGGAGAATTTACCTTCATATTTCAGAAAGGGACTGTAGTGATGTAGCTGCCCACTTTTCAGTGATATCTGTATGTCATGAAGAACCATCTATAAACCAGGCTTAAGTTTTCTCTTCCTCAGTCAATCAATTGTAGGGAATTCCCCAAGATCCTAAAACTGTGGACTGGCAAAGAGAAGGTAATATGGCAGGAGTGGGAGCCATGGGCATTTTAGCCACTTGTCCTGTAACTTACGTTTTCCTTCAGGGCCTGTTTGAGCCTGATCTCATATTTGCCACTTCTATTTGGTGATGGAATGCTATTGTACACAACAAACTTTATGGCTCAAACAACACCCAGTTCATGATGGGCAAATCAGGTTCCCACAGAATCAAGGGATTAGTGGTCCATGGTTAAGTCTTTGGTCTCTACTAAGGACCAGGAGCAGGAAAAAGCTGTTTCTCAAATAGAGAGTAGTTATCTGTGAGGATGGCAAGGCATTATTCCAAAATTCTAAGGATCTATGCACTGATCTCCTATAGGCACTTGCCAACAGCCCCATACAACATCCCTATTTGCAATTGAAACTTCCACCACTATTGGATCTGCTGGAACATTTGGCCAAAGTGGCAGAGCAGCTTGCATGACAACCTGGACCTCTTGCTGAACCTCCTCGTTTTCCAGTCCCAATTCAAAACCAGCAGCATTTCAGGTCACTCAGTAAATGGGTTGGAGAATTACAACCAAATGTGGAACCTGTTGCTTCAAAAATTCAAAGAGGCCAATAAGGCATTGTGCCTCATTTTTAGTTGTTAAGAGAGGCCAGCTATAATAGCTTAGCTTTCAGTTTAGAAGGGCTTTCTCAACATACCCCACACCAATGGATACCCAGATATTTCACTGAGGTTGAAGACCCATGAATTTTTGTTGGATTTATCTCCCACCATCTGACACTCAAATGCTTTACAAATAAATCTAGAGTAGTTGCTACTTCTTGCTTACTAGGTCCAATCAGCATAATGTTATCAATATAATGGACCAGTGTGATGTCTTATGGAAGGGAAAGGTGACGAAGGTCCCTATGGACAATATTATACCATAGGGCTGGAGAGGTGATAGACACCTGAGATAGGACAGTGAAGGTGTATTGCTGACCTTGCCAGCTGAAGCAAACTATTTCTGGTGGTTTTACTAACAGGTATTGTAGCAGTTTGGTATTGTTTATGAATTCCAAAAATAGATATTGGATTATGTTTGCAAACGGGTCTGTTCCTCTGGGCATATTAGATTGTATTGGATTCAGAGGTTTCAGTTTTGCTTGAATGAGTTGTGATTAGGGCTTTAACTGGACCACGTCAGTAGGGTCAGTGGGACATCGAGTCCCTGCTCCCTTGGTGGGCGGGGACTCACAGAGAAAACTAAATGGCAGAGGAGTTAGTTGGAGTTTTTCATGCTGGAGCCCCGGGAAGTAAATACACAGAGAAGCAGATATGTGAAGAAAGAGAGAAGGTTCCATTAGACATGGCAGAGGCCCCAGGAAGAGAGACAAGCCATTCGCCTGAGAGTTTACAGCTGGCCTTGTGGAAAGAGCAGAGCAGCTGACCTCCAAGAGAAATGAGCCTGAAGAGAGAAGTGACTTATCCCAGCCTACAACTGATATTGGAAGAAGCTGGGACCACAAAGCCTTAGGAGTAAGAGGAAACCTGAACCCTTGCAGATGTTGGCAGCCATCTTGCTCCGACATGTGGCAACAGACTTTGGTGAAGAAGTAGCTTTGAGTTGGAGTCTTTAGGGCCTTATAACTATAAGCTTCTACCCCAAATAAATACCTTTTATAAAAACCAAACAATTTCTGGTATTTTGCATCAGCACCCCTTTGGCTGACTATTACAGGTATCAAGAAAAGGGCATTTGCCAGATTAATAGCTGCATACCAGTGACAAAGAATGTGTTGATTTGCTCAAGTAATGATTCCACATCTGGAACAAGAGCTAAAGTTGGAATCACCACCTTGTTAAGTACATGGTAATCCACTGTCATCTTCCATGATCCACCTGTTTTCTGCACAGGGCAAATAGTAGAGTTGAAACAGGATGTTTTAGGAATCATCACCCTGCAACCTCTAAGTCATTGATTGGCACTAATCTCTCCAGGAATACAGTATTGCTTTTGGTTTACTATTTTGCTAGGTAGAGGCAGTTCTAGTGTTTTCAACTTGGCCTTTCCTACCATAATAGCCCTTACTCCATAAGTCAGAGAACGAATATGGGGATCTTGACAGTTGCAGAATTGTCTATTCCAATAGGTACACCTGAACCTGGGAAATAATAACACAATGGTTTCAGGAACCCACTGGAACCATTGGACCCACTGTGAGATAAACCTGAGCTAAAACTGGACTTACCACCTGACCTCCATGAGCCACTACTCTGATTGGTGGACCACAATGGTGTTTTGGGTCTCTTGGAATTGATGTCAGTTCAGAATCAGTGTCCAGTAATCCCACAAGTGTCTAGTAATGTCCTTTTTTCCTGATGCACAGTTATCCTGGTAAAAGGTCATTTATCCCTTTGGAGAAGACTGGGGAAAAAAGTTATAGTGCAAATTTTTGATAGTGTAGCAGGGTCTTTCACAAAGGGACCTGGCCTTCCCTTCATTCAAGGATTTTTGAGTCTGTAAACTGTCTCAAATCTGGGAATTGATTTGAGGGACCATTTCTTTCTGTTTTTGCTATTCATTTTGTTCACTTGACCTAGAACTCTTCTGATTATAGAGATTAAGTAACATTTAGTAGACAGCCCATCTATTTCACTTCTAGATACACCTCAACCAATTAGCCAACACCATAGATCTCTGCAAATCAGACTACTTGATTATTTCTCATAGCAATGCCTACCTTATTTTTGCAATTAAGTGCTGACCCATGGCTCCTGCCAATCCAGCATCTAGTCATCCCCATTGTACTTAAGAATCCAAGTTCAGTGACAGCAGTTTCCACAGTAATATCTGGCCAAAAAAACAAAGAAAAAGAAAAAACCAAAGAGCTTTTCAGAAATGATGGAACTGTTCTCATAAATTTATTACTTATGGCCCTGGTGAAATGTCTATCCTCTGGACATTCCTTGGGTTGGTGAGCATGTCTTCCATGACAAATCCACTCTAACATTCCAATCTCTTTAAACCTGTGGACCCCTCATCAACAATATACAAAGGCAATTCTGGCATTTTGACTTCAGGCAATATTGGCCATCTTTTGGCCCTTGCTTCAGCCAACCATCCAAACAAGTGTTTAGAGCCTTTTCTAACCAACCCCTCAAGCTAAAATATTGAATCCAGAATCTCTGCTTAATGGGCCCATATCTATAAATTCAGCCTGATCCAACTTTATGTTCCCTCCATCCTTATCTCACACCTTAATACACATTCTCACACATATTTCCTTGCTTTCTGTCTCTATTGTTTGGAAAACTCATGCAGTTCCTTTGGGGTATAGTCCACTTCTTCATGGGTCATACTTTGTACCTCACTGTCTATGGTCTCTTGGGATGTCAATCTTGTTATAGGTTTAGAAGCAAAGTAGGATATTGGCGGTGGGTTGTGAGATGAATTAGTCTTGAAAGACAGCTATCTCAGGGCATTCCATTACAGTTTCATCTGTTGAAACAGGGTTAATCTCCTCAGATGGAAGTGTGAGAGCTGTTTCTTTGGAGGAGGTCAATTATAGGTTTATCAGGAAAAGTAGGGTCAGTCTCTTCAGGGGAGGTGGAATGGCTGATTCCCTCAGGGTAGACCTTTAAGATTATTCTGCAAAGAAGACACAGGAGAATCTAGGGTTTCAATGTACCCATTGTCATCATGATCAGCCCAAATGTCACCATTCCAATTTTCAGGATCCTATTCCTTCCCAATTTATGCCCTCACTCTAACTGCAGATACCCTGCAAGGTTGGGCATTCAATTTGCACCGCAATTCAGCCATAGGCACATTGAATTTCTATGTTTGGTTTTCTGAAATCTCAAGTCTGTGGTTACAAGAAATTAAAGCTTCTTTCAGTGCACACATAGAAACTTTTGTGTCCTTCATGTGGCACCTAATCTGGGAATTTTAAGCTCTTAACTCATCCTTTTAACGACTTTGTACAGCCCATTTAGGAAAACCAGCCAACATCATTATACTTTTCAACTTCTCAAAACTCTGCTAAGATATCAAATATACTGTTATCCAGTGAGAGTATTCAGTGATGATATTTTTCATATCTTCATTGCCAATTCACACAATGGACTATCAGTGCCCTCTTGATCAATGGAAATAAAGTCTGTCCTTAAAACCACTTCTGATTCCAAAATCTGTACTACTCAGGGTTCTCCAGAGAACAGAACTAACAGGAGGTGTGTGTGTGTGTTTTATATATATATATAATATATATATATATATATATATATAAAAATAGAGAGAGAGAGAGAGAGAGAGAGAGAGAGATTGTAATAGGAATTGGCTCAAGTGACCATCAGGACTGGCATGTCTGAATTCTATTAGGACAGGTCATAATTTGGAAACTATGATGCACGTGACATCACATCCCCTAGGAAAAGAAGGACTGGCTGAAGTAGGGATTGAAATTATTCTTTCTTACTCCTGAAATCCAATGTTTTCACTTTTAGGCCTTCAACTGATTAGATGAGGGGACTCTTTTCATTGCTGAAGGCAATCTCCTTTGTTGATTTTAGATGTAATTACCTATATATGCAATCAACTTGGTAATGATTTAAATCATTTAAATTAACCTCATAGTAACATTCAGACTAGTGCTTACGTGGCCAAACAACTAGACATCATAACCTAGCCAAGATGACACATGAACTAAACCATCATGGGGGACAAGAGCATACCTGTTACTATTGAGTAACACATCAAGGTCTCCTGGTTAATGTCATTGCCTCGCTTGTATGAAGAAGGCTATCTTGTAACTCTGATGGTGTTGGGAGAGAAACTGGGATAGAGGTACAGAGCAACTAACACCCCCACTTCCTGCAACCCACCTTCATCTCCTGGACCCTTTTTCCCTAGTCTCCAAAGCCCTGGATTCTCATGTTATTCTTTAGCCCTATATCATTTCATGGAAGTTTAAAGTCCACCAATAAAGTATCCTATTCCCTAAATTCTTCCCCTACTTTAGATCATCACTGAAAATTCCATACACTTACATAGTCTATCTTAATTTTTTAAAGATTCTACGTAAATAAAATAATTTATACTTTGATGTCAAGAACTGAGAGGCTTAACTATCTTCAGAAGTATTGATTCCTTAAAAGAAGAAAGAATGGCTTCACAAAAATCTTTAATTAGGAAAACTATAAGAGAGATATTTTTGAGCAGGAAGGTTTTTTTGCACATCTTGTTAACTATACATTTCCAACAATACCTGGTTATGAGGAAAAGAGAAAATGGAGTACTTGTTACTCTGTTGAGAAGATTATAGATCCAGACTATAATAATTATATTCACAATAATTTATTCTATAAAAGAAGAATGCATATTTTCCTCATTCTGATACCAGAGTGAATTATCTTCTTCCATATTATATTAAAAGGGAATATCAAAACAATTCTGGGACTGAGACAATGATTAATAATGTCATTCATATATGCAATCCATATTTTCTTCTAACTCAGAATATTTTCTTTGGGGATTTCTATGAAAATAAGTTCTGAAATAACTTGGAATCATTTTATTCTAGCATCATTTAACATCAAAGAAGAAAAAGATTTCCAGGAACAGAAAATATAATAGATTCTTCAAACAAAAAAAGGAGTAAATTACATTTTAGATTACCAAGAGTTGATATCAGTGAATTTAAAAGCAAATATTAAATTCTTAATCCTCAAAATCAAAACAAAATAGAAAGAACTTACTATCCTTTGTTAATTACAAAATAAACAGACTTTCAGGTGAGAGGGCTTCTCCTCTTACTTTGGGGAAGTTTAAATTGTTAAATAATACTCATAACTAGACAGCCAAAGCTGACACTAAAAAAAAATGTTAGCCATTTTCAGGTTAACAAAGAAAAAGTTGTTTTTAAAAAAATACACATTAGAAATGGAAATTTTAAAAGAAAAAAGAAATCCCTGATGAAACAAGTCTCCAGCAATCTTTTGAGTTTGCTGGGCTAGCAACCGAAAATGAGGAGAAAAGTAAAAAGTGGCAGTAGTGGAATCTCTCTTTTGTTATTTTGGAACATGCGGATCAATAAAATACAAAAGACTAAAAATAGTTAACTATAACTCATATCTGCAAGTTATTCTATATCCTCTAGCAATCTTGCGACGAATTTAACTCTTACACTGAAATTTAATTCTCTTCCCATATTAATTCTTTAAAATAAAAACATAGATAAAACAAATTTTTAAAAAGAACACTAGAATAGTCATTTCTAGAAACTCATATACTTAAATCTGCTCCAACATCCAGTATTTCAGACTGAAAGCATTTCCTTCTTCCTCTCTTGCCTGAAATATGGTGGGGAAGAAAGATTTTAGTTTTGTTTATTTTTCCTCTGAAACTCATTATAGTATATTTAATGGTATACACAGTATAGGGCTTAAAAACACAAAACTCTGATGTTTAAAAAAAAAGAAAGAAAGAAATATATACATTCTGTAAGTAGCTCCTGATGTGATATTGGTGAAATACCTATCCATTCAGACTTTCATCACTGCCAGGGTAATTGTTGTAAAGCTGCAAAGCTCTATACTTAATGCAAGCATTGAAGACCACCCAGAGGTTCCTGCAGATGGGAGTGCAGCTGCTCACCCTCTTAGCAGAGTGAGCTTCTAAGAGCACAAACACCTGAGTGCCAATCTCTAGGTTGATTTCAGGGTTTTTTTTCCCTTTCTTTCTGAAAGAATTCTAGATGAATGGCAATATTCCTCAAAGTGTTTTTCCCAAAAGTTCATTGCTCACATTCAGCCACCTTATTCTCAGAGCAATACAGAGCCCTGGGCTGCCCATATGGGGCTGAGGGAGCCAAGCCAAATCGTTTCAGTTTGAATAAAATTTGGTGGCCCCCAGGCTGACATAGTAAGTGAAAAGAAGAACTCTACAAACCTTTAAGTCCTTGAAGGGCAATAGAACCATTTAATGTCCAGTATCTTGGCATATGATGATTCTGACATGATTGAATCACTGCTATGCAAACTTTTAATGATTGCAGACAGGACTCATTTCAACACTTAACATTTTTTTTTTAAAGTGTTATTATTTCCTTTGAGCATCAGGAGTAATCTTATCCTCATTTAAGATATGAGAAGCTCTAATTCAGGGACAGTAGTAATGAGGCTTTTCTTCATAAGATTTCATTAAGCACTCGGAGCATAATCCCCAAATGAGGCACAATCTGTAGCAGAAAAGCTTCAGAGCATGAGTAGGTATAAAGGTGATGTAACAATTTACCTCTGCCCTTTAAAGGCAATTGGGAATATACCGGCAAGGCTCTCTTTTCACTAGCTGCTTTTTACATATAGCCCAGAACATGCTTCCAGCACCAGTGTCTTTGGGAGAGGTGTGAAAAAGACTTCTGAGTCCAGGAGAGTGGGCTGTTCGAATCTTCCTCGAGACAAAAGGAAGAATTGGTTCCAGTGCCTTTTTCAATCCTAACAGCTTTCAGATGACACATTGGGAGTCATTTATACAGACTTACCCAAAGCTTTCCTCGCCAAGCCTTCCCACAGTCTACATGAGCCAATGCAGATCATTTTATTTAAAAAGGTTACGTGTTATGCAAAACCCACACAACTAAGCTGTCTTAGATTTTTTTCTGCCCCTAGTTGGAATTCTGTGGGGTTTCCTCTATATTTTCCAACTTTAACTCCATAATAACTGATTTATTGTCACCCATAAAGCAGTGTTCAGTTTTGCAACCCACCCACCTTCCAAAGGAAGTCTTCCTCGGCTTATCAATAAATCTTACTGTTTACCCAGCCGGTAGACAAGCAAACTCTATAAATTCAAATGTCAACACTCCCAGTAGTCTATTTTTCTATTGACAAGCAATCAGACCAATATACTGTGCAATTTATGCCCTCCCCAAGTGTTAGCTTTTTATTAATAGGAAATTCTTGAGGTTATCTTTGTATCCTCCCTTGACCTGTGGGTCAATTGTATTCAACCACCTGCTGCGTCACAGCATGTTATCCTAGTAGTTTATCTTGGCATCCAGAAAGCTGACATATATTTTTAAAGATAAGGACACCACTTTATATGCCCTAGCACCCCAATGCACAAGAAACCTCTGCAGCAATATAGTGGATTGAGGGAACTTATATCTAGACCAGATGTCCTATCCCGGAGGAAAACCTTTGGAAGGTTCTCTTGTCTCCTATCTACAGATTAGAAAATGAGGTTTTATTCCTACTATTTATTAACATAACTGCTGTTTTAATTTTGCATAGTGCCTTTCATTCTTTCATGGTGAAAAATGGCTTTTGTTCTATTATTTTTGTTCTTCTTCACAACTAGCTATTAGGTAAATAGTTTTTAAAGAAATCGACATGGACGATACTTTAGAAATGAAACATAATTCCCTACCATGTATAGCCCTGACCTAATTCATGAACAGATTTCAGTGGAACAGTAAGAAGGGGACGCATGGACAAAGCATTCACTCATGGGCATTTGGTTACTCATCGTCTTTAGCTTTTAAAAGTTTCTCTGCCCCATAATATCATTTTCATTTTTCCTTGACCAAGCCTATATATTTTATTGACATAGGTTCTTTGGCTCAAATAATCCCAGGTTTGATTACTGTTATGAAATTTCAGTTTCAGCTGGTCGATAATCTGTAGCCCCATGCTTCATATATGCAAATCTAGTTAAAATATAAGAACAGACAGCAAAACAAAGTCTTCATAAATATAAAATTTTAAAACCATTAACGAAAACTATATATATTTATAGTTTTCTTTATAAATTAAGAGTGTAAATTTATATTTTAAATAGTGTAATTTAAATTTTATAAGTAGCACAAATTAGAATTTATTAATTAAACTGATATTAGCTTATATGTATATATTTCTGTATGCATATTTTCCTAGATTTTTTAAATGTATACCTAGGAAAATATGTATACAAACTCGATTTCTAGGTTTCATGTTTGAGTCTGTTGCTGAGGGCAATAAGCAATTTTTCAACTCAATTTTTTATCATTCATTTGCTTGAAATAAAAACGACATGAAATTATAACTTTAATAGTGGATTGTCAATGCAATTAAGTTATTTTTCCCTAACCATATCTATTTTTGGTAGATGATTAGGGCCCCATGGGATCCAAAGACTTCTCTGATCGAGAGCTGTTTGTTTTCTGCCTGCTGCAATTATATATTACACATACACCAATGATGAGTAGCCTCATGTGTTGAGATAAATATGTTATTATAAGTTCAAATGCTTAGATACTTTTTCGATGTTTATTTGAGCTGAGCAAAACATAGTGGTTTGAGTTCACAGGGGGCTTATGTAAACCTTTTGGGGGAGAATTTCAGCTCACAGGGGTTTGTAAGCAGATGGCATATGCAAGTAATCACACTTCTCTTTGGTGGGAGGAATGACATTCTCAGGGTAACAAAGTAAGAAGGAGGTGCCATGACAAGTCTGCTATCAGAGCCTCCACCTCGGCTTTCCCCACAAGGCAGAAACATTAAGTATAAGTTTGAAGGATAATATGGAATCAGAGCACGATGAAGAACTTATCTCATCACCTCTAGACTAGCCCACCACTCCCCCTTCCCTCTGGGAGCACCGGAACCAAGTTGAACCATCACACTGTTAAGAGCTGAGGTGAGATTTGCAGAAAATTGATGAGATTATGTCAAAGAATGCTAAAACCCAGATTTACCAATCACTTAACTTCACAGTGGCACCAGAAGAACAACAGGCAAGAAACAATTGCAAAATGGGAATCAAAGGACTACATTTATATTAGTTGTATCATTACCCAGGTCTACAATGTAGGGAATTGTGGAAAAGCTGTCCTAGAATGCATGTGAAGAGTCCCCTACCTTCTGACCAGCATCATCCAATTCCCCATCTAAATCTTAGCAGGACCATTCTGTCCAAAGCTGTAAGAACTCAAAGCAATGACCAGTAACCTAATGTGAAGAGAAGGAGGGAGATAAGAAAACCCTAAGCCAGTTCAGTGAATGCACAAAGTTGGATGAGGGGAAGGAGGGAAGGGGTAAGAGACAGGGGGAAAAAAAGAAAAGAGAAGGGAAAAGGAAGGAAGGGACTAGGAAGGCAGAAAGGGGAAAGAAGGAGAGAGGAGGAGAGAAGAGAAAGACAAGAGATAGGAAAGGGTGCATATTTCTTAACCGTCTGTGGCCCTGCTCACTAGCAAACGTGTCGCCACCAAAGACCTACCGTCTGACAGAGACAATAGCAATGTCTCTTTCCCAGAGAGGGGAAATCAAGGGGAAAAAATGGCCTCATAGTTGGTCAGAAAAGACATTTTTATCCTCTTCCTCTCTGAAACTTTGTGTTTGAAAATAACCAGAGATGCCTAACCAGAGTTGAGGCCATGCAATCTAAAATATTATACAACTAAAGATAAATGTTTTCAGGAAAGAACCTGGCACTCAAACATGCCCTAGAAAGGGTCTATGACTTGACCACTGGAAAACAGACTAAAGATGGCTCTTGTCATTCTGGTTAAACTAGAAATAAACTTACCTTAAAGGGCAGAGGAGATGATTGACAAGACTTCATATTCTCACCTTGCATGTTGGGTCACTATAAATGTATATTTCAAAGGATATGCTTTTCAGTCTGGATCAATATGGTCCTACCCAGAGTTAAACAGCAAACAGAGTGCAAAGAAATAACAAAGGCACTGTGGTATTCAAAGAATTTTTTTAGCTTAACCAAGCTTGTTTGATATACAATAAACATCCCAAAGTATAATACCTAAATATAAAAAGATCTTTAAATGTCCTTATGATGTATCATTTTTTCTAGTGGCCATTATTCCAAAACTGTGAACATAAACCTGTTCCAGTCTTTTACATCCAATTCCTTCAAAGGAAGCAACAGGTAAAATAAATGACAATGCTCCTCATAGTTTCACTGGTTTCACTTTACCCAATTGATAATACATCTTTTAAGTATGTATAAGTTTGTCTATAAATGAAGGCAATAAGCTAAATCCTGAAAATTTCAGAGGGATCACCTTTAAAACAATGGGCTGTTCTTTTGGAAATTGATAAATAAAAAGGTAATACCAATGCCAGTCATTTATGTCAACTACTTGCAATTTATGCCTAATGACTATTGTGCTAAATAATGTGTATGCATATCTTCAAATACAAAGCTTGTATATAATTAGAACACAAAACACCACTCAGACATACATGCATTCATAGTGTGTTCTCCATATAGCAAGACCATATTAAGCTTAAGAAAGAAAGAACTTTAGCCTATTATCACATGAGAGCATGAAATAAGGATAGATAAATCCAAAGATTTTGTAATGGAATAATCAATAAGACCTGGCAATCTGGAAAATGGGCAAGTAGAAAGAGATATCAAAGGTGAACTGAGTGGACATCACCATCCCAGTCCCCTCAGGATTGGGGGAAGAACTATGGACTAGAGTAGACTTGATGGTATTCTCTTGTTCACATATGGTGATCCTAGCAATGGAAGAAATTATAACAATGAGGTGGAGCCAGTGGCCACTTGACACTTTTGGGGTAGGGAGGGGATGAGCAGTGGAAATACAGGGGCTTCTTTGGGAGTTAGAGGTTGTCCTGAGTACTGTTGTGGCAATGGATGTAGGCCATTTTAAATCAGCACACACCACTCAGAACTGTGTGGGAGAGAGTGTGGTCTACGGTGTGAACTGTAGTCTATGGTTGGTGGCAAGGCTCCAGGATGTGTAAGTTCATTGAGGGTGGTGGGCCACACTTGTGGGAGATGTTTGTGTGGGATGTGGTGGGAGGTGTGGGAGGTGGGCAACATGGGAATCCCAGTGGGTTCCGTGTAATATTTTGGGTAATCTAAGCACCTCTTAAAATATATGTACATATATATATAAATAACATTTTTGTAAGCAAATACACATATATGCATATATATTTATATATCATTTTGCAAATGTTTATATGTATTGTGAGAATTTTGATTTTTACCCACAATAAAAATAAATTAAAAGATCAAAAAAAAAAGGTGAACTGAAGATTTTAAGGTCATTCAGTGTTTAAATTTTATTCCATTAATAAAACAGTTGTTTATTCTTAATGGCCAAAAACAGAAACAAGACATTCACCAGGAACAGTTTTTAACAGGAAAAGATCAGCCTGGCTTCTGCAAAGTAAGGTCCACAAGAATTTAAGGGGATATTATGGAACTCTTAGCTCATGTTACCAGATGACAAGGGAACCTAGAGAAGGACTCTTGATTAGATGGTTCAGTGAGGGAAGATGTGACAACTTGAAGATAAATGTGCAACATTTAAATGTCCCTTGGCAATTACGGAAATGCTTGTGGGGAAAAAACTAATAAAAGACTGAGATTCCTACAGTAAATTAGTGTGGGGTTTTGGGCATTAGACCAATGTACATTTTCCATATTTATTTTTTCCATTATAAAAAACAGCACTTAGTAGAGAAAAAAGGCTTTAGAGAGAAACTAATGAAATCTGATAGAGTTTAGATTAATAATAATAATAAAGTATAGATTTAGTTAATAGCGATGTGCCATACTAATGTAAAATGTTAACAGAGGAATATGGCTGCAGGATATACAGGAACTCTTTGTATTTTCTTTGTATATTTCCTGTAAATCTAAAATGAAACATTTACTTAAAAACAAAAAGAGGGGAAGCGGCTGTGGCTCAATCAGTAGGGCTCCCGTTTACCATGTGGGAGGCCCCGTGATCGGTTCCCGGGGCCTCCTGGTTAAGGCAATCCCGCCCGCACAGCGCGGTTAGCTGACCCAGCGAGCACAAGCAGCAAGGGGGGGATAAATGAATAAATAAATAAAATCTTAAAAAAAAAAAAAAAGAGCACTTGCTAATATATATAAATTTCAAAATTTTGCCTAAGTACTTAGAACAGCTCTTAGCACATACAACAAGCCTTTAACAAATGATAGGTATTATTATTATGGGTGAATGTGCAACATACAAACATTTAAGAGTTTAAGAAAGATGTTGACCTGATAAAAAGAAAGTTTTAGAAATATTCATTTAGTGAATATTTGGTGGTTGACTTGGATAAAGACTAAGTTCTGTAGACTCTTGAAGACCATTTTTAAAAACTTTGCACCTCTGTCCATTGGTTTCCACATGTGTAAACGCTGAAGCTAATAGCATCTACTCCATAAGGTTTTTGTAAGGAGTGAATGGGTTATTAAATATAAAGTTCTTAGAACAGCATTTGGCATAAATAAAGAGTTCAAGGAGTATTATTTATTATTATCACTATTTTATTATCATTACATTATTATATCGAGTTTTGATGAAGAAGAGAATAAGAACATTATCGACAAAATGGAAAAACAAGAAATAAAAGCAATTTTGGAGGAGAAAATGATGTTCTAAGACAGAAATATCTAGTAGAGATTTTGCAACATGAGATAAAAAGATTTTCTGTAGAAGT
This sequence comes from Tolypeutes matacus, assembly GCA_026826555.1. Classification (NCBI taxonomy): domain Eukaryota; kingdom Metazoa; phylum Chordata; class Mammalia; order Cingulata; family Chlamyphoridae; genus Tolypeutes; species Tolypeutes matacus. Next base: position 483,359 of record JAKSZT010054561.1, on the reverse strand, counting down.
GATTATTTAAATCATGAAGTATGTGAGAGCTCTGAGACTATAGAGAAAGAAAAAAGCCCATTTCCTGCCTTGAAAAATAACTCCAGTTTAAGGGTAGGAAAAGGTAGAAAAATTGAAGACAGAAAAGAGATAGAAAAGAAGAAATGATCAGACTATCATAGTCTCAAAAGGTAAAAGAATAAAAATTTACAAAAAGAGAAGAGGGTCAGCCATGTTAAGTCCCTTAGAGAAATCAAATAAAATGAGATCTAAATAGCAAGAAGAGTCACTAGTGACCTGAAACAATTCAAAACAGTATAACAGAGAGAAAAGCCAAAGAAGAAAATATTTTTCTTCATTTTGAATATTATTTTTATGTCTTCCACTCTTGATATGTAAGCCCAAGGCAGGAATTTTTATTTCTGATTTGTTCTTCAATGCCATGCCAGTGCCTGACACAGTAGGCATTCAATTAAAATGTGCTGAATCAATAAATAAAATAATTATTGAACCAGATTAATCATGTTTAATATCATCTGCATGGTTATAACGTAATTGCTACATGAGTAAGAAAATAGGTGTTGTCAAAAATTACTGTATAATACAAATTTTGACTGAAAAAAAAAAGTGGAACTAGGACTACATAATTTCAGACTGGTAAAAGCAAAGTTTTTTTGTTTTTGTTTAACAAAAACAGTGTATTTATTTAACAATAAATACTTCCAAGTAAACCCAGCATTAATTACACAAAACCTTTGATTAAAAGGACTGGTCATCTTTCCTAGCACTTTCAAGACAATAATTATCCTACATATTCTCCTCACCTTTGCTGCACATTGTTTTGTGTTTTGTTTATGATGAGAAAATAAAGCAGCCATGCTGGTCCTTGCAAGAGTTATTGTCCTATTTGGTGGAGCTTATTCTCCACTAAGATTGTTTTATTAGCAATATAATTTTGTTTACTCATTATAGTCCTAATTAAACAATTGCATTATATGAATTTTGTGCTTTGACAAAATCATACTGTAGAATAAACTTCCATAAAAACTTGGAAGTAATTTTTTCATTATTTAAATTGAGAATCTCGGAGCAGTGGGAAATAAATGTGTGTAAAGTCACATCTTGTTTGAAGGTTAGGTTACCAAAGTTCTTCATGATGATAATGAAACACAGGGTCAGTTTTTAAAATTTAGAAATAGGATGTAAAGCTTCCAAACCACTAGAGAGAGAGAGAGAAAAAAGGAGCAAAGTGAGCATGATCTTTTCATAAAAGTCAAGAATTATGTAAATAGAAACAACAAAAAGTATGCAAAATTGAGATCTTAGAAATAAGACATATCTGAGTTCATAATAAATATGAAAAACCCTTTTATAAAACCAAATGTTCAGACTGAACATATTAAAAGGAAAATCCATAAATGCTGTTTTCTAGAGACGTATTCAAATTAAGATTACACAGAGTGAGTGAAACTAAAGAGAAAGGTGAAAATATATCAGGCAAGTAAAAATAAAAGAAAGAAAGCTTGAAAATAATGTATTAGTAAGTGTCCTGGCAGAATGTTTAGTACATTCAACTTGGGTCATTTGAAGAGAGTTTATTAAGGAATTATTTATAAAGGGTGTGCACAGTGTAGAGAAACCAGTACTAGTTATAGCAAGAAATTGTTATCACTCCTAGATCTTAGAGGATAAGGGGAAGGATGTTATTGGATCCCAGAAGCTTTAAGGAAAAGTCCATCTGAACTGTAACCTTTGATGAAAACCTATAGACACATGTCAACCACACAAAGAAAGAGCATTCTTCTCCTTTAATGGGATGTCCTGCTGATGCTCCCCATTAGCCTACTTAACTAGAAGCTAAAGGGAAAGGGCATTTATAAACCGGCATCCAGAGGTAGAGCAGGATGGGAAAAGGTGGAGAGTAGATCTGGGGGACAAACATAAAATTTCCAATACAAATGATAGTATAAGAGAAAGTAGAGGACAAGCAACAAGATGGCAGGAGAGTAAGGAGCTCCTAGAGTCAGCTTGTGTTTCATGGCAGTTAGTAATCACCCAGAACTATTTAAAGAACCTATTTGGGGGCTCCAGGACACCAGAAGAGCATCTGAAACATCCTTGAAAGAATGGAAGGAGGAGACTGCCCATCTACAGAGAACATTTGTGAGGAGAGCTCACAAATACCTCGGGAGCTATTCTGTGGCTGGAATTGGAAGCTCCATTTCCCAAAAACAGAGGAGTAAGAAACGGTTAGCTGCTGACTTCAGCTACTGATTAGTAAATTCAGCTGGCTAAAGTATAACCCTGAAAACAGCTAAAGTTTGAAACTGTACAAGTTGGAAAGAAACCAGTAGCTGCCATTTTGACTCTGTCCATGGCATGAGGGCAAGCAAGGCTCACTGAAAATCACAATGACAGTAGGGACTGGCTTCTTTGACCCAGATCAGACTGCAGCCCTAGCCTAGGCCTCAGCCCCACCTCTGGCAGGGAGGTTGCTGGCAGGATCTGCAACAGCTTCTCCAGGTAACTACAGGTACATTCAGCTGGCACAGACTGAATAGTCAGAAGTCTCCCAGGGCAAATGTGGTCATTTTGGACCCGGACAACATAGATTGCTGCTTATACCTGCAGCTCCATCCCTGCCCCCCGCAGGGGAGGAAGGGGTGTGAAGCTTCATTAGTCTCTCTGGGCAACTACAGTCTAGACCTGAACAACTTGGATTATTGCACACGGCTGTGGCTCTGTCCCTACCCTGGCAAAGGAGAAAGGTGGGAGAAGCTTTATCAGTCCTTGGGGCAATGTGGGCAACTTGAGCCTCCATAGGTTACAGCATCAACTACATCCTTGGCTCCTACTAAACAACCAGCAAGGGAGAAAGGGTAAGAAAGCCCTAAACTAAAGAGAGAAACTGCACCCAGAATAAATACATCTAGTAAGCCAGATGCCAAGACACCAACAAAAAATTACAGTCCATACCAAGAAATAGGAAAATATGACCCAGTTAAAGGAACAAGTTAAGCCTCCAAATGACATAAAGGAGTTGAGCCAAATAACCATAGATGTTCAAACTAATCTCCTTAATAAATTTAATGCAATGGCTAAAGAGAGAAAACATTGGATGAGCACAAAGAAGAATTTGAAAGCATACATAGAAAAATAGCAGATCTTATGGGAATGAAAGGCACAATAAATGAAATTAAAAACACACTGGAATCATATAACAGCAGATTTGAGGAGGCAGAAGAAAGGATTGGTGAGCTTGAATAAATGGCCTCCAAAAGCGAACATACAAAAGAACAAATGAAGAAAAGAATGAAAAAAATTGAACAAGATCTCAGGGAACTAAACAACAGCAAGAGAAATGAAAATGCCTGTGTCATGGGTATTACATAAGGAGAAGAGCAGGGAAAAGGGCCAGAAGGAATATTTGAAGAAATAATGGTAGAAAATTTCCCAACCCTATTGAAGGACATAGATTTCCATGTCCAAGAAGCACAACATACTCTCATCTGAATAAATCCAAATAGACCAACTCTGAGACACACACACTAATCAGAATGTCAAATGCCAAAGACAAAAAGAGAATTCTGAGAGCAGCAGGAGGAAAGCAATGCATAACATATAAGGATACCCAATAAGATTAAGTGCTGATTTCTCATCAGAAACCATGGAGGCAAGAAGACAGTGGTATGCTATGTTTAAGATATGACAAGAGAAAAACTTCCAGCCAAGAATCTTATATCTGGCAAGATTGTCTTTCAAAAATGAGGGTAAGTTTAGAATATTCACAGATAAACAGAAACACAGAGTTTGTAACAAAAAGGCCAGCTTTGCAGGAAATACTAAAGGATGTGCTACAATTTGAAAAGAAAAGACGGGAGAGAGAGACTTGGAAGAGAGTCTAGAAATGAAGATTATATCAGTAAAAGTAACGAAAAGTGTTAAAAGAGTGGTGAAAATAAAATATGCAGATAAAACTCAAAGGTCAAAATAGGTGAAATAAGAACTTCCTTTACAGTAAAAACATTGAATGTTAATGGATTAAATTCCCCAATCAAAAGACACAAACTGGCAGAATGGATAAGAAAATATGAACCACCTATATGCTGTCTGCAAGAGACAACCTTAGACCCAAGGATACCAATAGATTGAAAGTGAAAGGCTGGAAAAAGATATTCCACTCATGCAGTAACAAAACAACAACAACAACAACAAAAAGCCAGAGTAGCTATACTTATATCAGATAAAATAGACTTTAAAGGACACTAGTAATGCGCAATCTGAGGAGGAAGTCGGGAAAAAAATTCTATTTACAATAGCAACTAAAAAAATCAAATATTTAAGAATAAACTTAACCAATGATGTAAAGCACTGGTATTCAGAAAACTACAATGCATTGTTAAAAGAAATCAAAAAGACCTAAATAATTGGAAGAACATTCCATGCTCACGGATTGGGAGACTAAATATCATTAAGATGTCAATTCTACCAAATTGATATACGGATTCAATGCAATACCGATAAAAACTCCCCCAGCATTTTTTAAATAAATGGAAAACATGATTATCAAAATTTATTTGGAAGGGTAAGGGATCCTGAATAGCCAGAATATCTTAAAAACGAAAAGCGAAGTTGGAGGACACTCACTTCCAGACTTTAAATCATATTACCTAGCTACAGTGGTTAAAAAAACATCATGGTACTGGCATAAAGACAGACACATAGACCAATGGAATTAAATTGATGAATCAGAAACATCTATGGTCAAGTGATTTTTGACAAGCTTGTCAAACTGACCCAGCTCAGGCAAAATAGTCCATTCAACAAATGGTGCTGAGAGAACTGGATATCCACAGCCAAAGAAAGAAAGAGGATGCCTATCTCACACCTTATACAAAAATTAACTCAAAATGGATCAAAAACCTAAATATAAAAGCAAGAACCATAAAACTTCTAGAAGAAAATGTAGGAAAACATCTTCAAGATCTGGTGGTAGGTGGCGGATTCTTAAAGGAGATGAGAGGAGAACTGAGAGGGACTACTGATCCTTAATGTATGTAGAAGTTTTAATTAACTTTACCGTAAAAGTGTGGAAATGTATAGAGTTGATGGTAACACATTATAGTAACAGATGTTTTATAAATGGGAATGTGGCTGGAAAGAGTAGTCTAGGGATGTAAATGTCAATTGAAAGAAAGCAAGAGAATAATTAGAGACTGAATAAAACAATAAACCCAGAGGTGGATGAGAATTGTGGTTGATAGTACAGATGCAAGAGTGTCCTTTGTGAGCTAGAGCAGATGTACGACACTATTTCAGGGTGGTGAGAATGTGGAGATGCATGGGAAAAATACAGCTGGAGTGACGTATGGACTGTGGTTAACAGCAATACTGTAATATTAATGCATCATGCATCAATGCCAAAAATGGGGGAGTATGGAAAAGTGTGCCAAATGTATGCTATGGACCATGGTTAGTGGTAATAGTCTGATAATATTAGTTTATAATCTGTAACAAATGTTTCACCATGGTACGGTATGTTGATAGACAGATGTTGTATGGGAATTCTGCATATGTGCATGATTTCACAATTTGTAACAAATGTCTCACAACAATGCAAGGTGTTGGTGGTAGGTTGATGTGTGGGACCCCAGTATAATGTTACACGTGTTTGCTTTGTAAGTTCACAACTTTTACTGTACACTTATTGTTTATGTATGTTCATGTATAAATAATATAAAAAATAATAATTATAATAATAAGGTGGGTTGGGGAAAAATACATGAAATGTAAGATATTTTGGTTATTAGTAATATTTTGAGGATGCTCTTTCATCATTAGTTAAAAATGTTTCACAACAATGCAAGGTATTGGTGGTAGGGTGAGTTATGAGAGCCCTGTATAGATATTATGTATGTTTGTTTTGTAAGTTCACAACTACTACTATACACTTACTGTTTAGGTGTGTTTATGTATATGTGATATACTTCAATAAATTTTTTAAAATTGAAGAAAAAAAAGAGAAAGTAGAATTCAAGTCAAAATCATTAAATGAAGAAATGGTGGGAAAGGGATATTTTACATAGTTAAATTTTTCAAATACATATACCCAGGACTTTTTGTGCACCAATAAATGCATCATTGAAATGTATAAAGCAAAAAACATCAGAACTATAGAAACTCTGATTGTGGAAAGACATAATTTAGATTTTGGCATAATCAGAAATGAATGAACAATTGATAAATGCACCTAGTAAATGCATACCAAGAGCGCTTTGTACCTGAGTAAGATTTTTTTCCCAAAGCCTCAGGAAAACAGTAATCATCTGTAAGACATAAAAAAACTGCAAAAATATCCACAAGCTAGAACATACTCATATCACAATTCAATAATAACTAGAATTTACTAAGCACTAATTTTGCATTCTCGTTTAATTCACATGCTGCTATAAAGGAAATGTTGATATGATTCTCATTTCAGAAAAAAAGAAGTACTAAAAATAAAAGAAAAATATCACAGAATGCTGTGGAGATAGTGAAGAAAATCAAATATTAGTCATACATATTCTTACAGCATAAAAAAGTGTTAAAAATGGTGAGAAAAAGAAACTAGCTCCATAAATGTTGTATACTTATATACATATATTTCATAATTTATATGTGAATTATATATTCAGATTATATATACATATTTACAGAAAGACAAAACAGAAGGGAGATAATTAACTAATTCCCCACCCCCTTAGATGTCTCCCCGGTCTGTTTGCTTGTTTTTGCTCATTAATTTTTTTTCTTTGCTTGTTGTCTGCTCATTGTTTTTTTCTCATTGTCTGTTTGTTTTTTCTTTTAGGAGGCACTGGGAAACAAATCCAGGACCTCCCATTTGGGAGGCAGGCAGTTAACTGCTTGAGCCACATCAGCTCCCTTCTCATTTGTTTTTGCCTATTGTCTGCTCATTGTCCGTTGTTGTTTTTGCTCATCTCCTCATTGCTTTTGTTCTATGTCTGCTCATTTTCTGCTCATTGTTTGGTTGTCTTCTTTAGGAGGTACAGGGAACTGAACTTGGGACCTCCCATGTGGGAGGCGATTGCTCAACTGCTTGAGCCACATCCGCTTCCAAATATCTAATTTTAAAAAGGAATTTCCCTCAGTTAAACATTTGTAAATTGAAATGGCTTTCTGGGTATGAAGCAAAATGAAAGGAGAAACGTACCTAAACACATCTTCTAAAAATTTTCTATTTCAAAAGTTGTTACACCTGTTAACCACAAGTCTGAAGCTGCAAAAGCCTAACAATAACCCCAAAGGATTGTAACATTTAAACACAATGAAAATTGACTCAAATGGAAATAAAATTTAAGTTTCCTTCTATCCAATATCTGGGGTACTTTCTCTTCTGGGCAAACTCACCAATGCTTTGGATTGTGGCTTTCTTGAAGTTCCCAGATAATCAGATTTTTTTCTTTATTAGATAGATTATGGGTCAAAGCAATCATTCATAAAATGCAGAGTTCCTGTATATCACTCTATTATTACCACCTGTATTGGTGTGGTGCATTTGCTACAAATGATGAAAGTACATCTTTATAATTGTACTATTAACTGTAGTCCATGGTTTAACTTAGGGTACAATGCGTAGTATACTTCCATGGATTGTTTAAAAATTTGTATTCTGTTACCATATATACAATCTAACATTTCCCCTTTTAATCGTATTCATATATATATATATTTCAGGGCTGTTAATTGCATTCATAATGTTGTGCTAACATCACCACCCTCCATTTCCAAAACACTTCCATCATTCTGGATAGAAACTCTGTACATTTTAAGCCTTAACTTCCTATTCTTTATGCCCACCCTGATCCCTTGTAACTAATATTCAAGATTCTAACTCTATGGCTTTGCTTATTCTAATTGTTTTGACAGTATTTGTCCTTTTGTGTCTGGCTTAGTTCACTCATCATGATGTCTTCCATGTTCATCCATGTTGTCGCTTATATCAGAACTTCAAGACTTCATTCCTTTTTACAGCTAAATAATATTCCATTACATGCATATATCACATTTTATTTAACCATTCATCGGTTGATGGACATTTGAGTCACTTCCATTTTTTGGCAATTGTGAATAAAGCTGCTGTGAACATTGGTTTGGATACTATTTTGTGCTGCTGTGAACATGGTTCAGATACTATTTTAAAATGTCATGTTTGGAAACAAATTACAGAACAATTTATGTTGAAAAAATTGTGTGTGTGTGTACATAGAAAGAACAAATCTGAATCTGGAAGAAATCATACAAACCGTTAAAGAGTGGTTACCTGAGGGAGATATGCCGAATTTCATGAAGCCCCAAATTACGGTGTTGAAGAAAATTTCCAGCCTCATCTAGAACAATAGGCAAAGACCCCATCCATGATTAGCAATCAGCCATCATAATTATGCTCACTTGAACAGGAGTCCAAGTGTACAAGCAGTCAATCTGAGGCAGTTTCCTTGCAGAGAAAAATTAAGTGGGAAACACCATTTAAAGCATCACCACACCCTCCAGCCATATTTCTTAGCTGAAATATTAGTGTCAATGCATGAAAAATGTCTCTTTAAATTTTTTGAAAATTTTGTTGCAACATTTTAGCTCTGTTCATACATGTGTGGTTCAATCAGCAGTTCCATTTCTGATTTCCTGTGGTGCCTCAAGATGGCCCACTGAGTTGAGAGAGTTGTTATTTCTGAGTTCCTACAGTTCACATCGCTGCCTAGAAAGTAATACAGGTAAACAGAAACATTTTATTCACTTTGAATCCATTCATAAAAAGCATTGGCTCGCTTCATAGGCTTCTTTTAAATTTTTGTTTTACAGTTTTGCTATCAATGTATTTGCTCTTATTGAAATGTAGTCTCACTCAGTAAACCATAAATCTCTTGAGGATAGGGATCAAATTTTATTTATTCCTGTGTCTCAGTACTTAATATCTACCTATGTCTGGAATAGGGAGATAGAACATAAATATTTTATAGGTGAATGGAAGGGTAGGTGGGTGGATGGATGGGTGGATGAGTCACAGTCACTTACAACTTTCAGCTTTGTTTCATAAAAGAGAGATTTATATATAGGATTTCTTCAAAGGTGGTTAACATATGGGCTTTGCTAACCTTTAGTCATTGTGCTGACTTTATTGTGTTGATATAAGCTATAGTAAGAACATAGTATTTATCCTTCCTCCCAAAAATTTTAATGCAAGTAATTAACAAGTAATCTTATTTATAAAAAATATAATATTTTTCCATATTTCTGGTCAACTGTTTTTATTGGTTGTTGCAATTCCCCTTTTTCCTATTCATCAAAAAGATTTCTTCTCTATCCTTTCTATCAGGGGTCATCAAATGACATTAGGATTTTATTTCAAAATGAGTTCTAAAATAGATCAGAAAACTCCAGTAAGAGCTGGACCAGCCTCAATATGACTCTATTTGACCAATTCAAGACTGACAATCTCCATAAAGTGATAGAGAAAATTCTCCTCAAAAACCTGTCACTCTCAAGAAGCCATTACCAAAAACCTAAAATCATTTTTACTTTATTTCTGTATCATCAGCCCAGCTGCAGGTTAATCATCCTATGACAGCTGTTGCTCACTGAATTAAACTAAAATGACATTAGTGAGCAAAACTGAGCAAGCAACCCATATATATCCCAGAATTGAACAGATTATTTTCATTGTGTTCTCAAGCTCAGCAAAAAAGGAGAGATGATAGAGGAGCTGTTACATTAAAATTTTCACATAAAAATTTCCACTTCTGGCTATTTTACTATTTTCTTTTGGTCAAATGGTTTTAAATTGCCATTAAAAATCAGTAAAGGAATAATAAGAATGAAAATCTGAATCTTTAACTCCAGTCCGTGAAATCAAGCTCACTGTCCACTGACTATGCCCTACATCTGTTACATTTTGCCACTGGAATGGGATAAGCATTGTAACAAAATGGATTATGCTGCATTTTACTAGAAACAAATTACCCAATACTACAATTTATGAGTTAAGATTTCCTGTAAGAAAATAGTGCAGGAAAAAAAGAGGGATTATTTCATATCTTTGAAGGGTGTTTTATCACACTGTGCAATTGCATGCAATTTAACACCTAAACTGCTTAAAGTGCAAATGATATCAACTAGTCCACTCTAAGGGCCTGGTAATAGTCCTGCCGTTTGTGCTGCTAGAGCTGGTTTTGTCAGCACTTCCATTATAAGCCTGGTCTTTCAGGATTTTTTTTCCCCACTCAACCATGAAAATTTGCTGTAGTTTACATCTTGGCATAGGGGGGTTTAGCATAAGAGCTCCTATTTTTCTCCCAGCTATTTTGTTCCAAAAGAAGTCAGCTGGCCATCTCTCCGGCTTATCAAGAAAAGAATAGAAAAAGAAGAATTTATGCTATAAATTAAAGAAAATAAGTTTCAAATTAATCATTAACTCATCAAGAGTTGTTATCTAATCTCATTGGTGCTAATGTAGTGATGCTCTTACAGTACCTTCTCCACAAGAAGCTCCTAATATAATTGGGGAATTATAATCATTCCTTTCCAAATAATTCCTGACCTGGAAAGTTTTCTTCAGTACATATACACATGGACTACAGTGCAGAAATAAGAATAATAACTCTCAAAAGGTTTATTATGGATGGGAGTGAAATAAATTATAATTACAGCTAATTCGTTGCTTCCTTGGATCATAAAAACACAGAGAAGAGGAAGCACTTACAGAATTAGGCCATTGAAACCAGAGTGATCTAATGTAGAAGTTCCAATTTCTCTGAATTCTCTCAACTCTCCTATAGATAAAAAAAAAAAAAAAAAAAAAAAAAAAAAAAAACTTTTTGGTACCTTCCTGGAAAAATCCTTCCTACTCCTCACAAGGAATATTTTTCCTCTACAGTATCTGGTTTTCCTTGAGAAAAAAAAAAACTGAAAAATATAAACGGAGCTCTTTTTGGTTTTCTTGCAAACTAAACCCTAACTACAATTGCAGCTCAACTCTCCAGTTGCAGATGAACTATCCTTTCTCTAGGTGATGCTATCACCTCCATTAGAGTTATGTATCTTCTTTCCTTATCTCCCCTCTGGGACTTTATTCCTTTGCTTATTCTCTTACTGCTTTGTACTCCCAAACCTCTTTCTTCTCTGTTTTTTTCCCTGTAAACTCATAAAACGAACTCCATTTTGAAAAACAAATTCTCCCTCAACTCTCTGTAATCGTAAGAAATATGTTTGCATTTATTTCAAATGCTATACACATGTTCACACAGTTAATTCATCTAGAATTTTAATGTGCATATGTAGTGAAGTAGGGATCTAGGTTAATTTTCTACCAAATCGTTGCTAATTCTTCCCAAACCCTTTATTGAATAAGCCTTAATTTCCAGATTGATTTGAAAGCTTACTGACCTATTTACTTAGATCAATTCATATGCCTTTCAGTAAAGTTTTTGAGTTGTGCATTTACATATACATATGTACACACAGCATGTATATATGTATGTGCATGCATCTTACATCTTCAATACAAAATGTATTCTTGTTTATTTTATAGATTTGATGCTACTGTGATTGGAATCTTTGCTTCCATTTTATTTTCCAGCTTATCATGACTTGTATGAAAAACAGCTTTCAGTTTTGTATATTTATTCTGTATCCCTCAACCATACAGAACTTATTTTAGTAGAAACTCACATATTCTAAGTAAACTTTTATATCTTTCATATCAACTGCAAAAATTAATATATTTTCTTTTCTTTTGATAGCCTTTCCACTACTTGTGGCTTACTTTTATTGCATTAGCAGGAATCTCGGGAATGTTGAATAATTGTAATAGTAGAGAGAATTCTTGTCTTGAAACAGACTTGAAAAGGAATGTATTTAGTATTTTACTGATTAGTATGAATTCTGATATTTGATGTTTCTGATGAATGTTTTATAACATTTATGGTATATCTGTTATTCTTAATTTTGCCTTTAAGGGATTTATCAGGAATGGCTGAATTTTGTCAAGTGCTTTCTGGCATCAATTTATATAATCATATGGCTTTTTGCCATTAGATTAATAATAATAGCAGCTAATGCTTGTATAGTTATCACGTGTGCCAGGGATTATTAAGCATTTCATATCTAGGAACTCATTAAGGTAAGTCCTATCATTATAAGGAAAATGAAGAAAGCTGATACATATAGAGCTGATACAGACACAGCAGCATAATCAGGATTCACAGAGCATACACTCTGAATGACAAAAGACTGCCTCTATCATGTTGATCTACTTCCTAGAATTTAGCAATCCTCAAATTCCTGCAATAAAATGCACTTGATCATTATGTATTTGTTATAGAGTTTTGTAGATAAAGGTTAATGTTATTATATCCTTCATCTAGTTTAAGTTTTATCATTATATAGATAAGCAAAGATTTAAATTTATTTGTTTAAAAAATAAAAAGTTAAATCACTAGAAAAATAGATTCCATAGATCTTCCAAATTTCCCAAGTAAAAGGAGGTTATTCAAAGAAACATCTTTATCAGTTTAGCAAAAGCAAGGAATAGGACAAAAAGAAACAAGAAAGTGGCAGTAACATAATTGTAGAGAAATATAAAGTAGTAATAAAATCAAAAGGATAAAAAAGATGGTAGGATTTAAAAAATCAATTATCAAAATGAACTGGTTAAATTCCTATTTTCAAAAACAAAGACTTTTGAATTAAGTTGAAGAAAATCAAAATCAAGCTTTTATTCTGTATTTAAAAAAAAAAAAAGAAAGAAAGAAAACATAGCTAGCTCCCAAATGGCAAAAAAGATAGAAAGTTATGTTGCTTATACACCTTTACATTTGCAGTCTCAGTCCCATTTAGTCTGTCCCTGCTGAAAGTGTCTAAGGTAAAGACTTTCCCTGTTCTGGCTTTAATTACTAAAATGGCTTCGTAAGTGGTCTCCACACCTCCAAATTTACAACCCTCAGTCAATCCCTCTACACTGTAACTTGAATAAACTTTCTAACATAAACTTGATCTCTCTCCACAGTTCCAGCTTCACTGCCCAAAGCTGCTTCACCTTTACCCATTCCAAATTCTAGTTCTCTAAATAAGTGTACTATATCATGTCTTTGAGTTTTATTATTCAGTTATAAACTTGATGAAAGCAGAGATTGTGTCTGTTTTGCTCACAATTGTATGCCTGAGCCTAACACAGTGCCTGTAACCTAATAGGCTTTCAATAAATATTTGTTTAGTGAACAAATGAATGAACAAAGAAAAAAGTGATTTATAAACAAATGAGTAAATTCTATTCCCTTTATTTAGGGTTCTATCCTCATCAGCCTGGCCAATTCCTGCTCATTCTTCAGGGTTTCTCTGAGAAGCCTTCCCCAGCCTCTGAAGGCAGGCAGATTTTACCATCTCTTGTCCCTGTGCTAACTTTGTGTAAAGCACTTATATCTACTGTGGCACTCATCCTAATTATTTGTTTGCCCACTTGTCTTCTTTAATGCACTAAGAGCTCCTTGAGAACAGGAATACCATCATATTCATTTCTATATCCTCAATACTTATATTCTTGCTCAATAACCATTTGAGGAATGAATGGATGAAGGAAGGGTAAAAATCATTTGTATAACAGTCATATATTTTACCAGAGAAGTGTAGGTTTACAGAAAAATAATGCAGAAAATACAGAGTTCCTATACACATACCCTATAATTAACAACTTGCATTAGTGTGATACATTTGTTATAACTGATGAAAGAATATTATGCTACTTTTAAAAGTTATTAAAGATCAGATGACCCCAAATGCATTACTTTGATTCAAAATGCAGTGTTTCTATATTAATTTTGCATAGCCCTAAGAGTATGCTATTAAAATGCATGTAGTTTGAGAAAAGACTGAACAAATAAGATGTTTGTAGTGGACAAGCTGCTGCTTGGTCTGAGAAAACTGATCAACAACTAGAAGCACTCCTGCTTAAAATTTAGTAACCTAGGGAAGCGGCTGTGGCTCAATCAGTAGGGCTCCCGTTTACCATATGGGAGGCACCGGGTTCGGTTCCCCGAGGCCTCCTGGTGAAGGCAAGCCCGCCCGCACGGCATGGTTAGCTGACCCAGCGAGCACAAGCAGCAAGGGGGGGATAAATGAATAAATAAATAAAATCTTAAAAAAAAAAAAAATTAGTAACCTATATTGCACTACCTTATAGTTCATAATGTAAGGAATTAAGTATTTATTTATTTTAAAAAGCTGTCATGGCAATTGAGCTTACTTTTATTTGGGACTCAAATTGTGAATGGGGTTGACAGGAGCATTATTCCATTTAGGAAGAATAGCTGCCATAATTAAAACAAAGATGAGAGCAGAAATGAGACAATAATGGAAACTATTTTGGGAGTACCTCTTAATATAACAATGTCTGTACATTGTTCTAGGTAAGGGAGATAAGCAGTTAACCAAATAGATAAAAGTCCTGCCCTTGTGGAGGTTATATACTAGTAGAGAACATATTAAATAGACAATTGAAAAGGGTAAAATGTGCTTCAATAATCAATTCAAAAGAAATTATTGAATGCTTATTTATGTCCAAGATTCTGTACAATAAAAAAATAGAATAAGATATAGTTCCTGTCCACTAGGAACCCATGGTATAATAAGTGGGACGTACACAGAGATAGAAAATTAAAATAAAATACAAAAATACCCATAGGTTTCAAAAGTAAGACAGAGGAGGAAGAAAGTGTATCAGTAATGTACCATCATTTATAGCTAAATATACTGGCTTCTGGCCTAAATCAACTGTAAAAGTTCAATTTGAAATGGACCATTTAGAAAAATACTAAAGAAATTAAAATTATTAACATAAATGAGGTTTAAGGACAGATAACATGACAGGAAAACAATTGTAAAGGACTCTATTGATGATGATTTTTAAAAAACAAGATCCAATTGGTGTAGAACATTAAACACAGAGTTGGCATGGGTTTGGAGTAAAAATTATTAAAATCAACAATATTTTCAAATTGTGGAATATAAATTTTATACCATTCAGTTCATATGTAGGGCATCACTCCACAAAAATAGATCAAATTGAGACTATTATGTCAAAAATATGAATATAGTATCTGAAGCAATTGCGGTATTTGTAATGGGAAAATGCCATATCATATTTGACTGCAAAATTTCTGATTTAAGAAGTGTATGGCAAAATATGATATAACAACATTTTTGTAAAGGACTGTATCTGAACTGGAAGTAAAACTTGGTGAATTACCTAAAAATAACTTCCTTTTATTATGTGGCCCATGATTTGTGTTCAGTTCTTTCCCTCCCCTTATCACCTATTTAACATTTACCTAATTATCCCAACCCTTTTTTTCTTTTTTCACTTAACTCAGTGACAACTGTTCCTCTTGTCTTTGATAAGAAGTCACAGTTCAGCTTTCCTGGACTCTGGAAATGAGTTAGAATCCCAGATGACTGACTCAGAGAAAACTGAGATCAACCTGTCCATCTTCACCCACTCTTTCTCTGAACTGATTCAGCTATAGGAGAGAGTAGTACACATGGGTAGTGAGGGCAGGGGGAAAGTTTCTCAGCCTCAGTTTCTTTACCTTTAAAATGAGAGTCTCAGATGATAATCTGACAACAGTTGACATCTGATCTGGTAGAAGAATGCTTTGGACCAGCTCAGCTAGTCCTATGCTAGATATCTGGAAAATTAACAGTTCTCCCGTTTGCATAGTTCCTTCTTTCAAGTCCTCCTACTAGTCTCAAGAGAGAGGGCCCTTGTTTTAAAGGAAACTGACCATGAGAATTAGGATAATGAATGAAGACCTCAGTCTCTCATCTCAGGGGCCGTTGTGATTCCACAAGGAAGGAGAATCTGAGACAAATGGAAACCTAAGCCCTATGTATACACTCTTTTCTAAATTCAGTAATTTTGCATCTCTCAGGCTAAAGGAATCTAAATTGGAGACAAAAGGCTGACCAGTGCCTTTACATAGTAATTTGTTGCTTTCAATCATGAGATAGTTTAATATTGTGGTTTACCTTGATTAATTGTCAAGTGTGCCTCAAGTAACTTGTTGCTAATAACAAAATACCAAAGTTTGCAAATAATCACCTTTTAAAATAAATTATAGCAGACTATCTAAATTATAGCAGATCCAATCTATAATGTCACTTTTACTAACATGTATTTCCATTTTTTCTGGAATGAGAAAGATGAAATTAGGGTAAGAACATGCAGAAAATTAAGCATGGATCCTGCATGTAAACATCCTTTAGATCTGTTATAAGGAAGATAGAGTTGAGAACTAGTGCATTAAAAGATTGATTCGATCTACAACTATTGATATGGGAATGTCTGTATGTTGACAGGATAGAGAGGACTTAGGT
The DNA here is from genome assembly GCA_026826555.1 of Tolypeutes matacus. Classification (NCBI taxonomy): domain Eukaryota; kingdom Metazoa; phylum Chordata; class Mammalia; order Cingulata; family Chlamyphoridae; genus Tolypeutes; species Tolypeutes matacus. Next base: position 466,955 of record JAKSZT010054561.1, on the reverse strand, counting down.
GAAATAGGACCCTAGGAAAAGAAAGAAATGCTTTCATTATCTTACCTATAGGAAGAAGCCTTGGAGGGAGGCCCAGGGAGGCCCAGGTATTTCTCTGTGCTATACATTAATTCATTTTTCAGCTCTTCTCAACCAAATCAGTCACGTGGTGAGTCTCTCTCACTGGTCATATTCCTTGTTCATGGGTGACAATGATGAGTCTTTTTTCCTGGTTTCCCCATAAAACAACACTTGTGGCAATGGAAGAGAAGATAGTGCACGCTCTCCCTTAGGGCTACCAGCTCACCCCCTTACCAGATTGTTAAGGCTGGGCTCCACGTAGGGAATGGTGTGCTTCTCAACCACAACTACACTTTAATACCACCTAGAGGGCTTTTTAAAAACTCCATGTCTGGGCCAAACCTCCAGAGATCCTGACTCCATTAATTCATGCCCTGTTAATCCTATGGTTCTCAAAGTTAGCATGTTTCAGAATCACTAGGATGGCTTGTTGAAACACAAACTGGTAAGGCCCATCTCCAAAGTGTCTGATTCAGTAATCTGGGGCGTAGCCTGAGAATTTGCCTTTAAAAATGATGCTGATGCTGCTTGTCTGGGGGGCATTTTGAGAACCACTGTATTAAACAATAATGCAAAAAAGGACCAGATGATCCAAATTACCTTGAAAATCTCTAATAGTACAGCTTGTCAGAGTAGTCCTATGAAGATTTTGATCCAGAGCATTTGGCAAAGGATCAGGAAATATTTATTTTTACAATTATCCTCAATGAGTCTTCTCACCAGGCAAGTTTGGGGATCCACTACCATAGAGTCTTCTGGCAGAAAATGCAGAAGGACAAGGGGGATGATGTTACAGTTGTTTGCATGGCTCTGCTTTGTGGATTGAAGCCATGTGGCAAGTTGCCATGTTTTACCAATCTGTTACTGTGGGACAAGGGTCAGGAAAGACCTTGTTCCTCCATAATTTGTTCTCTCTGGCCTCTGCCTCACCATGGCCTTCTAACTGCTTTGGCTTTCATTCATACTTGGGTCATCTCTATCTTGACTCAGTTGGCTTAACCCTCTCGAGTTCTCCAGCACCAGCCTTATTTCTCTACTTAATTTTCCCAACATGTTTTCCTAATGATGTTTTTTTTTTGTCATCACAACCACCGTTTCCTCAACATAAATTCTACTTAGATGACAGATATATGGCCTCCATCCTCATCACTTTAGAAAGCAAACTTGAGAAAAATTTTACTTATGTTTGAGATATGTACCCCTTGTAAAGGATACTCTTCTAACATATTGACAGTGTTAAATTATTTGTATTTTCATGTTACTTAAATATGTATAAACACATATTTAATTTAAGCTCCTTATACATTTAGGAATTATGACAATGAAATCACACTATCATAAATTAAGTAAAAACTGGAAAATTAATAAATTGCAAGTTAATATAAATTTATATACTGGATAATGCATTTCTGAAATATTTAGTTCTGTTTACGATAGCATAATGTAGCCTAATTTCTGCTTCTATATCTAATCAGTTTCTCTGTTTTGATACCAATAATACTTATGCCTAGCTGTATAAGTGGTTGTAGCCATACTTCCAGTTTTAGAAAATATGGGAATAATATCAAGTCTTTAAATTCTGATTCAGGATAAAAAGACCTCATACTTAACCTAAACTCTATGAGGGAGCAATCTTCAAATGTCAATTTTAATTAGATGTCCTTTGAAACTCTCTAAATCTGTCCTCTTCACTTAAAGATAAATTTAGTAATGATATATTGTTGAAATCTATTTTAAATGCATATGTAATCCAATTAGTGCTACAAGAGGAAACAGAAAAGTTCTTCATTTGGTATTATTATTAGTGACTGATGTGAGCAAAGACAGGATCTGTACCGTACAGCTCACAAAATGAATATGGTACATCCTGCTATTGCCCCGGTTCTTTTGAATTTAGGGTGCCTGTGGGATGAATTGCCATGTTGTACTGCAACTCCCTCCAACATTTTCTTATTAGCAACTATGAAACCATCATCAGCACAGCGTGCACTGAAGAGATGATATTTGGCCCTCACGTCCTAAAAAATTATTGTAAGTGCCATATGAGCACTGATCATGTAGCAAGTGAGTATTCAATAATATGGGTTACGTTTATATTATTTTAAAGATTTTTTACTAAAACAAAACCGAATTTTAATTTTTTTCATGGTTAACGCATAGACCCCAAGACTATGTGTGTTCCCTAGAATAACACAGATGGCAGATTAAGAAAACTATTTTAGAATATTGATATTCATTGGAGTTGGAATAAAGAGTTGCTTGGTTCACTGAGGCTGCAGATCAGAATAACTTGAAACTTTTTCAAACTACCCGTGCTCTACCATGAGATTCTGATAAAGAATACTGCTTTTGAAAATTTCCTACTGAGGCAATGCATTGTTGATTGGAGTGATTATATATCTTTTATTACAAAAGGAAAAAGAATTTTAACAATCTCTGTGTTTAAAAATCACCAAAGATAGCCTTAATGTCAAAATAATATTTCTTCCCTCAGTTGCAATCTAGCTCTCAGAATCAGGTGATATTTACAATCTTTCTTGAAACTTTTCTTCACTGTGATTCTTGAAAACTTATTTTATTGCCTCAACTACTACCTACTTGACTGGTCTAATCTTTTTCACTGGTTCCACTTCAACTTCCTGGTGCTTAAATGTACGTGCCCTGCAAAGTTATGTTCCTTTTCTAGTTTTCATTCTTAACAACCATACACACTTCCATGGAATACTCAGGAGATTGCTTTGCATCTTTCAAATTATTGGGCAAAGTAAGAAAGAGGACTGAGGATTAAGTAAATGACTAACAAAAATATGAATTTAAATAATCCCACTTCTCAACACTGTACTGATTTTTAAAATCGGTCGATATTTGTCATTTTGTGTCTCTTACTTCACTCAACATAATATCCTCTAGGTTCATCTATGTTGTCATATGCATTCCAATTTCATTTCTTCTAACGGCTGGATAGTATTCCATTGTATGTCTATACCACATTTTGTTTATCCATTCTTTAGTTGATGGACACTTGGGCTGGTTCCATATTTTAACAATTGAGAATAATGCTGCTATGAACATGGGTGTGCAAATGTCAGTTCCTAACAGGACAAACATAAGAAGGTTCTTTCAAGACCAATAACAAATATATAATACTAATACAGGATGTTAATAATCAATGGGTTGGGGGAAAAATGCACCAAATGTAAGATATGGCCTATAGTTAGTAGTAATATTTTGATGATGCTCTTTGATAGTTTGTAACAAATATTTCACAACAAAGCAAGGTGTTGGTTGTGGGATAACGTATGGGAGCTTTGTGTGATGATATGTATGTTTGTTTTGTAAATTCACAACTTTTACTATATACTTATTGTTTATATATGTTCATGTATGAATGATATACTTCAATAAAATTCTTTTTTAAAAAATTGATCAAGTCTTTCAAATGGTAGTCAAACATTGGAAAACAAATTCAATCTAATCATAAATTTCAGTCCACATCTATATTAGCAGAGTGAAAAATAACACTTAGGGCAAATAGCTTAAAACAATCCTTTATAGAATGCAGTACCTGATCAACTTAATTTAATAATTAAAATAGTTTAAAGCAATATTTAAAGTACACAATCATGGTTGGTCAGAGAAAAGTATCTGAGAAAGGATTTCTAGTTTCAAAATATGTTCCTAATGAATAGAATTTGATATCTTGATCATAGCTTAAAACCTCCCCAAATGATGGGATTTTGGTAAATGAGGTCAAGAATAGACAAACAAGAAGGTTGTTTCCCAGATCTTCTGCTCAGACCAAGAGGCCTTTATATGGAACAAGGATGGAAGAGAGAAAATATCATAAAAACAAAAACGTAAAGTGCCAGTTTTCTTGAAGGAACTTAGGAAAATATATACTAGGTATATTTATTTGGAGGAATTTAAGAAAGTGCCTTCACTTTGTCTTATAAGAGACAAAACTTGACAAAGGGTCCTTGATACATCTATAGGAATTTGATTTTGTATTCTAATCTTGGATTTTACACAAACTGACTTCTCTGGATTTTAGTTTCCTTGTTAATGAAGTGTTAGGTTAAATCAGATTGTAAGTATGAATCATGTTAGGCTGAGGTGATAATTTAATGCCTTAACACCAAATGTTTATATCTTGCTCATGTCACATGTCCAATACAGTCTAAAAGGGTTCTGCTCAACTTAGTCACTCAGTGACCAGCTGATGGACATTTCACTGTGTTGAAACACCACCAGCTCCATAGGAGGCTTCCGACATCACCACGGCAGAAGAAGCTATTGGTGAAGGCAGCTCATAGCTTTTAATTACTGCAGCCAGAGAGTGACAGACATCACCCTTACCATAGCTTATTGGTCAGAGCTATTCCAATGGCCCAAACTAATTACAAGAGTGATTGAGAAATGTAAAAGAGTACCTAGAATATTTTGTGATCATTTCTATATCTGCCACAATCTCAGATTTCTCAACAAGGGTCCCAATGCCTGTGGGTCTCTAGTGATAAAGGCTGACATTTACTACTTTCTATTTATCAGGCAATTTGCATATGCCAAACTTACTACTCACAATAATTCACATAAAGTTGGCAATAATATCCCAATTTTGTATATGAAAAACAGGTTTAGAGAAAACTATTTTCCTAATAAGAATTGGAGTTGAGTTCTGAAACCAGTGCTGTTTAGTTCAAATAACTTTGACTTTTCCTGCATGTCTCAGGGTCTTCCATGAGTATGGTATAAAGAAAACAGCTTTCCAAAACTTGTGCTTTGGCTAAGTTGGAAAAGAAATCTGAAATGTGTTTTAATTATGTAAAAATGCCTAAAGGATAGGACTGCAGTTTATCTAAAATGTCACATTTCTTTACTTTTGAGTGAAATGATACCAAACCACATGATAACAATGATTATCTAATGCTTATTAAAAACTTTGAAAAAAAGATAAAAATTCTGATAGCTCATTAGAGGTCTTTGATGGATATAAGAAAATAATTATTTCTTAATATACAAAAATTACAAACTATTGGTAACCTATTATTAGGTTACCAGTAACTGGGCAACCTAATGATAGTGGATGTAATTGGGGTAGACTAGATGGCCATAAAGAGATTTACAGCTCTTGAATTCCCAGATTGTATAATATACATTGTTGCTCCCATATTTGCAACTTCTATGTTCTGCCAATTGAATATATGGATATCACATTAGCTCTCCTGATGTTTTGTTTACATGGCACTGAATCTGCAGTTATTTGGAAGCCCCAGGTGATTGAATGAAATTTTCCCTTTGTATTTGAAAGTTTAACACTGATTAATACAAGTCATTAATTGAATTAATAATCATTGAAAATTCTTGCCCCACCACTTCTAAATTTATTCTTACTTAAAAAGATGCTTTCATTTATTCACTCAGCCATATGAATACATTCAATTCATTCATTCAATGAATACCTACTATGTGCCCATGACTGGGGTTACAAAGATAAGCCAGAGGCCTTGACCTTAAACAGCTCAAGAGCCTATGAGTGGGAAGCGGCTGTGGCTCAATCAGTAGGGCTCCCATTTACCATATGGGAGGCCCCGGGCCCTCCTGGTGAAGGCAAGCCTGCCCGCACGGTGTGGTTAGCTGACCCAGAGAGCACAAGCAGCAAGGGGGGGGGGCGGCCAAAAATGAATAAATAAATAAAATCTAAAAAAAAAAAAAAAGAGCCTATGAGTAAGAATATTTTAATATTTGTTTCTGTTTCCCCTTAACTGGAGTCCAACTTCTTTCTTTCTATCAATTTACTTTGTCTAATTTCCTAATAAAACTAAGCTTTTCATTATTTTATTAAGGCATTTGTGATTGTATTATCTAAATGGCACCTATTTTCAAAATACTTAGGAATACTTAGGAATATTAATTAGCTTGTTTTTCAGCACAAAAGATAAAATCATGTTTAAAAAATGCAATTACCTTTTATCAGTTGTAGTAATAAGATTTATTTTACATATTTTTCTTACAGTAGTATACAAACAAATGTTAAAAACAAAATGAGTGAATTTTTTTAGCTGATACGTTATTTTAGGATCTCAATATTTTTTAAAAAACAGAGTTATTGACATCTAAAATTTATATGTACATAGACTACTTTTCATTTGAAAGAAATCCCTGAAAAAGAACAGCCGGTTCTCCAGTTTTCTACAGCAGAATTAATATAAAACAAAAATTGTAGAGAATGTGCTTTCTCCCTTTCAATTTTTATTAATCAAATATTCTTAATTTGTTTATGAGAGTTGGAAATGCTTTTCAGTGTTTTCAAATATAGAAAAAATATGTACTGAGCTAATCCATAAATGCCCTCTGGTGACAGTCTCCAAAAATGCAACTGCCTTTTACATTATTTACTTTGCTTGATTTTATTTTTCTAAAGTAACTTAATACATACAGACGGTAACAGCTTTGATAAGGAAAAACATCAGTTTTATATTTTTTCTAATCAAATTAATTTATTTCCTTTTTTAATAAAATATTTGGTGTTTTGAGATTTAGGCAGAAAAAATTATGACAATACTATTCCCTGTGCAGGATAATTGTTGGAAAGCCCTAGGATAGATTCCTCTTCCACCATCACCTAACACCACTTGGTGTTCTTTGTGAAGGAATTCTAGAACTTGGAAAGATCCTTTTTTCAAGCTTTTTTTGAGAAATTCCAAGGTCACAGAACAGCATTTTCCAGTGTGTTAGTTAAAGATAATAAATATATTAAATTAACCGGTAGCATTCTTTCATAATTGTTGGTAATATCTTGACCAGTTGTCATCTCATTTATATTCTAGGGTTATCTTTAGAGTTCCTAGAAGCAAATGACATCATTCACATTTTTAAATGAAACAAATATTAAAGTAATTAAGTGACTTGCTCAGAGTTAGACATAAGTGCGTCTCTCTAAGACATCTGGCCTTTCAGTGGGCTTTAAATTTACCTAGATTCAAAGATCAGATGGCAACAGAAGTTTTTCATGGGGTAAATGAAGTATACTTCTTAAAGTTTATTTCTAAAATCTTGTTTTAGGCCATGAATACCTAAGTTTACTCTAGTTTTAAATCACAAAAAGAAGACTGAAATGTGTTTTCTTTCCAAAAGTCCATCTAGAACAGCTTTCAATAAAGAAATAATCACGAATTTTCTTCTTTAGGAGACAATATGATATAGAACTTTGAAATTAGGCAGACCTGTGTTTAGATGAGTACTTTATTTTTTTAAAAATATGTTTCCTTTTCTGAAAAAATGAGGACAATAATAACCTGCCTCATAGGATTTTAGTGGTATATATATGAATATATAAAGTTCCTTGCCCTTACTACAGGTATACAACAATAGTCATTATTATTAGAAAAAGTTTAAATTTGTGATGTAGATACAAAAGGAAGCACAGTTTACGTTTATTTTATGGCTAAGATGGCCACTTATCAATAACTTTATTATTACTTTACTACTTCCTTATCCTTCAAATTTAAAAATAATGTAATTATATATGACATGCTTAATGTTCACAGCAGATGATAATGATAAGCAAATTAAATAATGTAAACCCTATTAACATGTCTGTTGTTAACTTATTTATTTGAACTAAATTTTCTTGATATTAAAAGCTGCCAATAAGTAACACTGACCCACACATTTTTCCTGAGGCTTATGTAACTTTGAACTTATGAAATCTTACCATCATCAACTGGGAGTGAGAGGGATGTAGAAAATGAAAAACAGTGATCTGTGATGGAGCTCAGAGACATCCTAGACAAAAGAAGTTTAAAGTAGAAGGCAAGGAAAAAAGGTTTGACACTCTTAACTCTAGGAAAGAAGCCTTGGGAACAATGAAACACTGAATCTGCCACCATTTTGGAAATGGAGTGCGATTTTCTGTTTGGAGAGCCCTTGTAAATAATCATGTCCTTTAATTAAACAAACATGAATAGATTTCAAATCAGAGTGCAGGATTTCATGTGAGAAAGTGATTGCCAGTTACGATATATGAAAAAGTCCCCTATCCTAATGTTGATGCCCTTTGCCTCACCTCTCATACTCAATCTATTACCATTCTTATAAATTTTACTTTCTAAGTAAATTTTAAATCTTCCTACTCCTCTCCACCTTTACCACCACCATCTTAGTTGAAGACACTAACATCTTTCATTTGGTTTAAAATAATAGCCTCCAAGTTTGTATACTTGAATCCACTCCATTCCCCTACCACTCATACCTTCCCCTCCCCACCCCAAACAATCTCCTGTCTAGCCACTCTCCCCAGAAAATTCTAGGCCAGATTGGCCTTTGTCCAGTCCTACAAATACACTCAATTCCTTCTTGTTTTAGGGTTTTCCCATGCATTTTTTCCTCTATCACCTTATGCCTAACTATTGCCTACCCATCTTCTGATCCCTGCTCAAATATCACTTCCACGGAAGTCTTGCTATCCCCAGAAAAGGTATAGTTCCTGGGTTATAATCTAGCATACTCCTTTTTCGCTTCCTCCAAAGGCTTATCACAGTCTACATTTAAGTGTTTCTTTGATAATGAGTTGATAAGTACTGGCTATTGGTTTCACTAGACTGTAAGCTCCATGAGGCTGTCTATTTGCTCACCACTACAATTCCACTACTCAACAATTATTTGTTGAATAAATAATCACTTGTTGTTCCTCTCTACTAAAGAGAATATTCTATGTTTAATCTTACTTCTGACAAATATGTGCACTGACAATGTTTTCATTCTTTCCTCTTCTTCTATCCAATTCCAAACTGACCAGCTATGCTTGCTGAACAACTGAACTGTCTTAATCCAACGGTGCCACCTGTTGGCCCTTTTCTGACTCATGTACTTCTCTCTATTTCCTTTCCTCCTCTGAGGGGAATTAAGCCCCTGCAGCACATTTCCCATACCCATCCTTCTCCCCAAGTTTACATGCATAACAAAACTTACCTTTACTCAATCTCTTTCTCACATATGCACACATACCCTCCCAAACTTCCTATCTTTTTTGCTCTATTTCCATTTTTATTCACTCATTCTGAGAATATCCTCCTCTGTTTTCCCCTTGCCATCTCCATCCTTCCATCCTCCTTCTTCCTCCTTTTCTTCCTTTTTCTCGGCTTCTTCCTCTTCCTTCTTCTTTACTGTAATATTATTTCTCTAGAGAAAATAGATTCTAAGTTCCAGAAATCTACTTTTCACATTTGAGGTAATATTATGTATAAGACTAAACTTGCTAACATACCTTTGGCTTGCAAAAATCGGGTGGTATATATTTGTCTCATTACCATCCTGATAAAACCTAAAATTCTAGAATTTTGATGGTAATACTATGTCATGCATTGCTTCCTCCAAAGGCTTATCACTTATATAGATAACTTAGGGATACACTTATATAGATAACTTTAATAAACTTATATGAATAATTACTCTGTAATTAATTGTACATATATGGTATTAAATTCAGTGAAAATAATTCATTTGAGGCTTATTAACAGGAAAATTAAATAAATATATGAATGGAAAAAGGAAAAGTTCTGTTTTATAATTTTCAATGTAGACTTATTGGCTTCTTCATTTCAACAATACTGTACTCAATTTTTTAAAAAACTATCTAGAAAGCATCTAAACTAGGAAAAACTTTTGAATTTCCAGAAATATTTAAATTTTAATCTTAAATGAATTATATAATCTTTCTGGATTTACCTATAAAATGCAACAAGCAAGATGGTAAATTGAGTGGAAATAGCCCTAGGTAATCTGGATATTTTTCAAGTATAATTGATGAACATTGATAATACAAAGAATGTATATTATGAAATTTTTAAATGTCAAAATTATTTTTATTAAAATGATTTGGTATGACTACTTGTATACTCTAGCATGAGAAATTATGTCATTCAATATTTTTTGGAACTGCTAATACAATAATACAAAAATATTATATAGGCTGTCAGTTCAATAAAGTGATTATGGCCAAAGTTATTTCTATGTTTAATACATGGAAACTAAAAGGGGAATTATATTTTGTCTAAGTCTATGCTATGGAGTTAATTATCTAATAATTTTTATAAATGGTTTAACACAAGAGTCAGAATCACCTCTTGGGCTTAAAGACAAACTCACAAATCACAGGGTTTCAATTAAAGTGGTCAAACATTTAGGAGGCTCTGCCTTAGTGCGACAAGGAATACACAGATAAGGGAGAAAAAGTCCTCAACCTCCTGAAGCATGAATGAACCAAGTGTGAAATTTGGAAGTCTAATTTCAAACAAGAAGGAAATGAAGGGGAAAAGTTGGTTGTTTTATGAATATTAGTTGTGTGCAAGTCAGAAACCCACCTTTCAGTATCTTATGATTAACTCTTTAATGAGGCCATCAGTCCAGCCATTCCTCATAGGCCAAACCTGAATTGATTTGAGTAGTATCACCTCAATCCTTTAAAAATTTTTCCAATATAAGTGCTATAGCATAAAGATTGTAAAAAATGTCTATAAAATATTGATGAGGGTATTTAAATTTTCTAGAGTATAAAGGGAATTTATAGAAAATTTGCATTATCTTTTATTGGCTAACAAATGAGAAAATGTCAACATAGTAAAAGTTTTGAAAATAACATTTACATATTAATGATGGAGAGACCCAGTTCTATGATGAGTTTGTGAAAATATTCTTTGGCTTTATCAAAATCAGGTGCAGTTGATGGTAATATAGCTCTTGATAGAAATCTTTTCTTTATATGCCTAAGTACGTTTTCTATAGAATAATCTTAATTTGATATTGCATACTTTACTTTTTTGTTCCTCCAGAAGAGTCTCTCCTTTTTTGAAATATAAGATTCTTTCTCTATCTTGGAGGAAAAAGCAAAATCTTTTGGGATTGGCTAGAACATAAGACCCCATAAGTAAAACAATATCCCAAGACTAGATCTTTTAAAATACCTTAATCACTGGAGCAGTTACAAATAAGTTAAGAACCAACAATTGTTTATGAATTAATTAATAGAAAAACATCATATAACACTAAAGTTAACTTTTAAAATATTATAGCAGGTATATTATTTTGTGTCTTCCTCAATTAATTAGGAAGTATATTCATATAATGGATAATAAAGAAGGAAACCTGAAGACAGGAATCTGAATTTTTCCAGAAAATAACAAAGCCAAAATCATGTTATCTTTACACTGACATATTTGTCTCTATTATCATTATATAGGTAAACCATTTTTTCTTTATTTGGAATATTTCAAGTTTATTATTTGCATCTTATTATATATTTTATATTAGGTAAATTAGAGGAATAAAATTATATCTCTGACTAAAATATCTTTTGAAATCACTAACATGATTTAAATAATAAAATCTATTGAAATTTACATTCTTATTTTACAACTATTTTAATATAACTTTATGACTATATGATGTGTTCAATTTTCACACTTTATGTAAAATTTTGTATAAATGTGCTCCTATATTTTAATTCAGGAATAATGAATATTCAGACATTTACTTAAAATGAGTCATCTCCTGAGCAAATTGAGATTTTATCACATAGCTAATTTGAGTTCACTTGAAACTATTGACCAACTTTTTCTGTTAAATTATATGTCCCTAAATAATGGCCAAGATAAATATTGAAGAAGCATAAATGTAAAGTTCAAGCACCTTGGTTCTTCTCCCAATATTGGCTTTTTAAGAATTCTGTTCAAATCTTAAAATTCAAAAGGATTTGAGAGGTTATTAAATTATTCTCCCCTTTCTTTGGCCCCAACTTAGCAAATGCACATTGAATTAAACTGGACTGAAACATTACTCAATAAAAGGTGAATCCTAAATGTTAAGCCAAAAATTGACTATCTACTGTTAAATTTTAAATATTTTCGGCACTCATACTCAAAATGGTCCAATAATATTATGGGTATCATAAATTTAGTAAGCATGTGACTAGAGGGTGGTATGAATTCAAGTATACTTGCCTATTTATGTTCATTCATTTGTTCAATAGATATTTACAAAACATTTATTATGTTTGGGTTTAATTAGAATTTAATGTTGGTTTTATTTTTTATATATTCAATATATGCTCCTTTAAATTTCTTACAATTAACATTTCCAAAAATAACTGCTTTTACTTGATATGTATTGATTATACTTCATCTATAATTCAGTGATTACAATAAATATTGCCTATAAATTAAGGATTGTATAAATTTTACAGTAGCATATGTAAGCAGTTATGAAGCAGTACGATAATTTAATATTACCAGAATTGATCTCCTTAGTCTCAAATATATTAACAAATATATATAAAGGTATCCTTGAGCACCATTGGCCTTAATGAGGTTCATTCTCTTTTACTTGTATGTCTGCATGAAAATAAATACAACAATTGCTGCTAGCGGAAGAATGACAGTTAACCTGGTTGTGGGTATAACAATTGCTAAACATAATAAAATCATTTTTCCCTCTGAATTTTAATTTTTATCCTTTTTTTATGGCCATGTAAGTCCAACAATAGTTTTCTTTGCTCTTAAGATTAAGTATGGATTTTGGAAATCATCATGAGAAAATAAGAGAATTCACAAGTGTGATATCAGGCATAAAATATATAGTTTTATTATCATGAAAAAATAATAACATAATAAATAATAGAAAACATCATATATATTATATATGTGTATATATTCTACAGTGACTGTTGATATAGAAAGAAAGATCAACAAGATCTTTGGCTACATTGAAGACTTTATTGTGGGGATGGCTACAAAATTGTCAAAATCAAAAGAATTTGAATTATGAGGTGTTATATACCACAAGATAATTTTTAATGTAACCAAATTCATAGTAATATGTATTATATTATTTATAACACGTCTATTCAGTGAATCTCATTACAAAGGTAACCATAATTTAGTGTACTTAAAACATAAATGTGGTGCCATTTAACTGCTGACAAACCAGTTTTATTGATAGAAATAGCTTGAGTTGAAAGAAGGCTCTTGAAAAGTTTACAGTTTTATTTTTTCAAGCACCACAAACTAATAAGCAAAAACATATGAATTAGATAAAATACTTCATTAAGTTACTTTTATTGGGTGAGTCAATGTGATATGATTACATTTCAGAGACATTTAATTCCCTATCATATAAAATCACATTGATGTTTGGTTATATTTTTCTCTTCTGGTGATGTAGCCATTCAAAGTACTTTACTCATATCAAAGCAGAGATATTATGAAGTTAAAACTAAAGTCATTTTCATCAAAGCTAATCATAAATTTTATTTCTTAAGTGTTTCCCAGAGTAATTGCATTGCAGGTCTGTAAAGGAGACTCTTGAAAGTACTCTCAGGTCTTGAGTTCTAATTTGAAAGAAGCCCATCAAACTTTGGATCATTGCTATGATGATATTCAGGAGAGCAAAAACAAAAAACACCCACATTTGGTTCAGGAAGCTTTGGATGAACCCATTGAACAGTGATATTTTAGGAAGGTATTTCTTAATGTTGAAGTATAATTGGCCATTCATTACTTAGATGGCCAGCTCTGCAATGGTTTGCACCCATTTGTATAACTTATGTAAATGTATAAATGCTTGCTTTGAAATGACACAAAAAGTTGAATCACCACATAAACTGGCAAATGATAGTTGCTCTCTCTCCTGTACCCAGGTCCCTTTTTATTGGTTAAAGAAGGTAGGTGAACATCACAGATGCCAAATGTTTGTTGTTAAGAATGTGTGTTTACAGGTGTGGAATACCCTAAGGATGGGTAGAACTGATATCCTGCTGCAGGTGCAGGCTTTAATAAACAGGAACTTGTCTTTCCTCTAATCACTTCTCTCCTTTATCATGCTTATGGATTATCTCAATTCACATTAAGTATCACTTGTGCATAAAGCATATACTGTGTACTATATTTATTTAGATATACATGTGACTAGCTGTTCTATGAATAAAACCCAAAGTGCATTCACATGAGAAAAAGGAGTAGTTTAATTTAAATATTTTAGGAGTGCTAGAATACTAATAAACATCTGGAAGAACAGATAAAACTAGATAAATGTTTAGCCTTGTTATGAGTAACACACTAGCATACGATTAGGTTTATAATGGTTGTAATTTAACAAAACTGTTGTATGAAATATTTTGTTTAGCATTCATTAAAAACTGTTAATGCACTTGTGTTTTTCATGGACTAAATTTTTTGCAGCAGACGCACATTATTAGTATAATACAAATATGCTAAAAAGCAAACAGTTTGGTGTTAAAATGTTTTAAGTAGGATTGTGAAAAGAAAATTTACACCAATCTTTATCTTTTTTTCATTTTTACAGGGAAAATTTTACCACAAATTCCATATTTTAATGATATTATACCAACTCTATTTTTTAAACTCATTTTGTCACTGTTTTGTAACAGAAACACTGTAAATATTATAGATGTGGTAAACTATTATACTTGTTTTCTTATAAATGAAATGATCTGTGCCAACACTGACAAAATGAATTAATGTGTTACTAAGGCAACAGCCACATTACATGCTTTCTCTTTCACAGTAGGCAGCAGAGCATATGGTTTTCTCTTAATGGAACGCTAGCTTCTCATTAACATACCAGTAGCAGTGTCAGAACTTACAAACCAGCATAACAGGGAGATGGAAAAACTTATAAATTAGACCCTTTCAGTACTATTGAGAAGGAAATGACTGATGTTCAAAGGTACAATATTTAGCTAATACTGTGCCCTTTTCTGCACCTTCTTTGCACAAAAAAAAAAAAAAACTTTTTTCTTATAATAAATATAAATATAAATATTGAAGTGCAAGTAATTTTTACCCTGCTTCTAAGAGTGATTGGCACCCTGATTTTGGTAACTCTTCTTAAAAATATTATTTCAGTGCCTTTTTGCTCACAGTATGATTTAAAGAGCTGTATTCTCGCCATACTATTTCAGTACAGTGAAGCAGTATTTTCTATTCAAAGCTAATTTTCATGTCTTCCTTAAAGAGGAAATCCATCAGATAAATAAAAAATGAGGGTGAAAAGGAAACCACTTATTTTCTGGAGAATAAAGATGACCATTCCAATAGCAGAAGTGGAGCCACCAAGAGGTTATACTTGGAAGTGAAGGAAGAGAAGAATTACTTTATTTAGTCCCCATTTCACCCGCATGGTTGAAACCATATTTAGCTGTGTCATGATAATTATGGTGATTTGAAATTTTCATCCCATCTTTTTCTTTATTTCATGTTCCTTCTCACTGAGAGTTCAGCTGTATTTGTAGAAAGAATGTAACAATGTCATATCTTAAGGGACACATTTAAAAATTTTACCCATCCTTATCATAGATTGTGAAATTATATTTACATATGGATAAGCATGGCGTACCATAAGATCTCACATTCCAGGAATTCCATGAACCGAAGTAGGTTTTAACATTTATATTTTAAATTTTTCATAACTTAAACCTCTAATTAGATGGTTGAGTGTTATACAATTGAAATATAAAGTCCTGAGAAAGCAGCCTATGTGTTCAGGTTTCCTATAGAGTAATTGTCGGAAAGAAAGCAGATATATGAATCCTCTGATCACCAGAAATCTGGATGGGAAGTAAAGATGATTCTTTCCAAAGACTTTCATGCCAGAAGGACTCTCTAGTTCCATTCATTGAATGTCAAGTTTTACTCCTAGGAATCTAATATTTTGTTAAGCTCTTTCTACCTAGTAAATGGAGACATATCACTTAGATCTGCAGAACATGATGAATGACAAGAATACCTTTAAAAAAAAGTAAGTTAGGAATATGTAAATGATACAAATGTTATTTGAATCTTAACTATAAAAATATGAACAAACTTTCTAACCACAATTATTTGAATAAGTAATCCATTAATATGTGTAGCTTTTTGAAAGTTTTTAGGAGAGTTTAAAATTTTACTGAATTTTGATGATTATTAAAAGTTTAGCATATTTGTGACTTTGTATATTTTCTACAAATGTCCAAAGATATGGGGCCAAGAATCAATAATATAGTTACCTGAATGAAAAGGTATCTGAGGAACTTTGTTCCCAGAGGACCCATCAACTTGATTTCATAGAAAGTGAACTGCAGTGCAAAGACAAAGATACTAATTCCATTCACAGAATTGAAGATACCCTATTGCTGAAAGACCCTTTCTCTTTCCCATTCTCCACAAGAGGTGACAGTATGTTTTTTTCATAATCATCTCTTCCAACTACGTCAAAATTTGCCATCATCCCCAACATGATTGCAAATGCTTTGGAAGCTATTAATTATTATAGATTCAGGCACAATGTTCCTAATGCAAACTATTAATTTAAGGGTGTTTCATACTTTCTGAGTAGCAGCCAAATAACCATGTTGCAGATTTAATTTGTCAGTGGAACCAGAGTTTTCCGTTGCATAAGAAAACTGTTTTTTGTTTTTCCATTGTATCAGAATCCAAGAGAACTACACTGAGTAACTGGCTGCTTGGCATATCCTTCTCCTACATATATATACTTTCTCTATACCCCTAACAAAGGTGTGTGAAAAGTCACTATCTCTCCGTGTGTTTTCCAACACCACGGAATCAGGAACATCTCTGCATACAGGTGTTAAAAGAAGCTTCCACCTCATGTCTAGCATTAAAACTTCAACTGATGGTTGTTATTCAGCTGAAGACAGTATCAGTGTAAAGTGTCACCGATCTGGTCACTATCTCTGGGAGGCTGCCAGGGCTTTTGACCTGGTTTCATGGCATCTGTGAAGGAAGCCAATTAAGATCACAAGATAGTGGCTGGTAATAATAAACTTCTAATGATGTTCCTGACTGAAAAGAGGTAATTAAAATGTGTATATGGATGACCCCAGCTTCTGTCAGCTCAGTGTAGCTGTTATGCTGACAAGATGTATGTTTTGTTTTAGGAAAAGGAGTTAGTATTGCCTAACAATAGAATAAACTATGTAATAATATAGAAATGCCTTGAAAATGAGTACTGGTTTCAATTTTGTTGCAGTCTTCATAGAATTCAATTGGCTGCTGTCTTTAACTGGTCAACATTTTGTTGCTTTGGTTACCAATTCTGTAACTTCTCCCTCCACTCCACTCCATGCTCCCCAGTCCCCACACTACACTCCCCCTCCTCAACCCCAATATGAGCTTTTTGGTTGTTGTTGGATTTCACTAAGGCCAGGTCTTATCTTCTTCAGGTGCTTCTTGAAATCAAAGACTGTGTTTTGAAAAGAAATACAATTAATTAGATAGCAAAGGAAGCCAGTCTTCTTATCACTAGATCTAGTCATGGACATAAGCACTTCACACTTTTTCCACTCCCTAACCCTGCAGCCCAAAGCTTTCCTGTACACCTGCTCAGCGGAGCTCATCAATTTTCTGTGAGCCAGTTAAATTCCTTTAAGCCTGTCCACGGAGAGATGGCGATAGCTCTCTGAGAAAAAGAAGAAAGAGAAAGAGAAACAGAATGCTGCTCCAGGCCCTTATCTTGATCACACTGTTTGTTTTCGCATTGATGTCTATAATGAAACAAAGAGGATTTAATCGTGTTAAAGAAAAGCCTGTTGGTACCCAGAGGAAACTCATTTAACTCTACTCCAAGTCCTGGAGTTTCAGGTTTCTTGTCTTCCTCTTTGCCGATCCACCAGGCTGAGTTTCTTACCTGGGGCTTAAAATTGTGAGGTGCGAAACTCTTCTTTTGTTTTGACAGCTGCTCTCTGCTAAACATCAGCCTAGCCTTGATGGTGATAATACACAGAATGGAAAGAAGAAAAAACACAAAACTTCAGAGACGCTAATGACTGTAGTTACCCAACTTCTGCCTTTAATGCAATTTATTAGCATCCCTCTTTGGAGTTCTTTAGGGTAAAGTGGGAAAACAAATTGGATTGATGGGAAGTAAGTGTGAAAAGAGTTTCTTAGGAGAAAACTCAGGAACCATACCCATCTTGGAATTCCAAGCAGGAAAGAAAGGTGAAGAAAGTAGGTCTAAAACCAATCCTTCTTAATGGAGGAGTTGGTTGGCAGGGCCAGCAGCTTGAAGTCTTATCTGGCACAAGAATAGATTGACATGGCACCCAATGTCTTGACATTTGGCCAAGAAGTCCTCAGACTCAGCTCTCAGTTTAAATTCCTAGGCCCATAATCGGGGGTGGGGAGGGGGGGTGCGGAATCTGAACTGATAGCACCTCATTCTCATACCAAGGAAATGGTTTCTGGGTAGAGGCAAACTTTGAGACTCCTTTCATGGATTTGAAACCACACTGGTTTGTTCCTTTGTTGAGCACTCCTTCGGGGATTCCACAAGAGTCTTTCAGCATTCATTTCAAGCACTAGCTTCCTTTCTCCAATCTCTGCGTGCTGTCACATGCCTCTCTGTGCCTCCCACCTTCTCCTGAAAGTCTCTTTCCTTGACATCACTCTCCTGAGGACTGGGAACTTTCCCCTTTGCCAGACACTGATGGATCTGCTGTGCTGTCCAGACACTCCTGGTTTAGGGCAGTGGAACTGCGTCGCCAAATAGTGAAATAATATGGCAGTGTTGAGTTTATCACCAACCAAGGAAGCCCCAGTGTTCCAAATGAAGGAAAGTAAAGGTACCCTCTCATTTTGCCTCGTAATACCCTTGTCTTTCTTCATCTTTACTTAGACAGTGGTGATGAGAGTAGGGTATGGACTTCTCCCAGAAAATTCAGTACCTAAAAAAGTTCCCAGAAAATTATTAAAAAGGTAGAATGGATTAGAAGTTAAAAGTGGACACAGGGCACCTGAGAAATTGTTTGTGTTGTAGATTCCTCAACTTTAAAATTGGTAAGCAATAGCACCAAGATCATAGGACTGTCATAAGCTTTTAATTAATTAATGTCAAACCCTTAGAAGAGGACTTAAGTCATCATTTGTACTCAATAACTGCTGATCATGCTGTATGCAAACTGGATGGTCTTTTCAAGGCAGGATGTTAATTCACTGAGTTTCTTTTCTCCCGTCATGTATTTCATCTTCCAAGCATTAGCTTCACTTCTTTACCAAGGCTTTGGTGGAAGCAGGTTTCTTTCTTCATGCCAGGGGTTCTCCCTCCAGTAACCATTCTTTCTTCTCAACAAGAGAATTACCTTGTTTCCTCCCCCACCCCCACTCCCATCCTCAAAATAAATCATTGAGCTTCCCAGTCTTTCTCTCTTCCCATTCAAGGTCTTAAAGGGGGTGGAATTCTATATTTCATTCCAGTCCTTTTCTTAAGCGAGACCTATAAGGCAGAGAACATAATGAGAAGGCTGTGGTTCTTTTTTTAGATTCGCACTTTTCTTTACTCCTTGGCTAAACCTTCTGGGGCCCTCCCTGGAAACCAGCCCTACACAACACTCCAAGTCTTTCTTCTTCTTTTGCAGCAAGCGAGCAAGGGAAGTGGATTGCTCTGGAAGGTGCGTTTTTGCTGCTGCCTCATACTGGCATTTCCATCTTAGAGAGAAGGTTGGTTTTGGATCCTTAATAGTTTTTACACCAAAGTTGGATTTTCTGGCAAAGTCTAGTTTAAACCAGTGTCTTTATAGAAAATAATGATTATTTGTTAGGAGAAAGAGGCAGGTAAGAAAGTTGATTTTTTCAAAAAGGCTAATAAAAGGTTTGTTATCTCTAGTCAGAGACAAGAAAATGAAAAGCAAACTACAAATATGGTTGATTCCTTAAATCAAATACCTGGAATTAATCAAAAGGGTAATGAAAAGAAGAAGAAAAAAAAGAGTAGTAATCCTGACTCCTTCCAAACAGGGAATATGCTCATCCCTTGAACAATTCAAAATTGAATAGGTTTGAAATAGTAATGGATATTGTGGCAAGTAGTTTCAGTTTAATAAATAAGTATTTCTCAATGAAACTGTAAAAAAAAAAAAAACAAAAACAAAACAAAACAAAAAACCTGACAAGACCAACAAAAAGCAGCTCTAGTGTCATCCTGACAATTTAAGCAACCAGAAAAATATTTATTTCTGAAAGTTCCTTTGTGTGTGTGTGTGTACTGGAAAATATATGGATCATTCCATTTTATTCTTTTCACTATAATCATATTACTTTTTATGATCAGATTTTTATGAAGATTTATAGGGGGTTTTCTTACAATACAATAATGATTCAAGTTAGCTAAGTACTCACGAAATAAAGAATAATGACGAAAATATTTTTTCTGCTCTTTCTTCCCCAAATAAAAATTTTCTCATTTGAAAAGAGAAAAACTTGCTTTGTTTTTCTTTTTCCTACTTTTCACATCCAGAGTTTGCCTAGCATGTGAATTTGTGGAGGTCTGTAAAAATTCACCTATGGCACACAAATCATTTTGTTAGGCTGCCATCTGCTGGTGTCAAACAACAAGGATTTATTTTTCTTAAACATTAATGGTACATTTCTATTAAAACTACAATAAAGACTTAGAAGTTATTTGATTCAAATAATTTTTATCATTTCTCATTTAGAATTGTTATATAGCCTATTTTCAAATGGTTGTGTGAAGCATAATTCTTAAACACTTCAATAAGTAATATAAAATTTAACTTTATTTTAACAGAGGAAAATGAAGGCAACAGGTATTGTTTGGGTTTATTGGTTCCTCACCTACTTGGATTTAAGTTTCAATTTCTAGTTTTTATTGCTTCCTTGCTTTTTTAAAAAGTTATATTAATGGTCCTCCCACCCACAAAGGCTATGTTTGTGATTGTATCCATTTGGGCACATAAAGGCTCAATTTATCATCCACTAAACTTGTGCTCTGTGTCATAGTATACGGCACATGCATAATCTGTTACCTTTCTATAAAGAAGTTTACCAGCATAGTCCTTATCATTTATGTTCAATATCTATGCTGTACCTAGGTGTTCCCCCAACTTACCTTGTATAAGAAAGAGGTGAGGAAAATCACACACACCCCTTTTTAAATCTTTACCACTTACTAGCTGTGTGACCTTGAGCAAATCACTTAACTTCCCTATGTTTCCTTATCCTTAGTCATAAATGGCAGAAAATAATCATAACTACTTCAAAGAGTTATTGTGAGTGTTAAATGAAATCATACATATGAAGTTCTTAGAGCAGTGCCTGTAACATAGTAGACACACAAAAATTGTTAGCTATTTTGGCATAGTTCTTATTTAACCTTGTCAAAGTTATCAGTTAATATCAACTAGAGAATCAATCATTGCTTTACAGTAACTCTTGGATTCTTTAACTTCTCCCTGATTGAAACATTTGTTAAATCCTTTCAATATATACATTTTGGGGAAGAGGTAAATACAATTATTATCCTTATTTTATTTTTTGCATTTTGGTAGTGCTTAACTGGCTTGAAATCTCAACTCCCTAAAGACCTATATAAATCCCTTCATGGCCTGACTTCTACTTACTTCTCCATCCACAGTTTTCGATACTCTCCCTTTCAAACTCTTGTCCCAGCCATAATGGACTTCTTTCAGTTGTCTGGTTGAACCAGGCTTTACTCTCCAGACCTTTCCACATACTCTTGTCCACTCTACCTGGAGTACCTTTCTCCTTCCTGCCTGCCTCCCTGTGTCACCTAACACCTTCTTACCTTGCAGCTTAAGACGTGGACCAGATCATCTCTTCATGGACTCCCACAGCACTCAGCACTCCAACTACTGAACCCTATGTCCTCACATTTTGATAGTGTGGAGGTTGGGAAGCCCTGGTTTATTCACCATTAAGCTCCTAGCTTCTGCAGCAGTGCCAGACACTCAGTAGGTGCTAGGTAAATACTTATTAGATAAGGGCCTGTACAAATGGGTATGTTTATGTTGGAGAAGCTGAAAGAGAAATGTTGAGCAATGCCCTTCCTATAAAATTAAATTCTGTCTTAAGAAGTAAACAAATTCTGCCCCATTATTTCAACTATGGCACTGCGGATATTGCTTTCACTCAGTATCTTTTTGTTCATATATTTGTAGCAACTCTAGAATACATGTAACAAAAATGGGTGTGCTTGAATTTTTTTGCATGTATTTAGGAGTCTATTTTCAATTTCTATGTTGGTAAATCATAAATATTAGCTTTATCTACTTAACGATGGTAATTCTCATGAAGATTTATATGTTTAACAATTCCTTTGACAAATATGTATTGCAAGCCTGCTATGGGCCAGGTACTCTTTTTGACAATGAACAAAGCAAACGGAAATTCTTGACTTCATTGATCTTAATTAGCTCTAAGCTTCTGCTTAAGTTTCTCTGTATCTGTCCCAGAATAGAAGCAATAAAAGTGCAGGATCTTGGGGCTCTTAACAAGGTGGGTAGTTACCATCTCTGCCAATAGAGGCAAGGGAAAGGAGCAGCTACTCAAAAACTCTGGTTGGTGATTGTATGAAGACTGCTTGATCACATTTGTGGCCTTCTTCAAGGGGATTCAGTCAGCATGCAGTGTCTCTTTAGAGAGGGAATATAGGAAACCAGCACTGAGAACTCTCATTCCTCCCTCCTCCATTCTCTTGCTGTTTCCTTTCATTGGCTGAAACCAATTGAAAGCTTAGGGCAGGAAGCCCAGGAGCTGCACACAGCTCAGCCTCCTGGAGTGGAGTGGAGGAGGCAGGAGTGGCTAAGTGGATCTGGAAGGGCAAATGGAAAATATCCAGCACTAACCCTGATCAAAAAGTTTTTAATTATTTGTTTGTGTTTTCGTCTCTGAACCTTTTCTAAACACAGAGTGTTCTTTCAAATAAGAGGCAGCTTTTGTGTTGCATGGTGGGTGCTGCCCGTTGGAAATTAGGGCTTACTTTTTACAAACCCATGCATTTTAAGAAAATATTAATGTTCTCTAAATTTGAAGGCTTTTTTTGGCATTAAAATGAGAGATTTAGTAGATCTAGTAGAATAAACTTTTTCTGACTGTTCCTCTGAGGCTCATGTCAGAACTTTCAAAAGAAAAAAAGATTTGAAATTCCTTGACTATAGAAGGACTAGTGAAGATGCCAATAATTTTCATCCCTTCTGTGCTTCTCCTGCAGCTGTGACAGAAGCAGTCATAGCTTTGTGTAGTAGTTCATGGTCTGAGTAGAAGGCTGTAGGAAGGTTATATTCAAATATAAAGAGGGTTACTCAGGTCCCGCGGTATCTTTGAGAAGGCCAAGATTCCTTTTTACCCGTGGAAGTTCAAACTAAGTATGTCTGAAATCCAAAGGCACAAAAAGCAAAGACATTGCATTAACCTTTATATCATACCACCCATTTTTTTTGTCATTTGTTATATCATTTCCCTTGATAATCCATTAGAGTTTTGCTTGGCAAGGCCACTATACATAAGATTTATGCTTTCATAGGAATGGCTATTTTCAATCATTTGTTACTCAGATAGATCCACTTCTTATGAGGTAAACTTATTTTCAGAACAACTTATTAGGTTCCTTCTTCTTGAAACCTCCCAGTCTCCAATTGAAATATTATTTAATTAATCTAATGACTTGGTACTTAGCCCTAACAACGTGCTCCATGTTGTAGGGCTACCAGCTGCATGTGTTCCTTCTTTTTTGGAGTTAAAATAGAACTGGGAACAATGAGAATATCTTATAAATATGATAGTGTAAATTTTTCACAGCATTGTCTTGTTCATTTTTTAATTGGATTCTCACAATAGTCTTTGTAGAAAGGCCATGTCTTCTTTAAAAAATAAGAAAACCAAGAACTTAAATAAGTCCCCAAAACAAATCAACATATTAATTTAGAATCTATGATATGCCCCTAATGTCTGACAAATAAACAAGGCTTGTCAGAAGCTATAAGTTCTAGTCCTGGGGAGTCCACAATGCACGACCTTCTCTGATCTTCCCTCTTCTGCTTAGTGTAGGGGTATATTGGGTTCCCTTCCAGAGTTAGACTTCTTTGGAATGCTATAGATTTTTTATCTCTCAGAGTTTTAATATATCATACCTTTGCTTTTTAACTTTCTAGATTAAAGTCTACTTGAGGGCCAGGCCTTCATTTTCTGACATAGTGCCTGCAAAATGCAAAGTAAACAGTTTACTGACTGTAGAGCCAAGTACTGTACAGAGATGTAACCAGGTCACTACAACTATTTCAAAATATTCTGGAAATCTACTTTTAGTACACTAAGATACTATGTTTTCAGGGGCTTACAATGTACAAAGATGCAGTGGAATATTTTGAATGTTTAGAAAACTCAAGGTAAGAAACTCCCCATTTGATTAGATTTCTAGAAAGAAGATCCAAATAGATTTATCTCAACTGGGCAGAAGAACATGTTTGCTTTAATATTTTAACTAGAATTTTTTCAAAATTTATCTTTAACTAGTATCCTTTTAAAGATGACCCTGTACAAGTGTTCACAAACAGAATCACAGGTAAAAACTTAAAGGCTCTTAATGGAGTCTTTCATAAGGGTAATCAATGAGTAATACATTTAGCAATATAATGATAATAGGGACTACATGGCATATTGGCACCAACTGTAGAAATGACCAAATCCCGGCAGCCCACAAACTTGATGGTTTTATTCAATAGCACATCTCTAGTCCAAAGAAGAATCCGCCAATTTTTGCCAGTCTGTGAAACTCCCTGCTGTACTCAAACTTCTCCAGGTTAGGAATTATATCATAATATTACTCTTGTATAAATCTCCATAGAACATCGGCTCTCTGAAAAAGATTCCCTTTTAAAACAAAATGAAAGAATAAATGCACACTTTAGTGCTACTTTGACTGTATCAAGACATACCAGGGAGAATTCAACACCTATTTTGTTTATCTCCATGTCTTCTACAGAGAGCACACTACCTATGTTACACATAGTAGGTATAGCAGTTTGATATTGTTTATGAATTCCAAAAATAGATATTGGATTATGTTTGTGAACTGGTCTGTTTCTCTGGGCATATTAGAACGTATTGGATTTAGAGGTTTCACTTTTGCTTGATTGAGTTGTGATTAGGGCTTTGATTGGGCCATGTCAGTGGGGTCAGTGTGACATTGAGTTCCCGCCCCCTTGGTGGGCTCACAGAGAAAACTAAATGGCAGAGGAGTTAGTTGGAGTTTTTCATGCTGGAGCCCTGGGAAGTAAATACAGAGAGAAGCAGATATGTGAGGAAAGAGAGAGGGTTCCATTAGACATGGCAGAGGCCCCAGGAAGAGAGATGCCTAAGAGTTTACAGCTGGCCTTGTGGAGAGAGCAGAGCAGCTGAGCCCAGAGAGAAACGAGTCCCAGGGGAGAGATGGTACTTATCCCAGCCTATAGCTGATATTGGAAGAAGCCAGGACCACAGAATCTTAGAAGGAAGAGGAAGCCTGAACTGTTGCAGATGTCAACAGCCATCTTGCTCCAACATGTGGCAACAGACTTTGGTGAGAGAAGTAACTTACACTTTATGGCCTGGTAACTGTAAGCTTCTACCCTTAATAAGTACCCTTTATAAAAGTCAACAGATTTCTGGTATTTTGCATCAGCACCCTTTTGGCTGACTAATACAGTAGGTTTTCTGGAAATACTGAGAAAATGAAAGAATGTATCAAGGCTTGTTGTAATGATAGAATGGGATCAAAGAAATGAAGTACAGCTAAGTCATTTATGACCTGAAATTGGGAACAGAAACTTCTTTCCAACTCTCCTCCCCCCTCCCCCCATCTTTCCTTGCTAATTTTGGCTACTTAAATTAATTACTAGGTTTCCTATAGAATTATACTGTGATTTCCCACTCCACCCCCCTGAGATGGCTCCCTTGTCTCTTTGCTCATTGTTTTTGCTCATTGTCTCTTTGTTTTTAGTTTAAGAGGCACCGGGAACTGAACTTGGGACCTCCCGTGTGGGAGGCAGGCACTCAACTGCTTGAGCCACATTGTCCCTCTGCTCATTTGTTTTTGTTCATTGTCTGTGCTTTGTTTGCTCATTGTCTGCTTGTTGTTTTTGCTTGAAGTCTGCTTGTTGTTTGCTTATCTTCTTTAGGAGGCACCAGGAATCAAACCCAGGACCTCCCATGTGGGAGGCAGGTGCTCAATTGCTTGAGCCACATCTGCTCCCTATACTGTGGTTTTATTCCTTCCTGGGGTTTGAAAATGTTTATCACTGGTTTATTCCAATATTCTTTTAAAACATAGCTCCAATTATGACACTTTTGAAGTAGAGCAATAGTATCCTTTGATTAAAATATTTTATCCTTAATTCCGGACCTTGTCTACACAAGTAGAATTAGGGACTCTCCTTGCTTCCTGAGTGAGTGGTTCATTCTAGCAAGGCAAGAACTTGGTATCTGGAACTGAAAATTCTTGTCCTTCAAGTTCTATTCTTATAGACCATGATAAGTTGAACTTTTTTCATTAACAAAATAATCAAAACCATGTCAGATTAAATGGGCTTTGTTCTTGCAGCACTCTGAGATTATCTATCACCCAGGGATTGCAGACTAAAAGTGAGAGAATAAACCACTTATTCCAGAGAAATAATAAATAACTTTAAATGAGTATATTTTTATCAGCTTTAAAATTCTTTCAAACATCCACCAGGCTCCCAAGAGAAAAGTCCTGCCCCATGGAATGTTCAGAGACCAATAATTATGAGTATTATCAGACTAAATGGTCCTCTCTCAAAGGCTCCCTATTTTAGCTAAGACCCCTTTGATCTCAAATAACAAGAGAGACCCAGTCAAGGTAACTCAAAATAAAAAATAAAAAGTATTCATGGTAGGGTGTAATAAAAAAAATGCAATAAAATTAGAAAAGACTGTTAAGAATCCAGGACAGGAGTTGTTATAGAGATGAGCCTCATAGGAGAACAAAGTCAATCTGAAGTTACTCTCTCCTTCTTTTTGAAAGCACATGGGCTTTCTCATCTAAGTACCTGTATATCTTTCTATCCTGGCTTTTCTGCTTCCCTCCTGAGCATATGCATCAGACCTTGCACTAAGGATGATAGTGAAAAGGTGAGTAGGACATAGTTCCTGTCCTATGTATAAGCTTAGAGAGGAGCTGAGGGGCACAGGCAGATAAACACATGAGGACAACACAGCACCAGAGGGGTTGTGGTGCAGAATATGCAGAAGGAAGGGAAGACTAAAACACAGAAATGTGTAGCTCCATCTAGGGATATCTGTCTTAGTAAGTTTCAATATTTATGGCAAGTCTTGACGATAAACTGGTACAGTACAAGAGAAATTATAGAAGTAGACAAAATCCAGATCTTGGATGTCTCTATATGACATCCTAGGAAAAACTGAGGGGACTCCATGATTCCATTTGTATTTTAGAAAGGCCATTCCAGAAGAAGTGTGGGAAATGAGTTGGGGCCAGGCTATCAGATAGATCTGGAATCCCATGAGTCAAAGAGCAATATTCTAATGAGAGACAAGGAGGACCCAAACCCAGGAAATAACAAGAGGGAAAGAAAGGAGAAGATGAACACAAGGAGTAGGAAGTAGGCTGAGCCTATCGCCTTTGATGACTGAAACCACAGAATTCTGGGTACGCTTAGCGGGTTGATCTCCCCAGTCACAATTATCTGGTAGATAGCACCTCATGTCTGGAAAGGATAAGTGCTCTTCTTTGTCTTCCTAGATCCAGACTATGAGCATCTTCTCTACCTCGTGCCATCATCATTCATGATTCTCAACAGTATAATAAATTTGTTCCCATACCTCATTCACAGACTATCCTGCCTTTCTGCTTCTCTCTGAGCATTTTATAGCTCCCCTCCCTCTTTCTCTGGCCACTCTATGAATGAGGTGGTCTTGAATTCTAGATTCAAGTCTTCTAATATTCAGTTGTTTGCTGCCCATAGTTTGGAAAGACTGTGAGGAAGCATTGTATGGGGAGTCTGTAAATCCAGGATTGAGGTCCAGTTCTGCTGACATGTAGCTGTGTTATATCGGGGAAACCTCACTTAGCCTCAGTTTTCATATTGAAAGAAAAGAATCTTGGATTAGATTATTTTAGGAGCCTTTATATTTTTAAAAGTGCTAAAATTTTAAGTCAAGAATTACCATGTGGCTGGAATAGGGACCTGAATATGTTTATTGACAGACTGTTTGGGGAAATAAAATTTTGGAACCCAAAAGACCTGAAATCCAAGACTGACTCTACTACAGTCTTTTTTTTTTTTTTTTTTTTTTTTTTTTTTTT
>JAKSZT010054561.1:227240-438649 GCA_026826555.1 Tolypeutes matacus | reverse complement strand
TTTTTTTTTTTTTTTTTTTTTTTTTTTTTTGAGGTACCTTGAAACCCGGACATCACAGGTGGGAAGCCGGCGCTCAACCACTGAGCCACATCTGCTCTCTATGGTCTATCTTTACTTAACTTCTCTGTGCTTCAGTTTCTTCATTTGTAAAATGAAGCGAACACCTACATTGCAGTTTCTTGTGAAGATCACATTAGGTAGACCACAGAACATCTTCCAGCTCAATATGTGGCACATAACAGACAATCAATGGACTCTATTGTTATTATTACTTTGAATTAAATTCAATAAAGAATATTCAAATAAATTCTGATGAGCATATTCATTCGTAATTCTGATGAGGCTACAAACACTGTGTTTTATCAGCTCTGAGTCTGTCACTCAGGACTCAATTATTTTGATAAAAGATTAACTGCTACAACAATTTAGCAATTCTCCTGTCTTGATAGTAATAATAGAAGGTCTTATTTGTTTATACTTTAAATTTCCATAGTCAATGGAAATTTGACTATGGAAATATACAATGCTCAATATACAATGAAACAACCACCTTAACATTAAATAATTTTTAAGGTGATACAATTGAAACATGTTTCCTAAGGCCTTTTGGATATTAATTCACAGAGTTTTGATTTAGGGTTTCCAAATGGCCACATATTTCTGTAGCATTGTAAGAGGTGATGCTATTTTTTATAATTTTCTAAAATGAAGTGTTTGTTTTGTATTATTTATAGTAGCCATCTGATTTGAAGTGAGACCAGAGAAAGAAAAACAAACTTAGGTACACTGTGATTTATTTTGAACAGGAACATAGGATTTATTGAACACCTCAATTTGACTTGCTGCATATACACATATCATTAGGAAACAATGAAAAATCAAACACACTACTTTGTTGGGTAACAATAAAGTAGCAGTATGGGTAGTCAGGGAAGTATAAGCCAATTCAAATGGCTTCTTCCATCATTATCAAACTCTTCTGGCTAGTTCTTCAGAGGAGAGATTCTCACTCACCAAGTTAGGACACACCAGCGCATGGCCTCAGGTAAGTTTTATCACAAATAATCTGTTGCCAATAATTACTGTGTGTAGAAATGATGCACTTTATAAAAGAAGTTGGATCTATGATGTGAGTCTCGTTCCCAATCTCCATGCTTTTTTTGGAAGAGAAATGGGCAGTCTCCAAAGGAGAAAGAAACAGCATTTATTTAAAATCTTTGTGCCGATTTACATTAATATGAATGTGTGTCCATGTGAGTGTGTAAAAAAAAATTGAAAGGATATTCAAAAATTTGAAAAGATTGGAAATGTGGTTAAAATGTACTTTTTTTCCTTTTTGTGCATCTGCACTTTCTAATTTTCCAACAATAAAAGAAATACTTCTAGTGATAGAGGTTATTAGTGTTTGCTATATATATATCCATTTGCTCTTCTACATTTCCCAGCTCCCATACAACTCAATAAGGTCACGTGGCTTTCCCTCACCAATAGAACACTAGTTAAAATGTGTCACTTCCTGTCCTAAGCAGGAAAGAGCAGGTGTGGTTTCTACCATGTGCTTTCTTCCAGTTGTGCTGTTAGAAATCCAGGATCTCTGAGTCTCTGCTTAGATAAGAGCCACACAGGAGCACCACCAGGTTTGCATCAGCTGTGGCATGAGCAAAAATAAGCCTTTTTTGTGTGTTTAGCCACTTAGATAAAGGGATTTATTTCTTATTGCAGCAGAGTCTAATACAGTTATAATATCCTGACTAATACATTTGCATGGTTTTTAATATTTTCCTATTTAATGTTCACATGTCCACCTGAGATCAGTATCTTTATTTTTATATTACACATGGAACCTGGGACTTGGAAAGATTTATTAGCTTGCCTGGATAGGGAGTAGTCAAGCTGGAATTTAAACCCAGCTTTCATTTAAACTGATATATTATCTAAATAAACTATTTATTATGTCATATATAATATGGTTTGCATGTGAATGGAGCTAGTAGTTTTGCATCAGATCTCCCCAGCATATGAACAAAAGTGATTCCTTTGATCCATTTTCATCCTTTTGTATTTCAATGTATCCCTGCTATGACTATCTTGGGTAAAGCTTCTTCATCGAGGAAAAAAAAAAACTTCCTCCCATTTTCAGAGTTAAAGTTTTGACAAGATACTGTAACTAGTTTCCAAAATATGGTAGAAGACCCTCTATCCACTCAGAAATTTCTTTCTTCATGAGCTATTCCATTAAGCTGATGTCAACTTGGAACAATTCTGTGGTAGAAGCTGGTATGTCTTGGCTCCTTAATGGCTCTGGAGAGACTCAATCCTTTGTTGGGGAAAAATAACAAAAATAATTTTTGAGAGTCCAACCATTTAGAATAGGTACTATGGATCTAGTATCACTAGCATCATCTGAATTTGAGTTGGTGTTCTAGTAATAGAAAGAGAATGACTATCTCCTCTAAGGGTTTCTCTCTTAAAGTCAACGTTATGTGTTTCCAAGAGTTTCGTATATGACTCCCTACTACGGGTGTAATCTTAAGCAAGCCCCTTTAGTTGAATAATGGAGTAGCTATGCAGTCTTTCAACACTATCATGAAAGCTGAAAAGTAATCAAAAGGGGATCGATTTTTTTTCATTTAAAAATTAAGGAAATTTTGCCTGGCCCTTCAGTTTGTTAAATTTTAATATCATCTACTGTATTGTGAGAAACAAAACTCAGCTTAGGAGTGACTATGCCTATGAATAATAGTTCAAAACCCAGTTTATTGCTTCGGGCTACAGGGAATTAGTGACTTGGAATGGCAAAAATCTCTGTTCATGCCTAAGAAAGAGCAATGAAAGCAGGATGATCATATCTGACTGTCTTTTAAGGCAAATGCTAGAATGCATTGTAGATTTACAAATATAGAAAAATCAGATCTCATGTGAAAAGCAATCAGAAGATTAATCAAAAGTATCATAAAATATGCAGTAATTATTGTCCTGCAAATAACCAAAACCCCTAAAAAAATGCATCTGAACTACATTAGATATCTGGCAGTGGCTACTGCACCTCTACAGACATTTTAAAAAATTAATTTCTCCAGCAAATTGTTTCTTACAGACTGAATTAGAAAATGGAGAAACTAGAGTTTAGTTTCCAAAAAGTCCTCATGTATGTTTTGGTTTGAGTTTCATAGGAAGTAGTTTTATTTACACACACACACACACACACACACACACACACGAGTTTTCATTTCCTCTTCAAAACCTGTAGCAAAATGCAAAAACGATTATGCCAATATTCACATTTTCAAGATTAATAACCTTTTCTTATTTTTAAGTAATATTTATTCTCTGTCAAAATAATTATTTTAGCAACATGTGGGGGAAAAATTTTAAGAGCAATCTAGAAAAGGTTATCAAACAGACATATCAGTCCATAATAAATCTATCAG
Organism: Tolypeutes matacus; assembly: GCA_026826555.1. Lineage (NCBI taxonomy): Eukaryota > Metazoa > Chordata > Mammalia > Cingulata > Chlamyphoridae > Tolypeutes > Tolypeutes matacus. The sequence continues at coordinate 435,218 of JAKSZT010054561.1, read as the reverse complement.
ACTGGTATTCATCTTGGACATGGTCATATTTTTGTCAAGATCATTCAAGTTTATTCTAATGTATTTTTGCTAGTAATATGAATTAAATATGAAAGAACATCTAGCTATTTTAACAGGAAAATCTTCGTCACAGGATAGATGGAGTCATGCAAATTACTACCATGACCACAAGGTGGCAAAGTATACAAATCTACATCGTCTAGATGAGCTCTTCCGGAAGAAAACGTGTTTGTCTTTCATCATGGGGGATGGGGTTGGGGGGAGGGACTTCTTTTATGATTACCTGTCTCCTAGCTAGAGAATAGCGAAATTATACTAATTTTTCAAAATTTGTTAATTACTCCAAATTCCTGGTTCTTGAGATGAGTATATGTATCATGTTACTATTCTAATTTATGATAAGTTTTTCTGGTTTACAGTAAAATTGAATTTCTTATATCTTAAATGTATATTTTAAAGGCAAAATTATTGGATCCCTCTTTCGCAACATTTTAAATGCATTTGATGTGTATACATGACTCAGTCGGAAAGTGGGTGTTATTGCTACACAAATTCAGAGCCATGATGTGATTATATGGTTAGTGCTAGTTATCACAAAATTATAGTTATTTATATTTCAAAAATTTTTGGTTTAGAGGAGCTAGATTATAAGCCTTCTTCATATTGTTGTTCACCAAAAACTCTGTGCATTGCCTTCTCTTTTCCCTGCAATGTACTTTTTAAAAGTTTGACCAGTTTTTAGCAGCCTAATGTATACTAATGATGGTCAAATCTACATCTGAACCTCTTCTCTCCTGAGTCCTAGACCAAGAAATCTAAATTATCTACCTGAATGTGCCATCTACAAATTATATTTAATACATTTAAAATTGAACTCATTATCTTCCTCCCCAAACTCCTACTCCTTTCATCTGATTTCTCTATCTTAGTGAATGGTAATATAATGGACTGTGACATTCAAGTCAGAAACCTGGAACTGCTTAATATCTATTCTTTTCTTTCTCTGTACTCTTCATCATCCGAATACTGCTCATTTCTTTGGTCTCCACCTCTGCCATTCTCCCATGCACTACCTCCAAACTTACCATCTTCTCTCACCCCTCTGTGCCTTTGCCCATACTATTAATTGTTATCTAGCTGGTACTGTTGGCGTATACATTGATAGTCATTTTCCAGAAAGTTATTCAGCAAAATGTATTAAGCAGCCTAGAAAAGCCATCAAAGAGTTGGTTTGTATAAATATTATTTATAATAGCAAAGAAAACCCACCAAAAACCCATAGAGACAACTTAAAGAAACAACAATAGAGAAATAGTAAAATAAATTATGATAAAATTCTAAAAATATGGAACAGGCATTTAAATATTTTCAAATAATTTTATAGTTTACAAAATGTTTGTGATGTAATATTAACTAAAAAATAAAGCTAGACTAAAGGTATAAAATTTTATCTGCTTCATCTCCCCTAAAGAAGAAAACTCAGTTTAACCTTTCCCTCTAGATCCCACCTTATAGAACCCCTTTATTCAGCATCATTAACATCACAACACTTAGTGCCTTGTATTATAATTATCTTCCATTTTATTTCATCTCTTTTTCACATTATCACTGTTTCTAAATATATAGTCTATGGGCCACTTTACCAGACTCACCTGGGGTGGGGTTTGTGTGTGTGTATGTGTTAAGAAATTAAATTTCCAGACCTATTGAATCTAGCCTAGACCTAGAGAATCTGAATCTTTGGAGGTGAGACACAGCAAACTGCATTTTAACCAGCTCACCATTATAGTCAAGTTTGAGACCCACCTTTACTCTAAATTGAGTTTCTCCTCATTCTGCTCCCCTTCACTCACTCTTCACTGTTTCTAAACTTTGACTCCATCACAAAATGACAACTCACCTTATGAAAAACCTCTTGTAGCATTTCAGCTATACCTCAAAGGTAATCTCTCAGTTCCCATCTTTGTGCTAGTAACTTGGTGCATTAGTGAGAAAAGTCTTTGAATTTACACAGATGAGGGGCTGTGGTTTCACCCTGGGACAATTTTGCTCCTCAGAGGACATTTGGCAATGCGTGGAGGCATTTTGGGAGGAGAAGTACTACTGGCATTTGATGGGTAGATGCCAGGGATACTGCTAAACATCTTACAATGGACACGACCGCCTCCACAGCAAATATTAAGGTAAGAAATTTTGCTATGCTTCTTTCTAGCTTCATTAAGTTATCTTTCTACCCACTGATATAGTTTAGCAACTTCACAGCTTGTTGGTATTAGTTGACCAATGTGATGTAGCTAGCACACTAACGAGTACAGTGTGGTTACTCTTGCCCCACCCCTCTTATCCCACTCCTCTATCTCCATCCCTTGTTACTGCACCCCATACCATCTCCATGCATCTCCCAAGTGACTATACCTTCTTTCTAGAGTGATCACTCTAGAATGCACTTTAAGGGCCAGTCAAATGAAGGAGCCATGAAACAAGAGCAGGGTAGAAACTATGACCTAAGATGCACTTTTGTTGTGCCTCAATAAATGAGTATAACATGAATGATGAGAAAGTATTCTGCTAGGACAAGGCCACTGGAATGAAGCAGAAGAGAACCTGCCTTGATCCCATCAGGACAACAGGAGTGACCATGCCAGGAGGATTGACACGGCATAGTTCCCTAGTAGCCAGGAGGTAGGTGTCTAGAGCAAGTCTCACTTCTGAGAACACATGCAAAACACCCCTAGAGATTCCATGAATGGGTTGAAAAGACTCTGGAGGCAGACCAGTTGGTTTATATCTTGGCTTGGCCACTGAATAGCTGCAAGTTACTTTAATCTCTTTTCTATTCAGTTTTTTCATCTATAAAATGGGGCTGATAATAGAGCTGTTATGAAGATTACATGCGTTAATGCAAGTAAAGCACTAACAGTGACTGGCACATAGTAAATACTAAATAAAAGGTGACTAATATTATTGTTGGCCAGAAGACAGGACTGAGGTTCTGGTGATTTGGCTGATGGCTAGTACACCACTGACAACCTGTGTGGTGATAGTTATTTTGATCACCATTCTTTAGAATACTGTCCCATGCTCATGTTGTCTCAGAAAATGATGAGGCAAATTATTATGCTAAGTTAAAATTCAGGCACCTTTGGTCTCAATAGGATACTCCCTAGAGAAACTGTTTATAATCAACAGAACAAATTTGTTTCATTTCAGTAACTGAACCGTTAAAGTACAATGATATCCTTAGAAAAGGTCTTAAAAAAATTAATCTCAAACGGAATGTTCTAGACAAAGCAAGATTTAATGTTCCAGCTTTTGTTCTTTAAATAGAAACTACCACACACTTTTCCCAAATGAATATTAATGGATATAATTAAAGGCATTTTATGAGAATCTACTGATTTACTCTGAGGGTGGCTGACAATTCTTTAGACCAAAACCTAACTTATATAAGTAGGTATGACAAACCTTATGTTTCTAGTGTTAATTAACTTCTGATATAAAAGCTAATTAATTTTAGTTTGATTAGACAATCAGTTAGTAATTACTGATATTCTGATATAACTGTGATATTGAAGGCTTAGATATAACACCTTAATATACTTTACCTTCCACCCTCCCCCATCCTTTAGCATATCTAATTGGAGACTTCTTCCAGAACATGAAATAGTATTAAACTATAGGAATATCTGTTGAAAAAGCAATTTTCCAAGTAAATTTAGGTAAGTTTTAATTCTTCAGTGATGGACTTCCTCATTCAATTTTTAAATTTGCAAACTTGTATTTCATTCATTCAAACCTGACTAATTTGTGACCATTGAAAAGGGCTCAATTCAAATCAATTTTGAGCTATTGATGGTGAAAATATTTGCTAACCATATCAGCAATCATAAAAAAATAACACAAAGAATAACCATTAGGGAAAAAAAAGAATTCATTTTCAAATCTACAAGGTACCATTCTCATTTCACTGGTATAATTCATTTAATGGATTGTTAGCTTTGCTAAAATTATTATATATACTAAAATATAATCAGATTTTTGTTATTTCATACTTCTCCTGATCCCACCCAATTAGTGAGATTTTACTCGAAAGTTTACGTTTTTCCCAATTCAGTTCATTACCCGTTTTCTGAGTTCTAATGGGTTGAATTATGGTCCCAAAAAAGATAGGCCCACATGCTAATCCTTTGAACCTGTGAATGTGATCTTACTAGGAAAAAGTTTCTGCAGATGCAATTAAGTTAAGGATCTAAATACGAGATCATCCTGAATTAAGGTGGTCCCTAAATGCAATGACACTTATCCTCATAAGAGATACACAGATGAGAGGTACAGAGGAGAAGGCTGTGTGAAGTCTGAGGCAGAGACTGGAGTGATATAGCTACAAGCCAAGGCATACCTGGAGTTGCCCAAAGCTGGAAGAAGCAAAGACGCATTCTTCTCTAGAGCCTTTGGGGGGAGTGGCCCTATTGATACCTTGGTTCCAGATTTCTGGACTCCAGAACTGTGAGAGAATAAGTTTCTGTTGTTTTACTGTCACAGTAAACAAAGCCTCAAACAAAAGTGCTCATAAGGGCTTTTGGGACACCTGGACACCATAGGCAAGGCACAAACCTCATGAAACCAATGCCTCCTTGGTGGGCCTTATTTGGGAATAGATGAACACTTGTCTCCCCAATATAACATAGTTATACTCATTGATAATTACCCTGATCATGATTCTTCTACTTCTTTAATTTGAACCTATAATTTTCATATGCCTGTTAAATATATCTCTCAAAGACTTAAAACTTCGGACTGTTCATGTGCTGGTTGAGCTCTGAAACCCAGCAGAGTTGCAGCCAACTCTTACTCTCCAGTTCTTTGGGCTTGCCCTGGACAACTAACAAAATGACGATGATGGACAAGTCTCGTCCTCAAAACAAGGAGTATCTACAACTGCAAGCAAAACAAGTCCTACCATCTGCCCCACATTATCTAAGTCCCCTCACAGCCTGAAGCAGAGTAGACATCATCCCAAATCCCTCAAGATTGAGGAATAGACAAACATAAGGAGGGAGTGTACCAAGGGAGCAAAACAGACTGATTGTTATTGTAGTTATTGTCTTAATGGAAGTAACTTGTAACAATGATATAAAGATAGTGGTTGCCAGGGATTCAGAGGGAAGAGGGAGGGATGAATAGGTGGGACACAGGGCATTTTGAGGACAGTGAAACTGTCCTGTATGATACTGTAATGACAGATACATGACATTATATATTTGCCAAAGCTGAAAACTTTACAGCACAAAGTGTAAACCATAATGTAAACTATAGACTTTTAGTAGCAATGTTTCAATATTGATTCATCAGTTGTAACAAATGTACCACACTAATGTAAGATGTTAATAATAAGGGAAACTAACAAATGTTTTGCAACAATGCAAAGCCCCACATGATACACGTTTGTAAATTCACAAATTTTATTATAACACTTATTGTTTATGTATATTCATGTATGAATGATATACCTCAATAAAATTTTATAAAAAATAAAAACTAAAAAAATAATAGGGGAAACTGTGTGTGTGTGTGTGGGGGGGTATATGGGAATAACCTGTATTTTCGGTGTAATTTTGCTGTAAATCTAAAACTTCTCTAAAAATAAAGTTTATTATAAAAAATGTTTAAAATTTTTCTGTTGTTTTAAGTCACCAAATCTGTGGTAATTTGTTAAGGTGGCAGACCTAGGAAAACAATATATGAGCCATCTTTAAAAATGCATTAAATAGAATAGTTTGGTTAAATTTCTTTGAAAGTTTGTTTTTTTCTTAAAGGTCTGTTATAGACTGTACTCCTTTGGAAAGAATGTTTAAAATATAATATTATCTGAATTGATTACAACATGTAAATTCCAAATATTTCCTGTTCGTATATGGTGCTTATAGATTATTAGATGATTCAATATGGAACAATATCTGATGTTTGTTTTCTAAGAGTGGTTTTTCTTATGCTTCAGCTCTCCCCATTTCAATGACAGTTTCATTTCTGGAATAGTTTTTGGAGAAATCAAGTTATAATACAGGGTTCACTTCCTCCTTTAATAGCACAATTGCCAACACTAGCTGTTAGGACAGTGAACGATTCTTCCTTGATAGGCCATTTTGGTTTAGAAGATAAAAGAGTCCACCAAAAAGATGCCTGGCTCCGCCTCAGTCTTTCCTCCCCACCACATCATAGCACATGAGTTTTCAGGAGATGAGGTGGGAGAGGGGAAAAGAGAGAGAGGGAGAGCACAGAAATCCCCTGCCTAGGGAAAACAACAGGAATTGAGATGTAAACTGCTAGATTGAAAGAGGAATGAAACACATATGGAGCTAATGGGAACTTCAAAGGACTTTGAAGGCTAAAGGAATTTCAAGGATAACAGGGATTTCTAGTATTTCATTTCATTTTGTCTTCTGTGATGTAACCCCATACCATTATCCCTGAACAAATAATACAGTCAGCATTTATTGGATACTTACTGTGTACCAGACCCTCTACATGCGTAATTTCATTTTATACTCGAAATGGTTCTATATGAGGCAGGAACTACTATGAAGTCCAATCTTCAGTAAAGGTTGACAACACTGAGCTGCGTCATGGAATTGAATATCCAGCAGGGAATTAAGGGCTATGCTCCACATTTTGGTAAATGCAGACTTGAGGAAACACAAGAAAGATCAAAAGCTTGTTTGTTTGTATTTGTTTTTGTAAGCAGGAAGAGATGTTAGACTAGGAGAAATAGCAGGCTTTTCCCCAAATGCCAGGAAATCTTGGGAGAAACACTGTGTTTCCTACCTTATAAAAGGAAATTTATTCAATTTTTTACACATTAGAATGGCTCAAATAGACTGAAAGACTTGAATACATGCAGGCAACTGACAATGGAGAATATAAACTGACATGGATGGACAAGTTATAGAACTTGTTATATAACTAATGACTTATTTTTATTTTCTGTATTTTGTGACTGTATGATGATAGTATTTTGGCGAGAACAAATCAAGACACTTTCACATTCCATTTTTTCCAATTCTGTAAATATGTTTCTCTTTTCAATATTGAGATTCAAGTCAATTAGGGCAAAAATGAGAGTCTTGAACAAATTATTAGTTTCATTTAGATAGGGATTTCTGATTAAATGTTGTAAAACTTTATCACAAAGAACATAATCTAATATTGTAGACAGTTCCTTTCTCTAAGAACACATTTAGAATTTGTTGCAAAACATTATCTTACATTAAGATCTAACTTTGGATACTTAAGGAACTTCCAGAGAAGTTTGTTGATTGTCAGGTTTAACTAGACAACAATATTTATTTAACATGTGGTAACATTAGTAGGAACTGGCTGAACTGATCAAATGAGAGGAGTAAGAGCTGTTTGTCACTGACTGGGTTGAGCAGGAAGGCAATAATAAACATGAGCTAAGATGCTCTTGCCTCCACTTCCTCTCTTCTACAGTCATTCATTTTTTAAAAATCATACTATATTTCTATTTATTAGCAATGAATATGCAAAAAACAAAATAAAAGCACAATACCACATACAATAACTCCAAGTAAAATGAAATACTTAGCTATAAATGTAATATAATATGTACAGGTTCTGTATGCTAAAAATTACAAAATACTGATGAAAGAAATCAAAGAAGAGCTAAATAAATGTAGAGACATATGTTCATGAATTGGAAGATTGAACAAAATAAATATGTCCATTCCACCCAAATTGACCTATAGGTTCAAGGTAATTCCTATCAAAATCCCATCAAGGTTTTTTGGCAGACATAGTTAAACTTATTCTAAAATTTATATTGAATGGCAAAGGAACTAGAGTAGCTAAAACCATTTTGAAATAGAATAACGTAGGAGAAATCACTCTACTTGGTATTAAGGTTTACTGTATAGTTACAAATATCAAGACAGTGTGGTATTGGCAGAAGGATCAACACATAGATCAATGAAAAAAAATAGAGAACCCAGAAATAGATACACATGAAAATGTCCAACTGATTTTTCCAAAGGTACTGGGGCAGTTTGAAGCTTTTGTAGACCACAGAAAATCCTGTTATATAGCTAATATATTCCTGTGCATGTAAACCTATTCTTTTTTTTAACATTTAAAATTTTTTAAAAGATACTTAGATTACACAAATGTTACACAAAAAAATATAGGGATTCCCATATACCCTGTTCCCCACACCTCCCACACCCTCCCACATAAACAACATCCTTCATTAGTGTGGCTCATTCATTGCAATTGATAAATGCATCCTGGAGCATTGCCACTGAGCATGGACCATAGTTCACATTGTAGTCTACACTCTATTCCACACAATTCTGCAGGCTATGGGAAGATATATAATGGCGTACATCTACATTGCATTGCCAATTAGGACAATTCTCAAGTCCCGAAAAAGCCCCCGGATTACACTTGTCTTTCCCTTCCCCTGCCCCCAGAGCCTCCAGTGGCCACTTCCTTCACATCAATGCTGTAATTTCTTCCATTGCTAGAATCACAACAAGTCTATAGTAAAATACCAGTGAGTCCACTCTAGTGTATAGTTTATTCCCCAATCCTGAGGATTCTGGGATGGTGATGTCCACTCCATCTCTAATTGAGAGGGGGCTTCTATCCCATACAACTTATAAATGGGACTCTCTTGCTTGCAATTGTAGGCTCTCTTGTTTTGTTGGTACGGTGGTTGTCAATCTTCATCTCCTTGTTAGTTGTCCTGGGTGAGTCCAGTGAACCAGAGAGTACTTGTTGCAACTCTGCTGAGGCTCAGGGCCCAGCTGGCACATGGGCAGCCCAAAGATTCAAGTCTCTTGGATGTACACTTACCAACTCCAGCACCACAGTTAAGGACCTTTGATTAGCTTGATTGACCCAGGGTGGATCTTAATCTTCTTAACAGAGTCCTTTATAAATGGAGGAATAAAAAGTCAGAGAAACAGAAGGAAGCCTGCAGAGACAGTGAGAAAACCTTCTACATGGTGAGAGAGGAAGCCAGAAGCATTTTTATCTTGCAAGGGCTGAGAGTACCATGCAATGGTATTCTAAAGGACCACCAGTCCTCTGAAAAACCTGAGGCTGGGACTTTGCCTGGCCGCAGTGGTCCCACAGTAGTCTTCCTCTGCCACAGTGGTGTTAGGGCTCTTCATTCTAGGACTCTCTTTAGGAACTTACCGCTCATAGCAAAAATTCGAAAGAAAAGTAGTAAGTATAAATACCAAATTTCAGGAAGCTTCAAAATTAGCTCTCTTGATCTTTCTCCAGGTCTATGTCTCTTACAAACAAACCAACCTTATTAAAACTCCAAACATACATTGTAGAATTGCTAAGACTCATTGAAAGAAGAAAAACATGTCAGGGATCCTATGTTCTTTTTGCCATTTTAAAAAATTTTTTTTATTAGAAGGTGATCACTGTTGTTTAGTGCAGTGCTTCCCAAACTGGTTGTTTACAAATAGCTTTTTTTTTTTTTAAGTTTCCAATCCATAACACATTTTAACTTTTGTTCAGGTAGTAAAACTGAATTATTATAAGAATAAAATAAAAATAAAAGAAATAAAATACAAACCCAGTTTTTATTATTATTATTATTGCATTCAACAACATAAAATTACTCTATCAAACTGCCATAAAAATTCCAAAATACTCTCAATTTCTTATAGTGTTGCGACTCAGGACCAGTTCATAAATCAGCTCCAGGCCATAGATTTCACTTTATGTTGCACTATTAGTGCCTTTATAGTGTGCTAATCTTATGGATAAATGAATGCTACTAGGTTTTTTAATTTAAAAAAATATATATATATATTTTGCAGCAGGGGCTGTATATCCCTTCTACTTAATTTTTTAGTTTAAAAATCTAGGGGGGAAAGGAGAACTGTGAGAATAAATCCAGGTGACACGAGTGTTTTTAAAGGGTCACTGGGGCTCTAATGTTGTTTTAATTCCGAGAATCTTTTATCAGCCCTTCTCAGGAATGGTAATATTACCTGTTTGCCAACGAATCTTTGTTCTATACTTAGAGTAAAATAAGTTAAGCTTGTAGTTATAGCAATTATACTCAGAATTCTCCCATAGATATATAGTCCTATGTAAACTGAAACAGAATAAAAAAGCAAATAGAAATAAAGAAGTGACTCTGGAGTCAGACTACCTGGATTCAAATCCTAACCCCACTAGTTTTCAATTGTATAACCTTTGGCAAGTTATTTAATATCTCTTTACCTCAGTTCTCTTATCTGTAAAGGGAAAATATATAAAATATAACCTGGGGTTATAGCAAGGGTTAAATGAGATGCTTCAGTTTTTAGCACCATAGTTACTTAATAAATCTTACATACTCTTATTGTTTGGACATTTGTTTTAGGATCTGGACTAAAATACACTCTCAAGATTGGTTTGATGACTAGCAGTCAGGAAATCTGAACCTTGGTTTCTGGTTCTAATCAAGATGGAGTAAACACATTCCATTCTGTCTCTTCTACCAAATGCAACTAAAACTCTAGACATAATGCACAGAGCAGCTGTCTGAAGACTCTGAAAAGTAAATGGTAGCAGGCAGATTGGGGAAAGACAGCAGAACTTGAAGTATCACCACATAAGCAGTGTTTCACATTTTTTCATATCATGTATCTCCTGGCATGGATGCAAAGGCAACCTGAAAGCTGGGACTGTGCACTCACTGTGAACAGAAAGAGCTCCAAGAGAAACCTTCTATTTCTGGACTGAGGAGAAGGAAAGAGGGCCCCTAGGTGTCAGAGAGAGTAAGGAGAAATCCCCTGTTTGTTTTCTTTTCTGAACTCTCTGACCCCAGTCCTTAAGCAATCTTGAAACAACAGTGACAACAATGACAGTTTCTGCAAGGCAGGCACCTAAAACTCTAGAGAAGGAAATCCTTATTTTTATGACCAGAGGAATTGTGGCACCAATTCCTTTTTCTTTATATATTCCCTTTTCTTTATGTATCCACTTGCCACATGGCTCTGGAGACAGACACAATCATAGGAAATATGAGGCAGAGTGGAGAAACTAAACTCCTGGATTTCTAGCCAGAGGACCAGGAAAGGAGTCCACTCAGAGACAGACAGTGTGAGAGAGCACACAGAGAGGAGACAGTTCAAGAAGATAATCTCAGAGTGTTGTTTATAAACTCTTAGGCTCAGTCACAAGTTATATTGTCGGATATGATTCTAACCAGCATATCAAAGGGTTTGAGAATTAAAATATGGAGCAGATGACTTCCCAGGTCCCAGGCTGCCTCTGTATGGTGCAAACACAAGCATTGCAAAGGCTTTAAAATTTGAATGGGCTTTGGAACCAGAGCCCATAGATGGTAAGTTGGACTTGTAGGGATTTGTGGCCTGAATCTAACAGAGTTGATTACTGCTAAAATCAACAAACAAACCAAATATTCAATATTCTCCATAGGATTTAAAGAAGAGCTAGAGCCAAAAACATAATATTCAAAATATCCAGGCTAAAATCCAAAATTACTCAACATACAATTAAGCAGAGAAATCTCAATATCACACAAGTGAAATGATATTCAATAGATGCCAATCATGATATGGCATTATCAGATACTTTATAACAGTTGTTATAACTATATTCCAAGAAGTTATGGCAAATACTCTTGAAAAAAATGGAAAGGGAGAAATCTAAGTCAAGAAATAGAGTATATTAAAAAAACTAAATGTATACTTTAGAACTGAAAATTACAACAATAAAAATTCAAAACTCACTGGATAGACTCAAGAGCAGAATTGGGATGCCAGAATATTTGAACATAGACTGATAAAAATGATCCAAACTGAAAAAAAAAGAAAAGAAAAGAAAAAAATGAACGGAGTGTCAGGAGTCTATGGGACAATACAAAAAGATTTAAAGTTCATGTCATTGGAGTCTCAGCAGGATAATAGAGTATAGTTCAGAAAAAAAAATTAGAAGAAATAGTGATTGGAAACTTTGAAAATTTATCTAAAGACATGAATCCCAAATAAGATAGAATCTAGAATCTATGCTAGAAACATCATAATCAAACTGCTAAACAGTAAAGACGTACACAAAATCTTTAAAGTAGCCAGAGAAAAATGAAACATTACATAAAAGGAACCAATGTTTAAATGGCTGCAGATTCCTCATCAGACAGTCCAGGAAGCAATGGGACAACATTTTTATTTTTTATTTTTATTTTTTTTAAGATTTTATTTATTTATTCATTTATCCCCCCCTTGCTGCTTGTGCTCGCTGGGCCAGCCAACCACGCCATGCGGGCAGGCCCGCCCCCACCAGGAGGCCCCGGGAACCGAACCCGGGGCCTCCCATATGGTAAACGGGAGCCCTACTGACTGAGCCACAGCCGCCTCCCGGGACAACATTTTTAAAGTGCTGAAAGAAAAGAGCTGTCAAAACAGAATTCTATGTCCAGTAAAAATATTCTTCACGAATAGAGATAACATAAGGATATTCTCAGATGAAGTAAAACTAGAGAATTTATTGCCAGCAGAGATATTTTGAAAGAAATGTTAAAGAAGTTTTTCAGATTAAAGAATAATGACATGAGCTACTTGAGGGAAACTTGGAATGTCAGCAATGAAGGAAGAAGAGAAGAAATAGTAAATAGAGTACAACAATTTTGCCTTAAATTGTTTAAAATATATGTGATAGCTGAAAGCAAAGAATTATAATGCAACCTAATGGGATTTTTAATATATGTAGGTGTAATACATATTCAAAATAGAACATAATAAGGGAATGGTAAAATGGCCTTTAAGAGGGTAAGGTTTCTGATTTCCATTTGGAGTCTTAAATATTACTTCTAAGTGTAATGTGAAGAGTTAAATAATATATTATAATCCCTACGTCAACCACTACCAAAACCATACAAAGAGATGTAGTAAAAGACTAAGCAGAAAATTTAAAATGGAACACTAAAAATATTTTAAGAATTCAAAAGACAGCAGAAAAGAGAAAACAAGGGGACAAAAAAACAAAAGGAACAAATAAAAACAAGGGATAACATGGTAGACCTAAAGCCAAAAATATAAATATTTATACTGAATTATATTAAATATTATATTAACTATATTACATAAAACAATAAAATAAAGATAAAGATAATTATTTTAAATTATATTAAATGTTCTGAACAACTAATTAAAAGACAAATATTTTCTTAATGCATTTAAAAAAACAAGATCCAACTATAAGCTGTTTACAAGAAATCCTCTTTATATATAAACATAAGTGTAGAATAAAAGTAAAATGATGGAAAAACATATACCATGCAAACACTAACCAGGAAACATATAGAAGAACTGAACACCACTACCCAAAACAGCAGAGTACATATGCTTTTCAAGAACACGTGGAACACTCTCAAGGTAGACCATACCCTTGATCATAAAACAAATGTTAGCAAATTGAAGGAAACTGAAATAATGCATAGCATAGGTTCTGACCATAATGGAATTCACTGAAAATTTGATAACAGAAATACAAAAGAAAATATCCAAATACTTAGAAATTAAAGAAAACACTTCTAAAACATCCATGGATCAAAGAGAAAGTCTGAAAGGAAGTTAGAAAATATTTTGTACTGAACAAAAATTACTATACACATATCAAAATTAGTGGGATGTAGCTAAAATAGCACTTAGAGGGAAATTTGTAACATTAGAATGCTATGTTAAAAATAAAGGTTTCACACCAACAATCTAAGATTTCATCTTTGGAAACTAGAAAAAGAATAAGTAAATAATCACAAAGCAAGCTGAAGAAAAGAAATATTAAATAGATGATCAATATCATCAAAACTTATTAAACTGTATCGTCTAAATTTTAAACTATACTGTAAATCATTGACAATGTTTAGTTGCTATATTTTGCTATCTGTATAACAGTTATAACAATGCTAACATCCAAAAAAAGGGGGGGGGTTAATATGGGGTGGGGAAGGGGGGGTGGTTTGGTATCTGGAAGTCTCTGGTACTCCGTGTGTGACTTTGCTGTAACCTAAAACTTCTTTGAAAATTAAATGAAAATTTGGAAGATAATGGGGATTGAGAGGGGGAAGGTGTCACGGCACACCAGACAAAAAATTTAAAAATGAAAAATAAATAAATAAATAAATATATGATCAATAACATTTAAAACAAAAAAAGCAGTAGGAAAAAATTCAGTGAAACTAAAAGCTTGTTTTTTTGAAAAGATCAATGAAATTGATAAATCTCTAGCTAGACCAACAACAACAACAACAAAAAAGAGATGACAGAAATTGTCAAAATCAAGGATAGACAGGCTATCACTATAGACTTCTTGGATTAAAAGGATAACAAAAGATTAATATAAACAAATACATGTGCATAAATTTGAAAACTTTGATGCAATAAACAATTTCTTGCCAGTGCAACAAGGGAAGAATAAATGCAAAAGATTGACATCAAATTTAAATGGAAAGTTAAGGTACCCTAAATAGCTAAATCCATCTTGAAGAAGAAGAATGAAGTTGGAGGACTCACACGTCCTGATCTTAAAACTTATTTAAAAGCTACAGTAATCAAAACAGCATGGTACTGGCCTAAGAACAGACATATAGACCAATGGAATACAATTGAGAGCTCAGAAAAATCAGTTGGCTACCCTCATGTTTGTGGGCAACTGATTTTTGACAGGGTCACAAAGAACACTTAATTGGAAAAGAATAGTCTCTTCAACAAATTGTGCTGGGAAAACTGGATCTCCATTTGCACCTACCTCACACCATATACAAAAATGAACTCAAAATGGGTCAAGCACCTAAAGAGCTAGAACTATCAAACTCCTAGAAAGAAACAGGAAAGCATCTTCAGGACCTTGTGTTAGGCAACAGTTTCTTAGACTTTTACACCCCAAAGCACAAGCAACAAAATAAAAAATAGATAAATGGGATCTCATCAACATTAAAAAAAGTTTGTTCTTCATAGGACTTTATCATGAAAGTAAAATGACAACCTACATAACGGGAGAAAATATTTGGAAACCACATATCCAATTAACAACAATTTTTTGCCAATTAAAAAATGGGCAAAAGACCTGAACTGACATCTCTCTGAAGAAGATATACAAATGGCCAAAAAGCACATGGAAACATGCTCAATATCATAAGCCATCAGATACTATTTCACACTCATTAGAATGGCTGCTATTGAAAAAACAATGGAAAACAAGTATTGGAGAGGATTTGGAGAAATAGGAACACTCATTCATTGCTGGTGGCAATGTGAAATGGTGCAGCTAGTGTGGAAGACAGTTTGGCAGTTCCTCAGAAAGCTAAGTATAGAACACCATGTGACCCAGCAATCCCACTACCAGGTATATACCCAAAAGAATTGAAAGCAGGGACTCAAACAGATGTTTATATACCAATGTTCATAGCATCAATATTCACAATTGTCAAAAGATGGGAGCAACCAAGTGTCCATTAAATGATGAATGGATAAATAAAATGTGGTATATACATACAATGGGATATTACTCAGCCACAAAAAGTAATGAAATCCTGATACATAAAACAATATGGAATATACTGGAAGACATCATGTTGAATAAAATAAGCCAGACACAAAGGACAAATATTGTAGGAGCTCATTGATGTGAAACAATTAGAATATGCAAACTCATAGAGTTAGAATCTAGAATATAGGTAGCCAGGTGACAGGGTGAGGTTAGGGAATGGGAAATTAAGGCTTAAAATGTACAGGGTTCCTATTCAAAATTATGGAAATGTTTTGGTAATGGATGGTGGGGATGGTAGCACAACATTGTGAATGCAATTAACAATACTGAAATATATATCTGAATATGATTAAAAGGGGAAATGTTAGATTGTATATATGGTAACAGAATAAAATCAAAAAAGAAAAAAAAAAAACAGAACTATAGTACACAGTTAACCATAAGTTAAACCATGGACTTTAATTAATAGTACAATTATAAAAATGTGCTATCATCAATTGTAACAAATGCTCCACACCGATGCAAGGTGTTGGTGGTGGGGTGGTTTATCAGAGTCCTGTATTTTATGCATGATTGCTCTGTAAACTCACAGATTCTCTAATAAAGAAAAAAGAATAAATGCCTAAGATTGCAAAGGAATAAGTAAAATTACCTCCACTTGTAGATGATTGTCTTTGTAGAAAATCCAAGTAATATACCCAAAGCTCCTAGAACTATTACATTTAAGACAGCTGAACAGATGATTCACCAAAGAAAATATACCAATGGAAAATAAATACATGAAGTTACTCAACCTTAGCTACAAGGGAAATGGAAGATGAAAACCACCATGAGATACCACTACACTCCTATTAGAATCTGAATGTGCTTAAAAGGGGGAAATGCTAGGTTGTATAAATGATAGTAGAATAAATCTTTAAAAAACAGTCCATGGAACTACACCACACAAACCGTGAACCCTAAGTCAAACCATCAACTATAGTTAATAGTATAACTATAAAAATGTGCTTTCATCAATTGTAACAAATATTCCACACCAATGCAAGGTCTTAATAATAGGGTGATATATGAGAATCCTGGATTTAATGCTGATTGTTCCTTAAACCTACAACTTCTCTAATAAAGAATAAAAAAGGATTTCATTCCTTTTTATGGCTGAGTAATATCCCATTGTATGTATTTTCACTATGAAAATATAGAGCAACTGGAATTCTCATACATTGCTGGTGGGAATTAAAAATGGTACAATCACTCTGGAAACAATCTAATGTCCTTTAATAGGTGAATGGATAAACAAACTGGATACATCCCTATAATGGAATAATAGTCAGCCATAAAAAGGAATGGACTATGCATTCACACAACACAGGTGGCGCTCAAAAGCATTTTGTTGAGAGAAAAAAGCCAGCCTCAAAAGTTTATATACTCTATGACTCCATTTATATGAAATTCTGGAAAAGTCAAAATAGTCTGGATGTTGAACAGAGCAGGGTTTGCCAGGGGTAAATATGGGAGAAAGTTTGACTACAAAGGAATAGAATTTGTTTGGAGGGATGGGATTATTCTGCATCCTGAAGGTGGTGGTGCTTATGCTAATCCATATGTGTTAATATGCACCCCAAATTCCAATTTTACTACATATAAATCTAAAAACATAATAAAGGAATCTGAACACTATTACCTCATTTGATCATAATTCAATGTGCAGCACTGGAAACAAACTCTAGCCATTTAATGCATCGATTTCCCGGCCTTACAGAGCTAGGAAATTATTTTTGTTACTGTACTCATAGGATTAATGAGATCATGTTTGTGAAATGTTTTGAGCTCCTTAAAAGGAAGTTGCTATGCAAATATAAAGTGTTATTATCATTACCCAGGCACTATTTTTTTCCTTTTGCTTATTTGATGAAGTTTATGATCATCTTCATTTTTCACATTATTTTTAATGAATTGCAATAATAAAATGTGGTAGCCAAGATAAAACATGAAAAAATGAAGCACATGTGTTAATGAGGCTAAAACTTTGCAATTAGAATTTGAAACATCAGTCTGTCTAAAGATAATTGGCTCTAATGATTATTTCTCTATGTACACAAGCTACAATTTTCTGAAGCCCAAGTGTGGCTTATTCTGCACAGTTTTGCCTTCTGAACATACCTCAAGTTACTTCTCTTCTGAGATGTTCTTAGCTTATCTGGGTGTATTGAAAGAGGGCATCAAATAGGAGGAAGAAATTCACATCTGATAATGAAAGAGTACTCTGTCTTCAGAAGGAAGCAATGAGACCATGGTTAGCTTAATTTAGACTTTGCTTTTGTTAAAGTTTTTTTGTTGTTGTTGTTGTTGTTTTTGTCTTTTAATCTCTTTAAAGAAAACAGATATGACTTAATGATAATGTTTGAATTCCTGAACCCCAAACAAAAATTTCATAATCACTCTCTTGTTGCTTGGTTAAGTGCAAGATAAAGAACTCCACAAATCCCCTGGTTAAAAATTTCCATAGCTTTCTACTTTGTGGGAACAAAGTGTCAACACCTCTTCATGGCTTTTGAGGCCTTTGATAATCTAGCTTTACTTAAACTGGACAATATTTCCTGGGTCTACCCTCATATTAACCCTCTACTTCATCAGGCCCTTCTCCTCTATGTATGGCAGGTTCATTCTTCTGCACCTTAGTAAAGTGATTCCTCCTGCTCCTCTGACCCAATCAGGGCATGAGAATTCCTTTTAAAAATTCCTTTGTTATAGATTTTACATGAGGCCTATATATAAGTAGGTCAGACTATGGTATTTACCACTAATAATCCTAGTCTCTGTGGAAGCTAGTGGAATCTAGTAATCAACCAAAATTATGAGGAGAAAATCAAAATAATCCATTTGAATCTCCTTGACAATTGAGATTTCTAAGTATCCAAAGTTCAAGTAAAGCTCAACACCAGTTCTCAGACCAAGCTAGGTCCAATATTTTAAAAGTAAAAGATGCAAGACTTTTAGATATATTCAAAAAACAACATAAGACACGAAGATTCACCTATTTCCTAGAGAAAACAGTTCTTAATTCAAGATTTTACCATTTCACTCAAGGTACAGAAAAGTCTGCACCAAATGTTCATAGAGTATTTTGTCAGCCCAGATTCATACAAAGAAATCATCTGTTTTCAATAGGTCCTGGACATAACCCATAACACAAAAGAGGTCCAGGAAAGGGCATGATTGTTCCTTTTTCAAAACAGCATTTGCTCCAGAGAATTACAAAATATAAAGAGAGCTGACAAAAAGTATCATTGACATTTTATTGATATTCAAATTAAACCATGATTTTATTATTTGTCTTTCATCAAAATCTATGAATTGGAAGATAAGCTAGAATTCATCTTGTCTGGCTTCTTGTGTTGTTATAGAAATGAGAAAATGAACTTCAAAGAGGTGAAAATTATTTCTAAGTCCTGACATTCATATCTGTGGCCCAGGAATCCATGGAATACATGGAATTTTCATTGAAACAACACTTTAATAATTCTTGGAACCCACCATTTTTGTAACACTAAGGAATTTATATTTATCTTGTTGACAACTGGGAGTGGAGTCTTTGAAGATTTTAGAACATGTTGAGTACAATGATGAAAGCAATTTCGGAGAAGATAAACCTGGCAGTGATATAGTAGTTTGGTGGGAGGAGAGCATGGAGGGAAATATTCCACTTAGAAAAAAGTTAACAGTGCAGCTTGGTTGAGAGCTAGAGAAGTTTATTGACTACCTGAACCCAAACCACATGCAGATCCATCAGCAAAGGGGAGAAACCTTACTGGTTTAAGGTGCTTAAGCATAATCTCTGGTATGTTGAAATATTCCAAAAATTCATGGAGGCATGAAACTAGAATGTAGAGTATTTGGGGTGGCCAACATGGATTTGGGATTGTTGTTGTGATATGAATGAAGATAAGATTCAATGAGATAAAAACATGGTAGCCGAAGGAAAAAATAATGTAAGAAGTTTGTCACAGAAAGAAAAATTAGAAATTAGATATTTGCTAGAAGGGGAAACAAGATCCAAGTTTATTTGTTTATATTGCTTGTAGTGTTTTGTTGAAGGTAGGAAGCTGAGCTTGTTTGAAATGAAAGGGTAATTGTGGATGGACACCAGAGCAAGGATAATGGATGGTGATGTGGGGGACGACTATCTCAAAGGATGAGTAGAAATATCAGGTAGAAGGGTTAATCACCCTTGGAGGTGAAAAAGAAAAATTCTTACACTGAAACTGCAAGAAAAGTTTACAGCAGAGAGAATGAGACAAACGAGAGGAACAAGGGAGGAAAACAGCTCCATGTGCTGAAGAAATAATGCAGTATAGTTACCCTGGGTACCAAATTTTTATAAGTAGAAATACACCTTGCTAGTCTTTCTTTGAGCAGCATGCTGCTGGCAGTCAAGCTTAGCTCTAAGCATTCAAAGATTTATGTGGGCTATATCCATGCATACTTGGACTATACCTTATCAGGTCGATAAGGAATATTTGTACCCACTTGTGTACAGGGAACCATGTTGTTCGGAAACTCGGAGCCTGAAAGAAGGAGCATGGATTAAATGAGATTTTCAAATTAGGTGTTTAATTTTCACAAGCGAATTAAAATTTAAGTGCCTTATAGTTTAGTAGTGTGTCATGAAAAATCTTAAGAGAGAAAACTTGAAACTCTGAATATTTTTTCTCTTAATTGATCCCTCTGTCCTTTTACTTAGAATAGATTAACTTAGTTTTAAGGGTGTTTGTTTAATGTCCTGAGGAAAGTTTTAAAGTGAAGTTAATCATATAATCTCTGGAGACCTCCAGAAGACAAAACAAGGAGCTCATCAAATCCTTTTCCCAAAAAGTAATGATAAAACTGACAAAATTGTCTAAAACAACCATTTCAGATCTTTAGAAATTGACCAAAAGCATACAACAAATTGAGAGGCCTTTATTATTATTATTTTTAAAACTAAACTTCAGTAAGAACAGTGGAAGTTATAGCCCTTTAGCCTTCTTCCATCCTCCCTATCCCCTCAGCTCTCTGACTGGGGTGGGGCAAGCCAGGAGGACTGGGATCTTAATTGCTGGAGGGAGTCATTTGATCTGAAGTGGAGCATGGATAAGTCCATTCCCAGGGCTGTTGCCAAAAATAATAATAATCTTAGTGTCAAACAATCATGGTAGGCCAATATTGCAGCTATCCTGAAGTTGCAATACTTGCTGGGTAATCAAGAGATGAGCAGATCAGTCAGAAATTTAACAGGCAAATACAGGGAACACTTCCATATATCCCTGGTGGCTGAAAAGTTACATGTATGTATATATGGCTGCATGCACATTCAAAAAAGACTGGAGAGAGCCTTAGCTGTCTAGTCTTCCCTGGCTGAATGTAATGCCTCATGTGCACAGAACGCAAAAGCTGGAGAAACTTATTAACTACTTTAACATAAGCCACACACAGCAAAGGGTAGGAGGAAGACTTATTGGCACAAGGTGCTAAAGTAAAATCTCTGAGCTATAATTGTCTGGCCACTAAATCATGCTGTCCCAGAGGTGAACCATAGGAATCCAAACTTAAAATAAAACTGAATTAAAAACAACAAAACAAAGCAAAACAAAACAAAATAAACCCATAAATGACCAGAGACATCAGCAGCTGTATGATGTGGAGGGGACAGTCTTTACATTGTAAGTTAATAAACAAATAAACAGCAACAATAACTCATTGGGAGATCATAAATCAAACATGCTACAATATATTACTTAAAATGCCCAGTTTTCAACCAAAAACTATAAGACTTGGGGAAAAAACCCTTAGGAAAGTATGACCTACATAAAGAAAAAAAAAAAAAAAAAAAAAGCAGCTAAGGGAAACTATCTCTGGGTAGAGGAGTAGGGGCACAGAGTTTGGACTTGGCAGACAAAGAATTCAAAGCAACAATGATAAATATATTCGAAGAATGCAAGGACATCGTGTTTAAAAAATTCAAGGAAATCATGGTAGCAATGATACATCAAATAGAAAAAATGGGCATTAAAAATAACTAGAAGAAAAAAGAAACACACACACACACAAAAGAACCAAGTGGAAATTCTATAGTTGGAAAAAAAAGACAAAAAATTCACTAAAGGGACTAGAACAGATTTGGGCTGGCAGAAGGTAAAAGCAGAGAACTGAAAGATAGGTCAATAGAGATTGTCCAATATAAAGAAAAGAAGAATAAGAATGAAGAAAAAAGAACAGATCCTCGGAGACCTGTGGGAATACCAACTACCCCAGAACCCCTCCCTAAACTCCAGACTCACGTCTACCTTGAGGAAATCGTGATCTTGGCATCCTATAGGATCTTTAAATTCAACATGTTAAAAAATGAACTCACTCTTAGGCTCTAACTTCTCTCGAATAATAGTTCCACCAATCATCTAAGCCATAAACCTAGGATTCATTCTAGACTCTGCTTTCCTTTATATTTCACATTGATTCCATCTAATAGATCACTTACACAGCTCTCTTCACCTATCTGCCTACTTATTACTGCTGTAGTTCAGGCCTTCACCATCTCGTATGTTATTATAATGGTTTAGCTGTTCTTTTTTATTTGAAAAAAATTTTTTTCTAAAGAAGTTTTAGATTACAAAAATTTACATAGAAAATATAGAGGATTCCCATATGCCCCACTGCCTCCTCCTCTCACATTTTCCCCAATAATAACATCTTTAATTAGTGTGGTACATTTGTTGCAATTGATGAACAAATATTGAAGCATTGTTACTAAGCATGGTCTATAGTTTACATTAAGATTTACTGGTTTAGCTGCTCTTGACCTCCATCTCTTTGTCTTTAATCTAGTCACTGCAATTCTGGCAGAGTGAAATTGTTGATGTTGCTTGCTCTTGCTTAAAAAGTTTGAATGGACCCCTGTAACTTACAAACAAGGAAACCCTAAACACCTTACGATAATACACATGGGGCCTCCTGACCCAGCACATTACTCATGATCACCTGAAATACTTTTCCTGCCTTCATGCTCCTGCAATAAAAACTTTTGTGAATATAACAGTGATCTGCATGTCTTCATTCAGGTTGTCTTCTCCTAATTTTAGTCTGGGACACACCTACTGTTTTTCAAGCTGTGCTCAAACATCATCTGTTGTCTCCCTCTCTCCACTACTGAATTAACTGTTCTATGTGATCCCTAACCCGATAACTTTCCATATGACATAATAAAGTACCAATGCTTTATTATGTTTATTTGGGTCTATCTAATAGACACTAAGCTTTTTGGGGGCAGGGAACACGTCTTATTCATCATTTTTAATCTCTTAGAGTTTAGCAGAGCACTGGGTAGAACAGAAGTGCAATCAATTTTTGCTGCAACAATAATTGACTACTATGTGATTTTATAATGCAGAATCGTCAGGGATTCTCTGCTTCTTTTATAACATTTGGCTATTATCATAGCTTTTTATCCTACAGTTCTTTTAGGATCCCTGAACAAGGGAGAAAAGGTATTGAGTATATTTTATATTGTTAGCTGATGAAAGGCAGAAATATATATTATTATCATTTAAATTATGATGCTCTTTAATTTTATATTATGTACATATTAAGAAGGGAGGAGTTTAAATGCTTTCACATCTCTTGCCCCTTCTTGCAACTGCTTACTTACTCTCATATCATAGAAAAGGTGCTTGTTATATTCCTAGGACAGGCAAGAGTCACTGTCCCATTGGCAAGATGAACATATTCTACCTTGTCAATTTGATGGACTGCCATTAGAGTACTATGAAATGGGTCTGTGTGCTTGTGCATGCATATTTATTTGGGCATGGACACATACACATACACCTCCTACACCCTATTTGTTAAAAATTCAATAAAAATATAAAACAGTGACTAAACATTGGAAATACCAACTATTCTCTCCATTCCTCCAAGTGGAAATATAATCTGTGGTCTTAGCATGTCTACTTGCTTATTACACTTAAAAAGTAATAGATAAAATACATAAATTATTTATTTCACTAGTCTATTTAATATAGTCAAATGTCTCACAACACTTATAAAATTCTTCTAAGCATTTATTCCTTTTTCTTTTTGATACATTGCATATCATTCATCTGGCTATAAAGGAAAACGGGTCACATTACCAACTTCTTATATCTAAAGTAGGTAAGTCCAATTTTTGTGTTCTCTTCTCTGGGGAAATTCAGTGGCTTTCTCTTTAGGGATTGTTTTCTATGGCTTATATGCTTTCTGGATTTTACCTCAGAATCTTCTTGTTTAGATATGTAAAGAAACTAGGCTCATTATTCTAAAAAGTAATGACTAAATCAGGAAGATACTCTGAGATTGCTATTTGCAATATTCTTTCATTAAGCTTCCAGGTATACTGTTTTGGCTTTTGGTTATTTTCCATTTGAGAACTTTCTTTTTGTTTGCAATCTAGATGATATGCAAGACACTTTGAAACATACTATACTTTGAAACAGATTTTTTCAGCTTCTGAGTTGATATGGCCAAATTCCAGATCATGAGACTTTTTTCTGCTTTGTGAGTAGAAATTTCTCCAAATTGGCCTTAAAACGATAGTGTGGATTTCAAATGAAAACAATTCACAGTCAGATGGACACATATTTTGACAGGAATATTTATTTGTTATTATTGAAAAATACACAAAGGAAAAAGGTTGCTTTGCTGCTGATTTTCCATAGTACAGCAGGCTATTGTAAGAAAGGGGAAATATATCCATTATACATGGCAGTTTACACTTCTAAGGCATTTAGGCTTAAGAGCAGTAGGCTCTCTGTGCCTACATGCATTTACTAGAGTTTCAATATGCTGAGGCACACCAGGAAGGCAAAGGATTTGAAACTATGTGGTGAAACTCTTTCATGCATTTGTGTCTTAGTATTGTAAATCCATTCTCCCCCCAATCAATAGTTTTTCCATGTGAGATCTGGAGTTGTTCATAGAACACTGGTAATAATATACTCTTCAAGAGTTTGCTTACAATGACAACATGAATGGGACACACAGAATAGAGCTACTTCATGGACAGGCTCTCTCTCTTACCCAAATGAGGATCTAGTAAGAAAAACACTGATTTGCAAAGGCACAGTGGAGACAGGTTTAATGCATTAAATATAACATGAATCATTCACAATAACAAGTTTGGTGTTTCAGGGAACTTTTGTTAATACAACACAGTTGGTCACACGAAATACAAATGCTTCTGTTGATTTGTCTTGGCAACTCAGATACATCAACAGTGCTAACAGTTTAACAGCTTTGTTCTCATCTGACAGAAAATAATGGCAGTTCTGCAAGGCAAATGTTAAACCTGACCGTATGTATTTATTAATTCCACAGTGTTTTGACAGATTATAGGGGATGGAACTCAGAGGATGCTGACACGCTCACTGAGGGCTTTCATCTCTGTTTCCTCAGTCTCGGGACTGTCACTGTGGCTAGCACTCAGATTGATCAGGTGTGTGGGGTACTGCAGCCCCTGTTCGCCTGCATACTGCGCCCACCTCGAGTCATCGCTTTCGTGGGTGATGTAGCGTTCCCCGATTTTGCATTCCAGCTCCCGTAAATCTAGCCAGGTCTGATAGTCCTGTGGAAGAAATGTCAAAGTATTACCTCAGAAATCATTAAAACTCAACATGCTGGTTTGTATGTCGTCAGTTCCCACAATCTATGAGTTACCGTTTTTCCTTCCACTCTAACAGTGATGCATCTTTCATTAGCTCACCCAAAAGTGACAGTACCAGCACCAAAGCCATCCTATGTGCCTAACCTTTGCAAATACATATAAACATATGATATCATGGATCCAAGTGTGGTCAATTAATGCTTGGAGGCAAGCAATTAGGAATGTTGGTATTCCTTTGAACTTTAATGTCTAAAATTACCCTTCAGTATTTCAAGGTAACATAGGTATCATTTTACTCGACTTTAATTTCAATTTGAAAGTAACAAATATTTAAGAGAATATAAGCACATGCATATATTTCATATTGGCCATGTGTTTGTCCCATGACTAAAAGCCCAGGATTTAAAAATATAGCTTGCAAATGAGTACAACTGCATGACCAGATGGGCATCTATTTGGACATTTATCAGGATTACACATACAGATGCTTTGAAATCTGGTCCTCTGAGTTCTGTTATGACCCTAGTTTTTCGGTTTTATTTGTGTATGGTTTTTTCTCCTCTCCTGTCAAATTTTCCTGATAGAGAGGGAGATACAGGAAACTAATCTGTTATTACTTCTTAAGAAGTTGCATGCATTCTGGCAAACACATTGATATTAGAATCATTTACATTTTAAAAAATATGATGAAGAGTTTTACATATAATACCAAAATCTTATAAATATTTAGAAGCTCATTCAATAGACAGAATACCCAATGATTGAATTTTACCTGTAGCCAAGGATGACTCAAGGTCTTATCCACACTGTAGCGTTTTCTCATTTTTACTTGCAGCAAATTATTGATGAGATCAATGGCTGAAAAAAATTTTAATTATTGGTAAAAAGAAATGACAAATCTGGAACATATGCATAACTCATTTACAGTTTATGTCAAATCTGCCATTATACACATTTAACTGCAGCACAGTTGTAATGGGCACTAGAACCTGAAGAAAATTCCCCTTGAGAATTCTAAAACTGTGGCCTTCACTTTACTTTTGGATCCTAAGAAATGAAGTTAGAAATAATTGTGGAGGAAGGAGTGTTCAAATCTATTGTAAGTATAACATGAATTTCTCTTGGTCTAGTCTTTAACACATTTTTAGTGTAGGAATTTTGTTTAAATATACATCACTTTAATATGCCTGCACTTATAGCAGGATAAAACTAATATTCGAGAGAAAGCATTTAATAATTGTATTATAAAATGTGTTAAAAGTTGAATATACATAATAGGCTTCATAATTTCAAATTAATTGACACTATACTTATAAGGAAAAAATAAAGCTTGACATGGGCCATGTCACTTGATAAACTTGGAGCCTATAAACTAATGGTCCAATAGGCAAAAACTATTCTTTGTTAAAATTTTACCTTGCTTTTTAAAAACAACCGATGAATTACAATTATATCAGTCTTCATTGTTTTCCCGGGGGAAAAAGGCAAGAATTGTCTAATGAGAATTGTTATAAGAAGTCAGAAGTACAGTCCACTGAGCCCCAGCACCTGCCTCTGATGGGGCTCCTAGGAGAGTGATTTGGGAAGAGTGATGCTTCTAGTCACTAGAAGATGGGCGCCCCCTGAACTTTGGCTCCATCATGGCATGTGCAAAATTGTATTCTTAAAAGTTGATCTCCCCTACTAAACTGGGCATCCCTTGAGAGTAGAGACCGTGTCTTAATTGTTATGGATTTGCAGTGCCTGCTGGCATATGATCAACATTCATGAAATATTTGTTAAATGAATAGATGCCTCTTCGTCATCTACCCAGGATTTGGTGAACAAAGTTATGTTTACCCAGCTCAATCAGAGTGCAAAATCTTAGTAAATCTGGTGTGTCCTTATGCAGCAGCCCCATTTACCTGATGTTTAGGTTCCCTTCTCTGTACTCTGGCCCCTTAAGGCTCTCCAACTAAAATTACACACAGCAGTGCACATGCAAGTGAACTGAGGGGCCAGAGCCACATTCTGCCTCATTTTCAATGCCCTGCCCAGCTGCTCCAGCATTCTGTTGACCTTATGGTCACAGGGCCATGCCTGCCTGACAAAGATTGTAGGTCTTTCCAACAGCATGTAAATGGTTCTCAGGTTGGTTTCTAGATTCTTTTGGCAATCCAATAATCAATATTCTCATTTGTAGTTTATTATTTATCTAATGTATCACCTTAAACTTTCCACTCAGTCTTGTAATAAATTCCCATATTTCTTTCTTCCATCTGAGCATTTCCTTCCTAAAAAAGAGCTTATCAAAATCTGCCCACATAATGGAAGCCACCACATCTTACCAGAGTTCATTTCCACTCAAACTATTAGGGTCATAATGCTTTCTGAGAGGTGGATCTTTCTAGCAAAAATGTTAATCAAGTAGGTAACTGATAAAGCAATGAGAATTAACCTCCCATCTTCCCTAGCCACCATGTCCTAAATAAGGTGACTGTAATAAACTGCCCCCCTTTTTTTGTCTACACAAACCTGTATGGACCTGAAAATACAGACTGTCACATGAATACAGAGATGACCTGGTACAAAGGCAGCCTCATTCAATCAGAATCCTTGTTAGCAGGTAAAGTGACTTCCATAGTCTTTGGATAATCTAGGATTCTATCTCTCTGATACTAATATTCCAAGTATTTGCAGGCACTGAAGAGCTATAGAACCAAACACCTAAGAACTTTTTGTTTGTTTGTTTGTTTTTCAGGAGGCACCGAGGATTGAACCTGGGACCACATACATGGGAGGCATGTGCTCAACCACAGGGCTATATCTACTCCCCCTGAGAATTTTTTGACTGGAGAAATGAAATGGAACAGCACATGTTCATGTTTAAAAGTCTTCTATGGCTATATATATATACTCTTGCCTTAGCTGCAATACCCGAGTACTTAGTACAATTTCAAATTCCAAGCATGTGTTCTCAGAGAGCTTTTGAAAGTACAGTTCTCCCAGTGAACTGTGTATTGGGCATGTGCTTTAAAACATCCATTCACATGATTTACTCACTGGTGAGTAAAGTGCACCTTCCATTCTTGCTGCTGTGAAGTCACACAGCAAAAATGGTGGACAAGGTGTGAAGGAGAGCTTATGTGCTACTATGAGCATGTCGCAGCATTACACATCCCCAGACGCTGCAGGGAATAAATACAGGTTATTAATTCACTCTTTCTGCTTTGAATTCTATAATTAGGAAGGCAGGAGTACAGAAACTCAACAAAAGGTTTGGTTTGTGCCCAAATGGGCCCCAACAGTGAACCACATTGCCTAATGGGGAGGGAAATACTGCCAGAGGAGAAACTAGAAGTGTCTGAAGGGAATGGAATATGTGAATATGAAAAAACCTGTTCTGCCAAAGGAAGCATACAATGAAAGCCTGAGTATAGCCACCTTATGAGTTACCTGAATAGGCTCATCAAGGCACTGACTAGTATCTTCGGAAGAAAACAGTTTAGGATACAAGGAGCTGACTTGAGGAAATAAGTGTGTGTGTATAAATAAAAAAGTTATGTGTGCATATGTATTTATGTGAGCTTAGATTACACACACACACACACACATATACAATTAACTGTGTGATGAACATTTCCTTAAGAAAATATGACCATAAAAAGGAAGGGATTCATGAGCTCATATGACTACAATGAACCCAGAAGTGAGACAAGAATTTTATATGAACAGGAGGCAGTTCGGAGCAAAATTCAGAGCATTCTGAAGACTTGATTTCAACCATCAAATAATATTCCACAGTAGTTCCAGTTCTCAGAAATTGTGATTTTTGCAGCAGAAATGAGAAAGAATTAATTTATAAATGTTGGGAACCTGAGGCTAGTGAGAAAATAGGTCCATCATTAGTATTTGAGGGTGCTATTTTACTTGTCACTGCTTTCGGAACTCTTAGCACATCCTTTTTATTGATCAAATCTGTTTTCCAATCCAGCATTAATACTACTAGCCAATGTGACTTTCATTAAATCCTTAACCTTTGTTTGTTTGTTTTTTAAAGATTCTATTTTTTTTCACAGTGTTCTTTTTATCAGTCATATCTGAATCATTACAATACCCTCATGTGTATGTGTCAATCACTCATTTATCTGTTCATTCACCAACTCTTCCCTAATCATTGCTGTTGGCAATAACCTAGGAGGGGGAAAAATTTCATTATAAAGCCCAGACTCTGAAAAGTTCCCAATTTAGTGGCAAAGGCAAAACTCTCACACATACGCATGCATGTGTGTGTGCACATACAAAGATATATATAATGCAAAAGGCATTGTTTTGAAATGTTTGACTTAAAATTAATATCCTACTCAAAGTAAAAATACTTTCTTTAGCTCTTCTGAAATGTAATTAGCCAGGATCCTAGTGACTATCTCTAGTGGTGGGAAATAGTCATTTCCTATGTCAATCATTTGCATGATACTAGTGACAGGAATTATTTTCTCCTATATTAAGCCCAAAGTTGTCTTTTTAAAACTTACCCTCAATAGTCCTATTTATGTTCTCGATGCAATGGAGAATCTAGCCTAGTCTATATAACTGTTCTTCAACTCCTTGGAGTCAGTGATAATAATTTCCCTTAGGCTCACTTTCTACAGTCCTTCAGCTGTCTTCCAGGCTCTCCTGTACAGAGCATTATTTTAATGCTCAATCAATTTTTTAAATGTCCCTGTCAAAATGCATTATTCACTATTGACCAGAATTTTTCTCATAATTAACTGCCAATTTTATTTATGCACACACAGATACTGCTTGTATAGCCTAAGATTGGAGGTTTTTCTTTCTCTCTTAAAAATTTTTATATTTATATTCTTATTTAGCTATCATAACAACTCTATTAGAGTAGTTTTTATTTTAATATCCATTCTATGTAAAAGGGAAAACAGAAGCTTCAAAAGGTTAAGGAACTTGGTTAAAGTCAGAGAGCTCCTAGGTAATAAGAGCTGAGGCTGAAACGGAGCTCCTTTGAGCTCAAAGCCTGTACTCTTAAATCTATGGCATGTAATGGCCATGTTATACCACTGACTCATTATTCCATGATAACAATGCCAAGAATTAACTAAAATTGTGTTTTCTCCCAGTCTAAACATTAAGTTCTTCTTAGTTATCTTTCCACCACTCTTTTATATACGTAGATGCTGGGCTGTGCATCTGTAACTTATGTATATAATATATATTATGTATATATATTATATACACAACACTATATATATGTGAGTGTATAAAATATTTGTGACTTTAGTTAAACATTTGTTATTCAAATCCTGTTCTGAATATGATGTGATCGCCTATCCCAGTGGCTAATCCTCCTAGCTTTACGCCCCCTCCAAACTAAATAAGCTTGAATGCTATGTATTTATTTGACTTAGTCAGAACCTGTTTTTCAGGACAAGCTTAATCATAGGGCTTGATGACTCTATCAGAGATCACCCTCCCAACTGCCATCCTATTAATTAATCTTTGAGTGGGGCTGATAAACCAGCAATGCTTCCTCTTAGAAGTGCTCCCATCCAGCCCATATTTTATCACCTTTTCCAAAGGCTGTTGTAGGAGATTTTGTCAAATGCTTTGCTAGAGTCAAGACACACCAGTCCTTGATATTACCTGTTCTACCAAACTGACAATCCTATTTAAAAAGAAAATGTGGTTATCTGGAATACTTTATTTTGAATAAAACAATATTGACTAAAATTGACGTTTAGTTATTTCCTTTTAAAGACCAGGATTTGTGTTTGCCAACCATCTATCTCATCATTCATTTTAGAATTTTGACAGGGACCAACACTCAGCTTCTTGATTGGTTTCAGAATCCATCTCTTCTCCCTTAAAGGAATTCAGAAAACTCCAGCCTGTCTCAAGTATTCTGGTATCTTTCACTCTCCCTCTTTTTCTATGATTTATTAAAAATTACTCACAATGGTGCTAAGAGCACATCTGTTAGCTTATCCAGTTTGAACATTTATTTAATTTTATAGCTGCCAGAGTGCCCTCTTGTGATAAATCCATGCCCCACCCCTCGATGTTATCTCCCCGCATTCTGCCAGTAGAGACCACTATGTGTAACACACCACGTATAAAGGAACCAAGCCAAGGGAAGGGGGGAGCCAGGAGCAAAAGGGGCAGATGAAACTAATAAAACTGGGGAAGCCACAGCAGTCCCAGAAAAGAACTTAAGATCAGAAAAAAAGTTTAAACCAGGTCTAAATCCAGTTCCACATCTCAAATCAAGACTCAGAATTCTGATCTGGAGGTAATGTGGTAGGGCATGTCTTTCGAAGTGCGGAGGAGTGGGACACAATAGGAGAGACATAGAAAACTGGGCCACTCTGTGAATGCCTCTCAAAGACATAGCAAGGCAAAAAGGGACCACGGTTTGGCTGGGAAACAAGACGAAAAGAAGGGGGCTGCAACAGAATGAAAGTGAGGTGAACAGTGGCATACTGGTGAAGCAGCTGGTCAGGATGCCTGTACCCATGGTGGGAAGGGGTAGAGGAATGCAGAAACTCCAGAAAATCTGGAGCTCCATGAAGACCTGGAACTCATAAGGATCTAGATTTCATAGGTATCTGGAGCTCTGGGAGGCATCTGGAGCCCCATGAGAAAGGGACATTTGGGGAGGTAAAGAATGCCTCAGAAATTCCTGGTACCTTATATCCCCTACCATAGATAGAGCAAAACAAGATTCTATCCAAGTACCTGCTCTTCATGGAGTGAAGATTATTGCAACATAGCTCTGGTATTTCAGCAATTTTGGGCAATGAGCAGATATCGATACACTATTTTAAACATCTGGAGATAGGCTAGGGTCAAAGCAGTGCAGGAAATCCAAATTCTCTACTCTCTCAGCTTATACGTTTTGTCTACATTCCCTCCCTTTATTCTCTCCCTGAAGAAAATAGGAGCAAGATAGGTATTTGCAAATTCCTCCTTCTCTTTGCAGTAAACACGATACCAACTTTTCCAAAGAGCAGTATGATTTTTTTTTTTTTTTTAAAGATTTTATTTATTTATTCATTTACCCCCCCCCCCTTGCTGCTTGTGCTTGCTGGGTCAGCTAACTGTACCTGCCCATTTATATGGGAATTTAGTTTTTCTAATATTCTGAGAGTTTCGTTCTCTCGTTCATCCTTAAGCTCAACCCCTCCTTCCATCTTGTAAATAAATAAACTTAAAGAAGAGCTCTCTGAACACCTTTTTGGAAGCCATATCATGACAATATAGGAAGTATTTTCTTTTTCCTTCTTATTGACTATTCTTAAACAATTGTAAGGTTTAATTTTTAAAATTTAAAAGAATGCTTTATCTCTCATGAGCAAAGAGTTTTGTGCTTTCTAAAACATCTGTAGACATGGGTTTTAACTAAAGGTTCTTACAAATTAAAAAAAGATAAAAGAAAATCTAATTTTTAAAGTCTAGTGTTCCTTTCTTCTTTTTTTGCTATAATAAATTTTTAGCTAACACAGTTGGCTTTTCTCCTAACTTCCCGTACAGCAATTTCTCTCGTTGCCTCATCAATCAAGAGACTAAAATGTCAGGAAAGTGGAGAGAACATTTTATCAAACATTCTCTTTTAGCAGAATGGGACTTACAACAGATGTTGGGATGGCTGAAGCTCTGTGACGCCTGTGTGCCAGGTGCAAAAGTATGCCTGAACAAAGGAAAAATTAAATGATATATGCAGGTGCTAAAGATATTGTATTAATATGAAAAGAAACATGCTGCAAGTTAATTGTTATAGATTCCATTTTCTTCTGGTATCAAGATAAAGTATCTGGAACATCACGGAAACCATATTGCAGTCATTCTCCATTTTAAGGCAAATACCAGGGGTATGGACAGAATGGAGGTCCTGAGTATGTAAAGTATACATTTGCATGTGCCATTACAGTGCCTTAACTGAAAGGCATCCAAAGCTTGGAGAGAAGTCTATACAAAGAATGACACTGGGCATAATTGATACTTAATAGGCCCTTCAGGTTATATTGCTCAGTTGTCTTGAATTCCCCATCTTTGATTATTTCCTTTTATTATTTCAGTATATGTCTGTCTCCCCCACTCCCACACTAGATTAGAGCCTCCTTATAATAATCACACAGGTTGTGGTTTATTCATTTATGCACATAAGTTTCATAAATCCTTAAAATAAAATACATCATTCAATGCATTAGAATAATGCTGGCTAAATAGCATTTGGTATATTGAAAACATTAATTAGAAATTTAAATGGCCATTTCCTCAGCTCCAAGTTTTAATAGCCATATTGAATGCATATGATTAGTACATTTTGGCTAAAAGTATTTCTGGATGGTAGGCCATCACAACTCCACAAAATATAACAGATCATAAGATTGGTGCCTTCTATTAGAAAATAAGAATGAAGCTGGGAATGATTTTCTATACAGATCAAGCTTATTTTATAAGTTTATTTTACAGAAGGGAAATTACCTGTGAAGCCTCAGCACCGGCCTCTTTTGACCTGACACAATATTTTTTGTTTTTATTTTTTTAATCCTTTTTTCTCCCTACTCTCAAATTCTCTAGGTACATAGCTTCAAACTACAAACCAGATCAGAACTACCATTCTGGTGATGCAGCAGACTCCAGTCCATCCTTGCCTTCAAGGGAGTTTGCTCCTTTTTTTGCTTTGGAGTCTGCCTCACAGCCTGCCACAGTGTAGCACTCAGCACTCCTCCCTTTGGCTTGCTTCCTGCTGATGGTAAGTTGTGTGTTTATTTTAAAAATCGTTTACAACCCTTCACATTCCAGCTCTCAACCAGCATGTTGTTGCCCAGCAACATTAATCTGGACGCTCCTCTTGGAGGCTGAGACCAGAGGCTGCCGGCAGCAAACAAGGCCACTGGAAATCATCTCCCACGTTCCTGAGTCAATTACCAGACTCCAGTGAAGTGCAAGATCTTTACAGACTCAAGTCAGTGTCTTTCCATTTCTAGTCCTTTCCATCTTATAAAGTTATCCTATCAATGGTTATTCCTTTTTTATATATATTCCATTTTCTTTTCCACTGATATCTAGTAACATCTTTGAAAATCAAGAATTGTTTAAGCATAAGTATACAATAGCCTACAATCTGATAGCCCATTGATTCAAAACTTAAAGTGGAAATCAAAATATTTATCATTCTGGTCATGTTCAGAGGGATGATTTTTTTTCCATTTCACTTCAAACTAAAATCTTTGGAAAGGTGACTTTTTTGGGTTTGTTGGTTGGTTGACTGGTTGGTTGTTTTAAAAATACTGATACTCATATGGAAGGTCCAAGTTAACATTTTTAGGGGAGGCACCTCCAAGTATCAGTATTTTTATAAGTGCCCCAGGTTTTCCTAATTTGTACAGCCAGGGTTAAGAACCACTGTGCTAGAAAGCACTTCTCAGGCTTTTAATTGCAAATGAATCATCCAGGGATCTTAAACGGAAGTCTCTGATTCTGTCTGGGGTGAAGCCTAATATTTTATATTTTTAACAGCTCCCCGGTGTTACCAAGACTGCTGGTCCTCAGATCACATTTTGAGTAGCAAAGGGCAAGAGGTAGTGAGAACACTGAGAGACTGGTAATAACTGGCTTAATATTTCCCAAAGGGCCCCTGAATAGGTGGATATAAACATAGAGAAAATATGTAAACATAGAGAAAGGTATCTATCCTCAGCCCCATCTGGTTCAGTATTCTGGAATGATGACATAGTTGAGTTTCAGAATCACTTCTGCTCAGAAGATGTTGAGAAAAAGAGCAAACAAATTGGATTACAAGTGAGTTCTAAAATAATTATAGGCTGGGGCAAAAGACTATGCAGGTAAGATAACTTTTTTTTTTTTTAGGGTACTGGGGCCGGGGATTGAACATGGGACCTCATATGTGGGAAGCTGGCACTCAACCACTAAGCCACATTGGCTCCCCTGAGTTGTTTTTTTCGTTTGTTTGCTTGTTGTTTGTTTTTAGAAGGCACTGGGGATCCCCTACTCCTGAAAAAAATAAGTCTACGCACAGAATTGGAAAACTTGGCTTATCAACATGTATGAGAAAAAACTGAGGGTTTTAAATCTACCATAAACTCAATATGCGTCTACTTATCACCCCAAAGCCATTTTTTTTGTCATGCTAACAGAATTGTGTTACTTACAATGAGGGAAGTAGTGGCTTCACTTTATTCTTCACTAAAATGTTTGAACCATGGGTCCAAACTGCTGTGGGTTTTGATTTAAAAGGAACATAGACACAGGAGAGTGCTTGGATTGCAGTGAATAGAAGGGTGAAGGAAAAGTTGACTGCCCTGGAGAAGAAATGCTTCATGGGAGATATGACGGCTGCTTTCAAACCTTAGATAAGCCTTTATTTGGAAAGGGGATTAGACTTGCTCTATGAGTGAGAATAAACACAGACATTTTTTTTCTCAGTATGTTGGGATCAAATAAAAAAGAAATGGGCTTCCTCATGAGCTTGTATGTTTTCCATCATTGGAGCAATTCAAGAATATGTTGGATAACTGCTGAGTGGCTTGGAACTGTGGAGGGAATTCATGCACCACATAGGAGTTAGATGAGATTTTTAACATGCGTGTTTTGAAATAATTTGTGTTATTATTGTGGAACCAAGAAAACCTACAAAATATTTAACTTTTGTTGGTCCTCTACTCTAACATCTCCACATCTATTCAGATGTCATATTTCACCTGAACTATGATATACACTTGGAAGTGAAGTTTTAATTTTATAATTGGGATATGTAGGAAATATCCCCATTTGGAAGGGCAAATAAACAGCCAATATTTGAGCATTTGTAATGCCAGTGTTCATACTAAAACTCCTTCTGAGAAGTTTCTCTCTAAAAATGATCATTTGTTAGAAAAAATGCCATTTATATTTTAGTTGTTCTGAAAAAAAAATGATTCCTTTACTGGTGGGATATTTTTTAGATATTATCTCATCTGGATGTTGAAATACCTATATACACACATTTAAAAACTCACTTTACTACTATATCTTTTTAAAAAATCCTTGAATGTTTTTGGTTCATAATTTTCAAGTTCCTTATTACTGAATAAAATGCATGCTTTTAAAAAACAAGACACAATTAATTCCAGAATTTCAAGTAGATATTGTTTAAAAGATTAACTGCAGTGGAGGTTCTAATCCACATAATCCATTTTAGTTCATCAATCTTGACTGAGTTTCCTGGCACCTAGGCAGCATTTCTAAGCAGATCACTGGCTAGTCCCCTTGCATCCCCTCTGTGCTGTTATGTCTGACAGTGGTGTTAATATGTTGACAAATCAATCTATTCATTAATATTCAGCAGGCTTGCTGGCTCTGCAAGCCTCATAAACTGCTACAAACACAGTTTAATGATTAAAATGACAATTGTCTTTCTTTTGTTTCTCAAACCATTGGATTTCTGGGTCTCATCTACCCGAGGCTTATTTTCAATGGGGTTATTTTTTGTTTTGAACAATATGTAGTGAAAAAGGGACCTACAGCTGGTTCCTTTTCATGGTAAAGTGCTACTTCCAAGTTAAGTGTTTAGTGTTCTGGAACACTGTTGGATTTTGAAAACACACCATGTGGTAATGGTGAGGGGCTTTTATTTAGCTTTGCTTTGTGTCTGTACTGGCTGTATTTTTCATCTCCAGTGGGAAGAGGGGGGGGGGGGGGAAGAACATGACTGTGACCAATTTTATTTGAACTTACCAAGTTATTTATTTTTTTTAAATAAATTTATATGCTTCGGTAAGTTTAGTGGTATATCATAGCCATTCTATGTCTTGTGATGGTAAATATATCACACTGTACATAAATGTCATCAAAGGACTGAGACCAATTAGAAGGATAAATTATAGCATGCTTATTAGGGGAAAGAAGAGGCAGAAATCATATCATTGAGGCTGTCAGAGTACCCAAGTGGAAGAAACCTAAGTCACGAGTGTGCTGTCATGATCTGATAATATTTCATTAAAGACAAGCTTAAGGATTAATGCAAAGGCATTTCCTTTTTATGTTTCTTTTTATATATGGTATGCTAAGGCTTTCTGTTTAATCTTAATTTGTGATGATACCAAGTAACCACGTGACTGAGGCTGAGCAGTAACAACACAGCAGGTGACTTGGGACTAGGTGCTTCTACAGATTTCACCTGTGAACATAGAAATTGATCTTCTGTCTGCAGGGGTTGAGGGCTTGTTGTGAGACAATTTCCGAGACTGCCTCTGTGTTGATTGCTGCCTGCTTGCCTCCCTAATGCCATATAAAGGAATATCAAAACTCAGAATGAAAAAAATAGTAATTTCTCTGGTGATCTTCATGGTCCATTACCAACCTTCCCTAAATTTACTGTACTTCTTTAGTTGAACACATCAATTCAATCTGATGATGGATATGTACTGTTACTCTAACAAATGTTTTCCCAGGTTTGTCTGCAGGTTTGTCATCATTCCTTTAGTAAAATAACTTGCACTGAGGCAAATTATATCTCACTGACAGTCCATATCACTTGGTTACTTGTGTCACTTCTCTTCTTACTGTAAGAATAAACTTTGTGGAAAACAAAAAGCTGGATAATAAAGTCATGGATAGAAAAGAAACATTTAAGAAGTGTTATGGTTTTGAGCAGTTGAAGGAATGTAGGAAAAGAGATTTTGTTTGACTTTCACACTTGAAAATTCTCCTTTGTGTGGACATTGGTTTAGAGACTTGAGATTGTATCTTCTCAATCTGTTCAGTCACACTGCAGTGACTGCAGTTAAAGAAAAGAAAATGTAATCCTATAGCTTTCTCTAGTCAATAGTATTTATATATAAAATATTATACATATTGTTAGCTTAAATTTTTAGACAACATTTAGACCACATGTGGGAAAATTATAGTTATATAAGATTGTGCTCCATTTATTCCTGGTTCTTTCTTTCACTTCATGTATTTTTATCCATTTTATTATTTTTATGAAGATATATTCACATGGTAAAAAATCTAATTCAATCAGTAAGAAGAATTCAAAATGAAAAATAATAAAACCTCTCACCTCATTATTAGGCCCACTTTACAAAGATTACTTCTTTTAACTATTTTTAAAAATTCTGATACTTTTATACCTCTAAATAATAAACCAGTATCTTTTATGCTTGATGCATTAACTTTATACCAGTGCTACTAAAGTGTGGCCTGCAGATCATTGTCAGTCTGTGAATTGTTTGCTATTGGTCTACGATGGAATAAGTACAGAATGTGGGGGTAAACTTAAAAACGTTTATAGCTATTTGACATTGTTTTGACATTTTTACTGTATTTTACAAAGTATTGGTCCATATGCTTGGAAATTAAAAATAAAACAAACTTGTCCTTTATCACAGACAGTTTGAGAAGAAACACTTTTAAAACTTATCAATGATTCCCTTCCATCAAAGAGGAGGAATTATTTCATTTCAGTTTTCTCTACTTCACTGTTTCTGTCCTCTCCTAATTAATTTAGCTGTATTAAATTATTGCACTGGTTACCTCTGTACTTTCAACAGTGCATGGAACACTGTAGGGGATATATACTGTTAGAAAATATACATAACAATGATTTAGAAGTATTAGGTTTTATGATTAAATCATACACTTGAATATATTTAACTTGATCCATTCACATAGGCAGAATCCTGGTAGTTACTCTGTGGTAGTTAGGGCTCTTACATCTCTCTTTACCTCTTCTCTGTCCTCTTTCTTCTGGGGTGTTAGGGATTTCAACATTTACTTTCTTGTGCAAAATTACAAGTAAGTCATTCATGTTTGGCCTAAGAGTTGTCTAAAATTTAAAGTTAATAGACAATATGTGGGATAACTTACCTATAAAATTATTAACTAGATGAATGTTTTCATTCTGACACATCTATGCATGCTACAGAAATCTTTTTTTAACTGAATTTATTTATCCCCCCATTGTTTGTTTTTGTTTTGTTTTTTTGTTTTTTTGCACTCTCTGTCTTGCTCTCTGTGTCCATTTCCTGTACGCTCTTTGTGTCTGCTTGTCTTCTCTTCTCTTTAGGAGGCACTGGGAACTGATCCTGGGACCTCCGCTTGAGGCACCTCAGCTCCCTGGTTTGTTGTGTCTCTCACTGTCTCTTTTTGTTGCACCAGCTCTCTGCATGGGCCAGCTCTCTGTGTGGGCCAGCTCTCTGCGTGGGCCAGCTCACTTTCAGCAGGAGGTCCCAGGAAACTAACTCAGGACGTCCCAAATCGTAGATGGGAGCCCAATCGCTTGAGCCACATCTACTTCCCTAGAAAGATCTTTTAATATTCTTTTTTCTTTTGCTTTTTTTCTGCCAAGAAAAAATACAACTAACAATATGTCTGAAAGACATTGGGGAAACATGTGCCTTAGTTGCCACACAGTTGCTAAAATTACAACTGCTTAGCTTAGTGTTCTGCTGCCCTCTTCTCAAACCAAGACAAATCCATGGCTCACCCCCATCCACCACTATAGATTCCTTTCAATTCCTTTATGTCATTCATTCTTTATTACAACTCTGTGCTGGAGGCAGGAATCATTACTCTGTTTTACAGATGAGGAATCAAAGCTCCAGGAAGTTAAGTGGCAGCTAATGAGAATGGCAGATAAGATGAGATCCCAAACTGCTTGACTGCTGGCTTTACTCTTGACTTCAGAATCACAGAGGCCCCTAGAGTTTTATTTCCCTGTACCTGGACTCTTTATGGGTCTGGTGTGGTTAAAGTACCTTGAGACTGAAAATTTATTAATATCAGTTGCAACATCCTTTTGCCAGAAACTAGCTTGCTTTTGTATTTGTCATATCTGATGTGTTTCAAAATGTTGGCACCAGCCCCTGCTTTAACTTCAAATGAGGGAATTATTTGTTCTCAACAAGACAGTGGGATAGGACCTGGGCCAGTAACTGCTACCTCAGCAGATGTAATGATATAACTCAACTAACTTTTATTTATATTCAAACATGGGTTCTGTTCATACACCAGCAGATAGAAAACTCATGTGCCTTTGGAGCCTTGGTTAGCAAACAATATAACTCCTTTGTCTAGAAGGCAAAGTCGAGCCAGATGACAGTACTGAGGAGAGAGGTCAGATAAGTTCTAATCTGTTATAATTTCTGCCAATGCTTGAATCACAATATGTCTATAGTAGAATACTAGTAAGTCCACTCTAGTTCACAGCTCTTCCCCCTATCCTGAGGAGTCTGTATGGTGATGTCCACTCTACCTCCAACTGAGAGGGGGCTTATATCCCATGGGGAAGATGGATGGGACTATCCTGCCTGAAGCTGCAGACTTGTGTAACATTTATACCATCTAAATACCTTAAAAAATATATATATATATATATATATACATATTTAAAAGTTCTAATCTGATCCTTGAATCATTCATAAAAGTGAGAGTTCATAACTTTCACCCAAGCTGGTCTCCATATCACTTGGTTTGAATAGTAGGAAATTTCCAGTGCTTTGATATATCTATAATCAAGTAAACGCATACATCCTCATCCAATATAAATGCCTTTTGCACTATCATCCTGCATAATTCTCTCTTTCCAATTCCCATATCCCTTACTTTTCATTTTTTAGTGACTGGCCTAAGTTTCATCTCTTCTGATTATGCTATTCTGACTAGTCAAGTCCACAGCAATTTCTCCTGTTCTGAACATGGAGACCCCTAATTTTATACCTTGCTTACAATTCAAAGAAATAAATTATAATTTTTCAAAATTCATATAACCCATCTACAACTAACTCTCAAGCTCCTTGAAGAACATTTTATGTTTTGTCCTCTACTTTTGTATTACCTATGGTGCACATACATTATAGTTACCCAACAAGTGTTTCTTGATCCACTGGTATCTATGCCTCTAGTCTCTATTATCAGTGATAATTAAATGTTCATAGTCTACAGCTATTTATTCCTGGTCTAAGTAGGCTATAGCTACATAGCCAGGCCAGCAAATTTCCATAATAGTCTCTAATACCAGACAGTGGGCATCATTTCCTTCTCTAAGAAATTTTTTAAAATGTGAAGGTTATTTTCCCTATGTCTCCCTCTTGAATGGCAGGGAAATGTATGGTTGGCTTCCAAGATATTCCATATTTGCAATCTGGTAAGAACATCAAGCTGTTTTACTGGAATTCTAGATTAAAGTTTAATGCATAAAGGTTAACTATATTTAGAGGTAATGTTTCCTAACAAAGGTATTGGCCGCAAGGTTATTTGATATTATAATTCCCTCTCTTCTGCCTCCAGGAAAAGAAAAATTATTACACTTGGCTTTTTGCCCTTGTTTGAATTATCCTAAATATTTAATTATTCCTTTGGTATATATGATAGTTCTTTTGTAGGCCAAGGATTCATTTAAGATATATCCATCCATCTATGATTTATAACTAATTAGTGGATATTCAAGGTTGTTGCTAATGGTAACTCAAAGCCCCAATAATGGATAGCTTTTGCCATTTAATATCAACAATAGTAAGAACTTAATTTACCTTAGGTAGTTTATACAGGCTCTTTTCTTATTTCTACACCACCACATGCAAGAAAAGGTGTCAAATAAGAGATGTTTATCTATGAATGTGTTAGCTTTTTTAAATGGGGAAAATCTGAACAAACTTGGAATTAGACATTGCCTGTAAACTAGAAGAGGAGCACAGTGTAGTGATTAACAAATGTAGGCTCAGGCCATTTGGGTATAAATTCTGACTCTGCTGCTTATTAGCTTTGTGATTTTGACAATTGATGTCACCTCTTTTGCCTTAGCTTTCTCATTTGAATAGGCATAAGAGTAAAATATATCTCATGGTGTTGTTAGAAGAATTAAAGAAGCTCATCCAAGCAAAGCACGCTCATTTCACTGGTCAAGGAGTTTCTTTTCAAAGCACTGAGTAGGTCATTTTCTCTGTTCTGACTGCCCCCATGATTTAAAAAAAAAAAATCTCTTTTTCCTTTCGGAGCTTAGAAGATTTATTAAAAAGAATGTAACTCCAAATAATGCAACACTGCCAAGATGAAGTATCCTAAAGAAATCATCAGAGATACATATAAAAATTATACATAAGGATGTTCTAATATTGTTGTACTATCATTATAACAGTGTATAAATATTTACAGTTTCTAAGGAAATATACCAAAATATTATTAGTTAACAGTTGTTTTCAGGTTGTTTCATTTCCCATTTCCTCTGTAATATATGCACATTTAACCAAAGAACATTTTCTCCATTTCTTCAATTTCTTAACCCACCCCAATCAAGCTGAGCTACTGCTCCACTGGGCACTTCACAGTAAGTATTTATTAGATTAATAATTCACAATTGAATTAGTAATAGAACACTTAAGGATTAAGTCATTATAATTTTTGAATGGATGATGTTACCTTCATGAGAGATTTCCTTCCAGGGATTTGGTGGATACATGAAAGCTGCATTCTGGATTTGGTCATGGATGTCTTCATCTTCATTAAATGGGAATGTGCCACTTAGGCTTACGTAG
Source organism: Tolypeutes matacus (assembly GCA_026826555.1). Lineage (NCBI taxonomy): Eukaryota > Metazoa > Chordata > Mammalia > Cingulata > Chlamyphoridae > Tolypeutes > Tolypeutes matacus. Next base: position 392,483 of record JAKSZT010054561.1, on the reverse strand, counting down.
ATGATGACCCCAACAGACCACATATCTAGAGAGCGATTGTAGCCCTTGTTCCTTAGAACTTCAGGAGCCAGATAGGCTGGGGTGCCCACCACCGACCGCCGGAAAGACTTCTCTCCAATGATACGGGCAAAACCAAAATCACAAAGTTTTACCTGTTGGTAATAAGTTTGCAGAAATGGTTAAGTTCACAGATTGTGTATTTATGTATGTCTTAGCCCAACTTCACCACAGTCAGCTATACTACTTTTACAGAAAGTAATACGGATTTCTCATGGTAGAAGTAATCGCTATTTTCTATTTTATGTGTTTAAAGACAGTGGCTTATGTACTGATACAAAGAATATGATTGGTCTTCATAAAAAGATCATCTAAACATGTGAAAATAGGTATATTGAGAAATGGGTATTATTGCTTTACAAAGCAGGAAAACATTACACAAATCACTGAAGTAAGGGATTTAACTCAAAGGCTTATCATAAGTAAAGGCTGAAGGGTAAGCACAGGGACACATCATGCCTCCCACAATAATCCTCAGAAACAACTCTGCAGTGGCACCTACGCAGGAGCTGAAGGAACTAGGGACACAAGGCAGGACAGCCATCCTGGACATGTCATTTCAGAGTACATGGTTCCCTGGGGAGAGATTCTATTGTTTTCCACCCTCTGGGTTGAGGAAAGGAAGAACATTTTGCTCATATTCCTGAGAGCACAACTGAAGTTTAATATCTTGTCCAACATGAGAGGACTAGTAACAGATCTGGCACTCATAAATTTTTTCACTCTCAGGCCAATGCTTTAAATACTGGCCTAGTGCTACCCGTTCTTCAGGATGTGTGCAAAACTGAAGCTGAAAAGCAGAAAGAGAAGTTATTGTTGTGTATTATTAACACAGGCTGGCCTGAGAAGCCGGAGTTGACAAAGTGGCAGTCCCAAAAATGCAGTGAGGAAATGAATGGATGAAAATAAATAGGTAAAACATGAAACTAATAGAGGTTTCGAGAAAAAGGAAAGGTGACAGAATGCTGCATGAGAGCAAGTGATGCTGTCAGCTGACTCTGCTGAGGGATGTTTCTATACTTGCCTGAGGGAAAGGATCGGCTGATGCTAGCAACACGTTTTCTGGTTTGAGGTCACAGTGAACAATATTTTTAAAATGAAGATGTCGCAAAGCCACAAGGATCTATAAAGAAGAAAACCAAAATAATTTTATTTCAGTCTAGTAGTTTGTTTCAAAATGTTTTCTATCAGGACATAAATTCAAGGGGAAATAAAAATCCACAATAACAGCCAAAGCTTCTTTATACTCAAAACATTGTTTCTAAGAAAAGTTCAATGGAAAAAGTAGCATATTATGGTATTCATACCACAACCAAGATAGGTATAGATAAAATAACTTGATAATAGCTAACAGAGATACCCATTCTTGACTATTTTCAAAGAACCAGGACTTTACCACTGTCCATTTTAGAATTCCATGGATAGCTTTAATAATACATTTTAGTGCATGCATATTGCTAATTTGGTATATTGGACCTGGATAACATAGATACAAATCAGATAACACAGTAAGCCACTGAAAGCTTTTCTAGTGCAGTTTAAACTTTGGATGTAGGTACTAAACAACAAGGCTAGAAAACTGTAGTTAAACAGTGGTAACATTTGATATTAAATATTAAATCTCATTTCCTGTCTCTAATTGATTTCTTACCTGAGTAATTAAAAACTTCGTTATGTGCTCTGGCAATCTGCCCTTTTCACTTGACAAGATCATCTCCAGCATGTCTCCATGGAGTTTTTCCATAACAACAAACACTCTTTCAGGCGTCTCAAACATACACTCCAAATTTACAACACCAGGGTGATGAAGGTTCTATTAAAGATAAATAAAGCACTTGAAGAAAATGAGTTTTTTGATACTGTTTGGCAAGCTCACTGATTATACAAAACTGTTCAAGTTAAAGCTATGGAGAAACCCACACTTAAGATTTTTTTAACACCTCTAAATTCCACATGTGCTGCCTTATATTTTTGAAATTCTAATGTCTCCAAAAAATACATCTTTACTTTCTATGCATAATGAAATTATTTTTTCCATGCTAAAAATCCAAGTTCTAGCACAGTGAATTGTTAATTAGGTTTTAATTAGAATACCATATTGAGAAATATGCAATTTCTTAGGATCATCTCCAATATTAAGCATGCTGTCCTAAATAAGCATACGAGGCCATAGCTACAGAAATGGTAAACATTTACTGTAGAAAAAAAGTAAATGTAGTACATCCTACAGCACTGATGAAGCAACTTAATCAAAACGGTGGCTTAAAAGAGCTCTCCTACTGGAAGCTGGAGGAGTTTGTTACTGAAACTCTTATGCTTAAGGATGATGACCACCAGAAGAATAATGAAAAAATAATTATTGAGTTCCTGCTTTGGCCAGGACCCCATGCTAGGTGATACTCCTGCATGGCTCTACATGATTCTCAAGCACCCAAGAAATATTTCTGCAATAGATAATGGCTAGTGACTGGTAGGCTGCAATTTCCTTGACATGTTAATTGTCACATATGTCAAATAAAATTATTCAACATTAGTCTGTCTCTTGACTAATGCTTAAGACTGTTTCTCTGAGTCATCAACAAATCCTTTGACCATTTGATCATTTTTTTTTCTGTGCAAACCATAAAAATTTCCTAACATTTCAGAAACTATTCTATTTTCTATTTATATTTCAATGACAAACTGAAATAAAAATCATCACAAATAAACACTACCGAAACAAAAAACAGGGGCTAACTTAAATATGCTAATAACTGGACAGAGAAAAAAATTAAATGCTTTATTTTAGGAAAAAAAAACTCAGCGAGGAATAAAATTGTATATAAAATGAAATTTTCACAAATTACTTAAAATTTGAAATGGTTTGCTATCCAGAAAGCTCACAGATGGATACTGGGTGGTAAGCAGCAGAAGGGGTAGTGGGTGAATAGACATTGTTGCAGTTGTCCTATGTGCCACCCATTGCAAAGGAGAGCCTGGCAATGACTGAATACTGTGCCAGGCTACAGCAAGCAGTAGCTCCTATGACAATAACTTGCCTCTTAGCATCCTCTTACTATCTTGACAATTGTGACCTGTGCTTTAGATGTCCAATGAGTCTTAGTGATTGTGATACCTTGGTGTCTGATACTGCAGAATAATGTGGCTATGGAATGGCAAGTGTGAGATTGGGGTCCAAGCAGATGCCTGCACTTCTACCCTACAGCCTTTCACCTCTGTGGGCTGTGGTCATCGGTCATGGAATTTTTGCACTGTTAACTGGTCAAATCTGGCTACTTCAGGTAGATGTGTCCTCCAAAGTTGCTCTCTTTTGGTCAGAGCTAAAGCACATGTGGAAAGGGTTGTGTGGTGGATTGAAGTGTGTACCCCAGTGGGGACATTTTCTTGATTTCGGTCAGCATTCTAGTGGGTGCGGACCTATTGTAAATAAGAGCTCTTCAAGATGTTACTTCAGTTAAGGTGTGGCCCAACTGAATCAGGTTGGGCTTTAATCCAGATTACTGGAGTCTTTTATAAGCAGAGTGAAAGTAAGATGGAGAGGGAAGCCATGAGGCGCAGCAAGAAGTTGGAAGTCAGGGGAACCCAGAATAGAAAAAGAAGACGTGCCATTTACATCACCATGTGACAGAAAAACCAAGGACCAAGGATCACAGCACTAGCTGCCAGCACCAGGATGCCACGGTCTTCAGGGAGAAAGCATCCTCTTGCTGATGCTTAGATTGTAGACTTCTAGCCTCAAGTCCATGAGCCAAAAAATTGCCATGGTTTAAGTCAACCCATTGTATGGTATTTGTTTTAGCAGCTAATTAACTAAAACATTGTGGGGTTAACAAAAATCACTGCTCTTACTTTATTTGTTCTGACTGCCTACAAAAAAGACCAGGTCCCCAATTGGCTTTGACTACTATGGAAGCTCCAGATTGTTAAGTGGGAGCCTCTAATATGATTGCACATACCTATTTTATATTCACCATGGAATACCAGTGATGACATTGCTCATACAGTTGGATGTGAGAACATATCTCCTGCTACCTGAACCTGTGCCCAAGGCTGTCTCATTTTTTTTTCTTATATCCCCTTCCTGATAGAGAAGACACACCAACTGGGTAGACTACTAACTTCTGGGTGTCCAGGGGTCACAGCTGTCCTCTTTTGAATCAATGATTATAGCAGACGCTTCAAGGATGACATTAGAATGTCCTGCCTTTATTATGATTTTTGTGGGATAAGTCCACTATGAGATGTGTACCTTCCTCTTTAAGTATTTTCTTAACTGATTCTTTTTTCTACTTAATCTAACTTTGGGTACTCAAGCAGTGTTTTTGGAAGTCTGACTTCTTTAAATGGCCAAGGCTTCACTCTGAGTGGGGAGCAGGAGCACTGAATAAGAAAGAAGCAGACAAATAGAAGTAGAGGGCAAGGCAAGGAAATCTCCTGTGTGCAGGCAGAGGAGGAAACAGAGCATGAAGGAGGAAATAAAGGTTAAGGGAGAGGGACCTCCAGGGCCCAGGGAGGACAGGAATGGTTCTGGAGATGTTCAGCCTGCTGTTTCTGCTGACCTTATCTTACGTTTTGAAGGTTGTGGGGGCAGAATGGTGGAAGGAGAGGGGAGTCAGCAGACTTCCTGGTCAATAATTAAAATGGCTTTGGAACACGATGACTAGGAGGCTCTTCTACTAAATTATCCCAGATATATATGGAATATCAATTCTCTTGTTTCTGGCTGAATTCCTTTAAGTACATGAAGGAAACTACATGTACTTAAAGTTACTACAGTCTTTATACAATATATCCCTCTTTCCTTTCCTACTCTACAATATCACTGGAGGATTTCCTATTCAGAGGGCATGAATTAAATATATTTTATCTAAGTGAGATATGGGAATGATTCAAGAGAGTATTCACTGGCAACTATTTTGCACCATACTAATGACAAGTCCTGAAGGACTCAATAAATATCTTCCAATAACATCTTCATAATAAGGATAAGGGAAAAAGTTTGCTATTTTCTCATAAAGAACTTAAGAGTATATTTAGGTATGTAGAGTTTTCAAAATAAATCCAATGAAGGCATCAAACTAAGGCCAGATATACACAACTGGGAAAAAATATTTTAGAATAGTTTAAACTCATATATCCATTGGACCCCTTGTGCTTTGATGCAAACCTTTATGCTTTATAGGCTTGCTAAAGAAAACATTGGGTGGCATCTGAAATATCTTTCCAGTAGCAAAAACATTTTATTTTTTTCTTAATACCTGATAGGTTGCTTTTAAAAGTTTATTATGTATGGTTGAGATAAGACCATATGGGTGCTTACTCATGAGCTATATTTTTTTAATTGAACCATGGAGCCAAAATTGTTCTTATATTTGACAGTAAGAAAAGGAAAGCAAAACAGGACATAAATATCCAAACTCTCTATATTATACTTATGAGAAGTCTTTCTTTCATCCAGAGAATGTAATATTTGAAGATTTAAAATAGAAAAAAAATTCAAGCTATTTTTTTCTATTATCATGTATTATTCATATCAACATTTTTAATACCTTAAGAACAACTAAGGTAAAAATTCAACCAAACTGGTCCAAGTGACTTATTCACAGTTTTATTTTTTTTATATATAAAATAGGGAATACCTTTCCAACTTTTTCCTCCTAATGTCCAAAGTAACTAAATTAATTTAAAAATGGCACAAAGACTACAATAATAGTGTGCAAAAGAATTTTTGCTAACTTTTCAGGCCTGTCTCAGGAATTCAGAAAATAAATTTCATGGCAGAGCAGCTAAATCAGTGTACAGAACTCTTTGACCATCTGCTTGTTGCATTTAAGTAATTTAATTTTCAGGAAATGAAACATTTGGTCAAGTACAGGAAATAATAGTGTCCATTCACACATAACAGATTGATGACATATCCACGGGGTGAATATAAGTAATTTTTTCAAAGTCTGGGAGAAAATATCATTTGGAGATCTAGACAAAATTTTTTGTGATCCAAGTTTCCTAGAGAATTTGTATGTAATCAATGGAAAGTAGCCACTAAAAGCAACGGCTCTAAATTATGAAGAAACATAAAAATAATAATAAAGATTTAACTAAGTTTAATTTTTAGTTTATATGTACATTCTATTATAATGTGGTTTTTTGGGGGATTCATGTTAAACAATATTTCATTTGTATTTCCATTCTATAATACTAGTACTGTTGCTTTTATGGAAATCTGAAGTTGAAAAATTATTTCATATATTTTTCTGTGATAAGTTAAAGTTCTCATATTTTTCCTTCTTTTTCTCCACTTTTAAGATCATTTACCCAACATATGAAAGGTGGGAAAGAGGAGAATTAGGCTTAACATAGCTTTTTAATAGGCTATTAGCAATATAGCCATAATATGGGTACATTTGACTCCCTTTCTTTCAAACCACTAAAATGCTCTAACTCCTATTGAGACAGGAAAACATTAAACTTAAAAGTGGTAAGCCCAGGATCTAGTTCTAAGTGTCATGCACGGCAGTGAGGGTGGTATATGAAAACCCGTCTATGATTTTATTATTGTCCTCAGGATGAGAAATAAAGAAAGAAAATGGGATATGCAGAGTTACGGTAAGGGTCACGCTACTCCACCACTGTGCTCAGAAAGGGCCTTTCAACGCACTGCACTTTCTCAGTTTTTGATGCAGCCTGAAACCAGGTATGACAATGAGGAAAGCCTCAAGGCCTGGAGCATACTGTTGGGAGCATGGGCTCTGGAAATGACTGCCTGAGTCTGAATTCCAACTCTGCCACTTCTCCACTCTTGGCTTTGGGCAAGTTTTAAAAACTCTTAGGTGCCTCAGTTTCTCCACATGGAAAATGAGATGACAATGTGTCTATCTTGTCCTATACCTAGGACCTAATTATTATTTAATAAATACAAAATATTTGGACTAGTGCCTGGTTCATAGTACATGTTTGCTATTATTTTTATTGTCATTGAACAGATTTTCTGTCACTTAAAAAAGATCTAGGCCAAATTTCCTTTTTTAGTTTGATGATTTTATAGAAAGCGGCATAAAATGAAACTTCTGCTTGCCTTTTACTTGACAGAGGCTACATCAGGCCAAGTGTCAAGTGCCATATATTTGCACCTTCTAGACTGTCATCCCTCATCCTTCCCTTGCTGTGTTTTCAGACCTCGGTGATGGTAGAGATGCTTTTGCTCTTAGGTCAATCAGTCAAGTGCTGCATGTTGGACCACATCAAAGCCCTCCTGGTGAGAATGCAGAGTATTTAGTTGTTGCATGTGACTGTGTTCCCAAATCATGCTCAGGTGGCAGAAAGTCTACAATTTAAACAGGCTTACACTTCATTTTTTTTTTTTAGGAGGCAACATATTTTGGTAAATTTCATCTGCAAAGTCTTCGAAATACATATTGATATTAAACTAGAACAAAATAAAGCTAACATATATTGTTAGAAGAATAAACATACACAACATTATTTTAACAAGAGTAGTTATAACAACCCGTCCTCCTATGGATGGGTATCACTGACTAACATTCATATCAGTGGGTGACAATCAAATTTAACCCATCAGACTCTAGGAACTCAGAAATGCTCAGATATTCCAGGTGAGAGGTGTTTGCTCAAACCAGCCAACAGAAGTGGAATGTAATTATATTTTTGTTGTGGCACTAAATTAACACAGGTTACTTTGTTCAAAAATTTGTGGAGGAAATAAGTTGAAGCATCCCTATCCCAGACAATAAATATATCTTACCCTGAGAGCAAGAAATAAAGTCAATTTTTAGGCAGCTATCTTAAAATGGACAATTTAGTACTACTTTTTGTCCCTCCTAAATCAGCTCTGAATCTCACATAGCATTTTCCTGTGCATCCTATTAAGTAAAATTGACCCAAAGGGAAACACAAAAGGATCAATTCAATATTTTCTGAGTAAAAACTAACTTGGAGTCCAAAGTATCGCTTCTGTATTCAGGAATATCCATAATCCTATCCAAACACCTTTCACTCATTCTTCACTTCCTCTATTCTGGGAATGCTTCAATCTAGCTTTGGATTCCAGGGTTATTGCAGATACATGATAAGCATAATAAGTCCTCTCTTTTCCCTATAAAGGATGGAGAGGAGAATTCAGGAAACAGCATATGCAAAAATCCTCTCATCGCCTGTCATGTTTCCAGCCTTTCTTGACTTCACCAGGTAGAATAATAGCATAAAAATATGTGATATTTTCTATTGATCATCAGGAATTTCTCTTAAGATTAGAAGTATGAATATGAAATTTTAAAAACAAAATCAAGAAGTTCTTAGCCCATCTTCTGGTCTCATACCCTGCCATTTCATTGGTATCAATCTATGATTGAGGCTGAATTTGATACTGTTTCTAGGGGAAGGAGCAGCTGATTTTTAGAGAACTTTGGAAAGACCCTCACACAGCAAGGCTCTTGTATGTATCCCAGCACCCACCCATCCCTACCTCCCATACAAGGCCAGAATTTCAAGTCGGATTTAGATGAAAAGATATAATATTTGAGAACCAGCAACAAAGGCTACAAACACAGAGAATTAATGACTGAACAACACCTTTAAAAAAAATCAATTAGTAAACATTCCACCCATAAAGTATGATCCCTTCCTTCCATGACATTAATGGGTTTGTGTTTGGGGAAAGGCAGGAATGAAAAATATGGCTTATCATAATAAATAAATTAGAATTTGTAGATCAGGGTATATTTATTGTACAACAAAAGTTGAAAAAAATCAGATATCGATTTTTTTTTCTATTTGACATCAAATGCATATAAATGGAGAAATCCAGAAAACATTCTTATTTCCTATAAATCTACCTTGTTGGAAATATGAACACATAATCTAGTCTTGGTTTTAGACTTAAAGTGTAATTTTTAGATTATCATGTCACTGTAGCCCAGCTTCTCAATTTAAAGGTCAGCACTTCAGAAAATATAACATTCTATTATAACATTAAATTATCTGGGTAGACAATCCTTCTGATGCATTATATAATAGATAATGGGAACTAGAGTGAGTATTTAAGGTCTACTAGACAAAGTCAGAAGCCTGACTATGCAAAAAGGTCACAAGGTAAGTTTTTACATTTGTAAAGGGTTCTGTGGCCAAATGTGTTTGTTTAATGGCATGTTCTTAAAGTTAAACAGGTTTTTAATTATGGAATTTCTCAGAATCTTTAATAAGTGAAAGACTATGTTCATTTCCCTTCCAAGACATGGATAACCTGGATAAAGTACCCATTTCCCAAACTGTCTTATAATGAAGGGGACCTTTTTTTATCCTTCACTACACTTTATATATCATTTAATTTAGTCCCCCATTCCTGTGTAGCTGGCATGCCAAGGCAGCACAATTTTAAGTCCCCCATTCCTGTGTAGCTGGCATGCCAAGGCAGCACAATTTTAATCCATAATTAAGGAAATTGAGGTTGGAAAAGATTTAAAGATTTACCAAAAAAATGGAAAAACTTTAACTTGAAACCTGGCCTGTCACTATGACTAACTTCTAACTTAACACAATATTTATTTGGCAATTTTTCTAAGTTAATTTTCTTTTTCTTGTAACAGATCCTTGGTTTATTATCTAGACACACACACACACATAATGTATGGGCTTTCCTTTTTGAAACATTCAGAAGACAAAAGATTACCTTAGAATTACAAAACATGTATTGCCTAAAGACACAATTTCATGAAAATTCTCCAAACATTAAAATACAAAGAAAGATTTGAAGAAATAAAATAAACATATTAGATGAAACAATAAAGTATGACCTAATCCTTCAATACACACTAAAAGAGAAAGTCCTCCAAATTTGCATAGTTTTCTCTAGAGAAAGAATTGATTTCTTCAGGATTAAAAAGAAAAAATACCAGTTTGCAAAAATTTTCCTTTTCCCACCCACACTTAACAATGTTATTCTCTGGTTTCCTATAGTGATTATCTCCTCTCCACCTACTCCTGATCATCTTCAAAGACAAAGAGAACAATGCCATTTATCTAGAAGATATATATATTTAATCTTGTTCCAAGAAGACAAATTACTATGTGTTTTAGACAAAAAGGGATGAAGATAAGGAATACTTTATCATTTTATTGGCCTGATGGGCAATTCTGTACCCCCTGTTCCTTTACCTCTGGCCGCATAATTTGTTCAACAAATATTTCTTGAGTGTCTACCAGTTGCCAGGCATTATGTTAGGCATGTTCAGTACCACCCCAGGTTTTGGGTCAACCATGTTCTTTGTTATGATGATAAAATTATGTTTCTTTAGTTTTCCTGTTTAGGGAATTCAATCAAGATATCTGGTCTTCTAAACTGGTTCCTGGGAGCTAGACTTAAAACCTAGTGGTGGCCAATATTAATACTATCTAATATGTATGGAAACTTTACTTCATGCCAACTGTTGCTAAGAGCAATTGTTTCTTATAACATCCCTATGAAGTTTTTAGATAAGGAAGGTGAGGCTTAGAGAGTTTACGTAAGTTGCCCAAGCTCACAGAATTCTTATTTATTTATTTTATTTTTTTAATAATTTTTTTTTAATTTTTAAAAGATAATTAGATTACATAAATGTTACACAAAAAATATAGGGATTCCCATATGCTCCACTCCCCACACCTCCCACACCCTCCCACATAGACATCCTTCATTAGTGTGGCACATGCAATTGATAAACGCATCCTGGGGCTTTACCATTAAGCATGGACCATAGTTCACACTGTAGTCTACACTTTCTCCCACACAGTTCTGCATGTTATATGATGATATAAAATGGCCTATATCTGTCATTGCAGTGTCATTTAGGATAACTCCCAAGTCCCGAAAAAGCCCCCATATTACAACTGTTTTTCCCTCTCCCTGCCCCCAAAGCCTCCAGTGGCCACTGGCTCCACACCAATGTTGTAATTTCTTCCATTGCTAGAATCACAATATGTCTATAGTAGAATACCAATAAGTCCACTATAGCCCATAGTTCTTTCCCCAATCCTCATAGAATTCTTAAATAATAAGTTGGAGACTGCAACCCACATAGGCTAACTCCAGAACCCAGGACCCAGAATCTATGCCTTATCTTGCCTTGGACTCTAAATCTATTTAGGACATGAGTCCTGCCTATTTTAACTAGTAAGCTTCAGAGGGCATGCTACTTCTGGCTACCATCCTTGGTCTCATGACCCATCTCAGAATGCTATCTGGACCTCTGAACACTGTCTGCCACCAATCTTCCCACCACAGTATCTCCTCTACTTACTATGATATCCACTTGGACAATCTGCCTTGAAAATTGGGATACCATATTTTCCTGACTGGTTGGACTCTATTTCTAAACCCACATACCAAAACAATGTTGTTCAGTGTTACTGATCTTAAGTTTTATTACCTTATAAATTCGTACTCTGACCTGTTCTCTGATTTCCTTTGAGTCCAATATCTATTCCCCGCCCCCCACCCCAGGGCTGGGACTTAATTCTTTTTTAATGCTTTCCATTCTTTTTTTTTTTTCTCAGACAAATCAATTTTATGGATAGATATTAATTAAGTAAACAACTCATCAAAAGTGTTCAATCAATGGAATTTGGTATTATCAAATAGTCGTGCATTCATCACATCAATCATTACCAGAGGATTTTCAGAATTTCAATAATAATATTAATAATAAACTAAAAACAAACAAACAATAAAATTCTTCATCTCTCAATCTCTGTTTCCCCTGCTGTACATAGCTGCTATTTCTGGCTTTTCTTGCACAATTATTTATTTATTTATTAAGCAGTTTTATTGAGATATATTCACATACCATACAATCTATCCAAAGTGTATAATCAATGGCTTTTAGTATAATCACCATGTTGTGCATTCATCACCATAAAAAAACTTTAGAGCAATTTCATTACTCCTGTATCAGCCAGCCAAAAGGGTGCTGATGCAAAATACCAGAAATCTGTTGGCCTTTATAAAGGGTATTTATTTGGGGTAGAAGCTTACAGTAACCAGGCCATAAAGTGTAAGTTACTTCCTTCACCCAAGTCTATGGCCATGTGTTGGAACAAGATGGCTGCCAACATCTGTGAGGGTTGAGGCTTCCTGGGTTCCTCTCTTCCCGGGGCTTGCTTGTCTCTTGGCTCAGCTACTCTGCTATCTCCACAAGGTCAGCTGTAGACTATGAGGCTCTATAGGCTTTGCTTCTCTCCATAAGGCCAGCTGTAGACTATCAAGCAAACCGCTCGTCTCTTTTCCTGGGGCCTTCTCTCCTTCCTCATGACCAAGTTCCTCTGTGTGCTTACTTCCCTGGGCTCCAGTATTAAAACTCCAACACAAAACCCCAACTCTGTCCTTTGCCATGTCTTTTATCTATAAGTCCTTACCCACCAAGGGGTGGGGACTCAATGCCCTACTGACATAGCCCAATCAAAGCCCTAATCATAATTTAATCATGCCCAGAGGAACAGACCAGTTTGTCTGTAATCCAATATCTATTTTTGGAATTCATAAAGAATGCCAAACTGCTACAACTCCAAAAAGAAAAACTCCACACTTCTTAGCAGCCCTTTCCCAGCGCTACATAACCACTATCTAATTTCATCTTATAAACTGATTTATATTTACATTTTATATAAATGGAATTATACGTTATGTAGTACTTTGTATCTGGTTTCTTTCACTTAGCATGATGCTTTTTCTGTCTGATATTAACATCTTGTAGTATTAACATACATTTGTTCAGCTTCAAAGAAAAATGGTCTTATATATGCAATTTTGTCCTTATTTATATTTCACATATTTACTATGCTATACAATTCCATGTTACATTTTTTTTAGCTTTCCTTTTAGTAATATACATAACCTTAGATTTTCCCTTTAAACCACTTTCATACCCACATTATAGCACTGTTGTTAGAAACATTATTTTGGGCTTTCAGCTTTTCTATTCATTTCCAAAGATTAACACACATCCTTTTTTACCAATTCTGCACAAGTCAATCATCACTTTCCATTCTCTAACCTCATTTTATTTTCTGGTGATCCATATTCCAGTTATTAACTCCACGAGATTACACAATATATTTGTTCATAGTAGTGCAATCATACAGTATTTGTCCTTTTGTGTCTAGCTTGCTTCATTCAACATAATGTCCTCCAGGTTCATTCATGTTGTCATGTGCTTTATGATTTCATTTCTTCTTCAAGCTGCATAATATTCCATCATGTGAACACAACACCGTTTGCTTATCCATTCATCAGCTGGTGGACACCTGGGTTGTTTCCAACTTTTGGCAATTGTGAATAATGCCACTATGAACATCGCTGTGCAGATGACTGTTCATGTCACTGCTCTCAGTTCTTCTGGGTATATACCTAGTAGTGGTATTGTCAGGTCATGTGGCAAATCTATATTCAACTTCTTTAGGAACTGCCAAACAGTCCTCCACAGTGGCTGTACCATTCTACATTCCCACCAACAGTGAAGAAGTGTTCCTATCTCTCCACATTCTCTCCAAAATTTGCAGTTTCCTGTCTTTTAATAGGTGTGAGAGGATATCTCATTGTAGTTTTGATTTGCATTTCCTTAATTGCTAGTAATGTTGAACATTTTTCATGTGTTCTTTTACCATTTGTATTTCTTCTTTGGACAAATGTCTATTCAAGTCTCTTGCCCATTTTTTTTTTTCTTGCCCATTTTTTAACCTGGTCGTTTGTCTTTAAGTTGCAGCATCTCTTTATATATCATCATGGCTATTAAACCCTCATAGAACATATGATTTCCGAATATTTTCTCCCATTGAGTCAGTTGCATTTTCATCCTTTTGACAAAGCCCTGTGAGGTGCAAAAGTGTTTAATTTTTGAGGAGGTCCCATTTATCTATGTTTTTCTTTTGTTGCTTTTGCTTTAGGTGTAAGGTCCAAGAAACTACCACCTACCACAAGGTCTTTAAGATGTTTCCCTACATTTTCTTCTAGTAGTAGTATGTTCCTGGCTTTTATATTTAGGTCTTTGATCCATTTTGAGTTGATTCTTTACAGGGAGGGAGATATGGGTCTTCTTTCATTCTTTTGGTTATGGATATCCAGTTCTCCCAGTACCATTTGTCGAAGCGACTGTCCCATTAACATGGACTTGGTAGGTTTGTCAAAAACCAGTTGGCTGTAAAGGCGAAGGTTTTTTTCTGGACTCCCAATTCTATTCCACTGATCAATGGGTCTATCTTTATGCCAATACCATGCTGTTTTGACCACTGTAGCTTTGTAACATGTTTCAAGGTCAGGCAGTGAAATTCCTCCTATGTTGTTCTTCTTTTTCAGAATGCTTTTGGCTATCTGGGTACTCTTTCCCTTCCAAATGAATTTGGTAATTGCCTTTTCTATTTCTGTAAAGTAGGCTGTTGGATTTTTTTATTGGTATTGCATTGAATCTATAAATCAGTTTGGGTAGGACTGATATCTTCACGATAGTCAGCCTTTCAGTCCAAGAACAAGGAATGTCTTTCAATTTGTTTAGGACTTCATTCATCTCTTTTAGCATTGTTTGTAGGTCCTCTACTTCTTTGGTTAAATTGATTCCTAGGTATTTGAGTCTTTTTGTTGCTATTGTAAAAGGAATGTTTTCCCTGATTTCCTCCTCAGATTGTTCAATACCAGTGTACAGAAACACTACTGATTTTTGCATGTTGATTTGATATCCTGCCACTTTGTTGAACTCATTTATTAACTCAAGTAGCTTTTTTGTAGACATTTCAGAATTTTCTAAATATAGGATCACGCCTCTGCAAATAGTGAAAGTTTTACTTCCTCTTTTCCTATTTGGGTGCTTATTATTTTATTTTATTTTTCTTGTCTATTGCTCCAGCAAGAACTTCTAGTACAATGTTGAATAACAATGGTGACTTTGGGCATTCTTGTCTTGTTCCCAGTCTTAGAGGGAAAGTTTTCAACCTTTCCCCATTGAGTACAATGTTGGCTGTGGTTTTTTCATATACGACTTTTATCACATTGAAGAATTTTCCTTCGATTCCTATGTTTCATTGTTTTATCAAGAAAAGATACTGGATTTTGTTGAATGCCTTTTATGCATCAATTGACATGATCATATGTTTTTTTTTCTCTTCAATTTGTTAATGTGGTGCATTATGTGAATTGATTTGCTTATGTTGAACCACCCTTTCATACCAGGAATAAATCCCACTTGGTTGTGATGTATAAGTCTTTTGATATTTGTCGGATTCTATTGGCAAGTATTGTGTTTAGAATTTAGAATCTTCTGTCTAGTTGTTTTATCTAATGATGTGAGTGGTGTGTTGAAGTATCCAACTATCATTGTAGAGATGTCTATTTCTCCCTTCAGTTTTGCCAGTTTGCCTCATATATTTTGGGGCACCCTGGTTAGGTACATAGATATAATTGTTATTTCTTCCCTTTTATTAATATAGAATTGCCTTCTGTATCTCTTGTAATTTTGTTGCATTTAAAGTCTGTTTTTTCCAATATTAGTATAGCTACCCCTGCTCTTTTTTGGTTCCTATTTAAGCGAAGTATCTTTTTCCAACTTTACACTTTCAGCCAGTTTGTATCCCTGGGTCTAAGGTGAGTCAATTATAGGCAGAATATGGATGGCTCATTTTTTTTTTTAATCCATTCTGTTAGCCTATATATGTTGATTGGGGAGTTTAATCTATTCACATTCAATGATATTACTGTAAATGCATTATTTACTTCCACCATTTTATTCTTTGGTTTTCATATGTCATATCTTATCATCTTGTCTTTTTACTCTTTTGGTTATCCTTTCTGCTATTCTTTCTTCTATACTCTCCTCCAAGCCTCTCTCTCTTGTCTTTTTCTCTCAGGCTCAAAGGTTTCCTTTAATATTTCCTGCAAAGGTGGATTCTTTTTTACAAACTCTCTTAGTTTCTGTATATTATTTTACACTCACCATCCATCATATTTGAAGTACAATTTTGCTTGATAAAGAATTCTTCGCTGGTGTTTTTTCTTTCAGTATTCTAATTGTATCATACTACTGTCTTCTCACCTCTATGGTTTCTGATGATAAATTGGCACTAAGTCTTATTGGATGTCCCTTGTATGTTATAGTTTGTTTCTCCTTTGCTTCCCTCAGAATTTTCTCTTTTTCTTTGATGTTTGATATTCTGAGTAGTATGTGTCTTGGAGCAGGTGTATTCACATTTATTCTGATAAGGGTACGCTGTGCTTCTTGGACATGTAAGTTAATTTATTTTGTGAGATTTGGGAAATTTTCAGCTATTATTTCCTCAAATACTCTTTCTGCCCCCTTTCCCTTCTCTTCTTTTTTTGGAACTCCCATGACCCACATGTTGTTGTATTTCATGTTATTATTCAACTCCCTGAGCCATTGCTCAATTTTTTCCATTCTTTTCTCTCTCTGTTCTTTTCTCCCTTCAATTTTCAGCTGTTCTGTCTTCTGTATCCCTTACTCTTTCTTCTATCATTTCAAGTCTGCTGTTGCATGCCTCTAATGTGTGTGTTTTTTTTAATAGCATGCATTTTATTTTTTAAATGTTTTAAAATATCACGTGTTTGATCTTACCTATCATGTCTTTCATTCTCATGAGTTCTTTCACTTTTTTATTCAGGTTTTCAAATACTTTGTGCTCACTCAGTGTCTTCTTGATGTGGCTTTATCTCTTCAGCCATATTGTGTTACAACTCATTAATTTGATATTGGAAATTTGTGTACATCTTATTGATTAGTTGTCTCAAATCCAGTGTCCCTTCTGGGGATTTATTCCTTTTACTTGGGACTTTCTTCCACTTTCTTAGTATGGTTTG
Organism: Tolypeutes matacus; assembly: GCA_026826555.1. NCBI lineage: Eukaryota > Metazoa > Chordata > Mammalia > Cingulata > Chlamyphoridae > Tolypeutes > Tolypeutes matacus. The sequence goes on along the minus strand of JAKSZT010054561.1, from coordinate 375,580 downwards.
TAATTTTTTGCGGATGTCTAGCCATCTGATTAGGGTGGAGAGTTTACTCATATGCTCTATTTCTCTTTCTTTCATAGGATTTTAGTGGCTGGAGGCTGTGTGTTACTGCTGTTCTTTGATTCTTGGTTCAACCTGTTCTGGGTCTTTAGGGTTGTCCCTGTTAGTTGCTCAAATCTGGGCCCTGGACCCAGTAATGGGTTGTAGATCCCCTTCCTAAGGCCTTGGCATGGGAGGCTGTAAAGGCCAGAAAAGTCTCATTTATTTTTAATATCCTCATGTGCACTTCCTTGGTTTGCCAGTAGATGGTGCTCCTTGGCAGCCCTCTCAGTTCAATGCCTGGTCAGAGTGTGTTTGCTGCAACATGGACTGGATCAATATGACAGAGCTTCCTCCCTGGAGGCTAAGAGCCTTGTAATTCAAACTTTCTCAGAGGCAGTTCTCCAACCTTTGCTGGCAGCCACCTCCCTTTTCCCAGGTAAAAAATAATTCCACTCCCCTTTGTGTCCTCTGAGATTCAGGGCTCGACCGGCATCTGAATATCCAAATGATTTAAGTATCTGGAACACATATTTAATGAGCTAATTATAGTAAATGGGGCAGAAGAATCATGTGTGGGAAAATTATAAATGAGTTTAACTTTGATACACTGGGGAGATAGGTTATCATATATTCAAAGTAAAGCCTGCAGACAGGGTGCCAATTTCCTGGGGTTGTCTGCCCTGCCTTGTCTAGATGTCTCTAGACTCCTCAGGAGCATCCCTTCTTGAGGCACTATTTACTGTGGCAGTCAGTGAGATCCTCCTGAGATGTGCATAAGTGTAACCTCTGGAATGACTTCCTGACTCACTTTGAAATCTCTTAGCCATAAAAACTCATTTGTATTTAATATTTCTCCCTTTTGGTCTAGGTCTTTTTCCAAATGCTTGCTTGTTGGTACTTGGTAATAATCCCTTGGTGCCAGGGAGGCTCATCCTTGGGAATCACGTCCCATGCTCGGCCGTGGGGGGAGGGGTGGAGGGGAAGGCAGTGAGTTTATATGCTGAGTTTGGCTTATAGAAAGAACACATCTGAGCAACAAGGCGTTTTTCAGGAGGTAATAATATTTTAGGCAATATATTTTACTAGGTTAAGTTTCAATTTCACAATAACAAGCTTCATAAGTACAACCATCAATATCAAGGGCACCAGATAAACTTTCACAAATAACTGTAATGCAAATATCATCCCAGGAGGAATTTTTTATGTTTTAGGACTTGTAGTGAAGAATTTAAAAAAATATAGACTCGCTTCTATTGTAGAGCATTATGATAGGGGAACTAATAAAAAAAATTTCTGGCATGAAAACATGTAACAATGGGATAGAATTCTGTGACAAAATTGGAATATAAATGCAGTTAAAAGAAAACTCAAATGTTGTAAAATATACTATTATTCAAGAAGAAGCTATTCATGTATTTTTAAAGTGGTTGATAGAGGTTATTAGATGTCTATGGTATTTAGATTCTAATAGATACATTTAAAAGAGTTTTATTTTTCAAATATCAATATTTTTAATGCATTATAAAACTGTACCCCAATATCTTTTAAAACTCTTTAAACTTTTTATAAAATGATTATAGATGTAGCTTAAAAACATTCAAGCAGGTACAAAGTTTTCCAGAATTCTTTATGAGGGAAGTGAGGAAAGAATGATGTAAGATCACTCTCTTAAACTGATCCAGAGTTTTCTACTCATTTTACGAAGAATATTTATTTTGTTGGAGGTGGTTCCTCAATCCAGAAAGCCCTTTCCATTATTTCTTTGGTTATCAAAATCCTTTGAATCCTTTGAGTTTTCAGCAATGCTATAATTCTCTTTGAAGCTCTCCTTGATTGCAAGTCCCTGGCCTCAATCAGAATTTATGGCTTCTTGCACTATGCTTCCATAGACAATGTGTCTTGTAGCTAATTGTATCTGATGGCCAAAATAGATTATAAACATCTTGAAGTGTATCATCACTTTTATATGATCCAGAGGCCCAGTAAATGGCTTTGAAAAAAGTAAGGAAGTTGTTTTAGTTTGCCAAAGGGCTGCCAATGCAAAGTATCAGAAGTGTGTTGGCTTTTATAAAGGGTATTTATCTGGGGTAAAAGCTTACAGTTTCAAGGTCATGAAAAGTCCAACTTGAGGCACCATAGGAGGTGGTTTCTCACCAAAGTCAGTTGCCAGCAGGATGTTGAACTGATCTCTGCCTGGTCGCTGCCTTTGCTTCTGAGCTTCCTCTCTCAAGCTCAGCTGCTCTGCTTTCTTCCCAATTTCAGCTGCAAGCTGGCATAGGGCTTGTCTCATTCAGGTCCTCCTGTATCAGTCTCTGTTGTTCTGCTCTCCTTCCAAGTTCAGCTGTAAGCTATCAGGCATACGGCAGGGCTGGTCTCCTCTTGAGCTGCTCTGTGGGCCCAGTCTCTTGGGGGCTTCATGCTTAAGCAGTCCTCTCTCTCACATTGCAGAATCAAAAATATGCTGGCTCCCTTTTTTCCTCTTTCTGCCCATATGAGTCCGTTTATATTAGACCCGGCAAGGGGGCAAAGACTCAACCTGAGTCATGCCTCACTGAAGTAGTACAATCAAAAGCCCTAAAGCAATCTTATTGAGGAATCTAATCAAAGACCTTTCAATTGAATTTAATACAATCAAAGGGTATCACACCTAAAGGAAGAGATTAGTTTATAAAAATAATCTTTCTCTTTTTGGATTCATAAAATAATCTCAAACTGCCACAGAAGTACTCAACAATACTGTTCAATCATTTAATATTTTTATTTTTTGAAGCAAAAGAATCCTTGCCTAGTAAATTGGAAGAATGACAGCTAAATGAACACAGTTATGTAGAGAGTCTTGTGGGGAAAGATACTAAGATGAAGCATTTTGTTCTAAGATGACTGATTTGGGTTAAGAATAGCAGAGCAATGTTTTAAGGACAGAAATATGAAAATGAAGTGCCAGGGAAAAGTCAGAGCTCAAGGGATAAATCAAGGAATGGCCTATGAAGAGATGATAGATGACTCAAAATGGATGACTTCACTCTGGGAATAAGTTCCAAATTTGTATAAATCATTTAGATGAATGAAAAAGAAAGACGTTCAGGAAGATAGTTGGAGAAACTAGCAGACAAGAAGTAGGATCTGGTAAGTACAGATGTAAAGTGAGGAGAGGGATAAAAAAGAAGCCAATTGATGACTGCATTTGAAGGACGGAGATTATTCAGGTGGGATAAGAACCAAAACACAGCCAGAGGATGATAGCTGAGCAAAGTTAGAAAACAAAAGTACTATAAAAAGTGCATTATATGTTTTCTTTAAGGGCGATAGGGGAGTGCAGAAGCCAAAGAGGAAACACAATGGAATATATGAAAAAAAAAAAAAAAAAAAAAAAAAAAGGAAGGGCGAGGCTTTAAACTAACCAATCCTTGATCTCACAGGAAATCTAATAACCTCCACCTCTGACTACATTAAAGGCACAAAGCCATGAGTCCCTCTTGTTCTGCTCTGCTTGTCTATCCCCCCCCTGCTGGTTGAGCCACCTGAGCAGACTGTCTTCCAGATGACCCCTTATGGCACACCTCTCATTGGGACCTACAACAAAGTTCTAACCATAAATGAGGTTTTTTACAGAAGTGATCTGAGGAGTCACATCAACATGGCAATGTAAGAAAATCCCTGAAAAACCCTCCCCAGAGATTCAGCAAATAAAAGGACAAATCCTGCTTGTTTAGAACCCCGAAAGAATGTAGAGACTAGAGAAGGGATTCCACAAATGCTGAATCAAATAAAAATAAAAATATCAGGTAGGAAACTTCAGCCCCAGACCCACTGGTCCTCTCCTGTTCCTTACTCGGTCCTGTACATGTTGAGAGCTGATCACAGACAGTGGCCAGGATCCCTCCCACCTCCCACTGGGGACACAGACTATAGAGCCCACAGCAGTGAGTTAGAGTTCTATGCATATCCAGGCATAGGGACTCAAGTCAACAGAGATCCAGGGCAGAACGCAAGCCTCTGAGGATTGCTTTATACCAAAGGGCCCTGAGAAAGAGAGAGGGGGGAGGGAGGGACTACTGAAAAACGGCAACTGGAAAGTGCTGTGCTCACACAGTTTCTGTTGACTGGACCACTTAAATGCAAAACAGACTTTTCTGGAGTGACCCATCTTTCTAGATTTACCCAGTCTGGCTCCCTGGGGTAGGATACCCTAATGGGGAAGAAACTGGAGGTAAAGAAGGCTCACAGAGAACAAAGAAAAGCCCAGGAACAGGTGGTTTTACAGGTGAATTCTACCAGTCATTCTAAGAAGAATTAATACCAATCCTGCTCAAACTCTTCCAAAAAATTGGAGAGAACGCTACCTAACTCATTCTATGAGGTCAATATCACCCCAAAATCAAAGCCAGAAAAAGACACTACAAGAAAAGAAAATTACAGACCAATTTCTCTTATGAATATAGATGAAAAACCTTCAACAAAATACTTGCAAATTGAATACAACAGCACATTAAAAGAATTATTCACCATGATGAAGTAGGTTTTACCCCAGGTTTGCAGGAGTGGTTTAACCTAAGAAAATCAATTAATGTAATATACCACACTGACAAAATGAAGGGAAAAATACATGATCATGTTTATTGACACAGAAAAGGCAAAATCCAGCATCCTTCTTTAGTAAAAACACTTAGAAAAAATAAGAATAAAAGGAAACCTCCCCAATATGATTAAGGACATGATAAAATCCACAGCTAACATCATATTCTATGGTGAAAGATGGAAAGCTTTCCCTCTAAAATCTGGAATAAGACAAGGATGCCCACTGTTATTCAACAAGGTACTGGAAGTTATAGCCAGAGCAATTCATTAAGAATAAGAAATAAAAGGCATCCAAATTGGAAAGGAAGAAGTAAAAATTTCACTATTTGCAGAGTACATGATCCTATATATAAAAAGTTCTGAAAAAATCTATAACAAAGCTGCTAGAGCTAATAAACAAATGCAGCAAAGCTGGAGGGTATAAGATCAACATACAAAAATTAGCAGTGTTTCTATATACTAGTAATGAGCAATCTGAGGAGGAAATCAAGAAAAAATTCCATTTACAATAGCAAATAAAAGAATGAAAAATCTGGGAATAAATTTAACCAAGGATATAAAAGACTTTTACAAAGAAAACTATAAAACATTGCCAAAAGAAATCAGAGAAGACCTAAACAAATGGAAAGACATTCCAGGTTATGGATTTGAGCACTAAATAATGTAAAGATGTAAATTTCCCCAAAATGATGTATAGATTCAATGCAAACCCAATCAAAATTCCAACAGCCTTCTTTGCAGAAATGAAAAAGCCAATTATCAAATTTATATGAAAGGTAAGGGACCCCAAATAGTCATAAGCATCTTGAAAAAGAAGAAGGAAGGTAGAAGACTAACACTTCTTGACTTTAAAGCATATTACAAAGCTACAGTGGTCAAAACAGTATAGTATTGGCACAAAGTCAGACATATTGACCAATTAAATTGAACTAAGAGTTCACACATCCATGGCCAATTGATATTTGACAAGGCTTCCAAGTCCACTAAAATTGGGAAAAAATAGTCTCTTCAATAAATGGTGGTAGGAGAATTGAATATCCACCTGCAAAAGAATGAAAGAGGACCCACACTTCACACCATGTATAAAAATTAACTCAAAAGGGAGCAAAGACCTAAATATAAGAACCAGGACTATAAAACCCCTTGTACGAAATGTAGGGAAGCTTCTTCAGGATCTCGTGTTGTGCAATGGTTTCTTGGACTTTATACCCAAAGCACAAGCAAAGAAAGAAAAAATAGATAAATGGGACTTCCTCAAAATGAAAAACTTTTGTGCATCAAAAGACTTTATCAAAAAAGTGGAAAGATAACTGATAGAATATTGAATTCCCGTCTTGGGGAGCTACATTGTTTCATAGAGTGGCAAGAATCCCTAGCCTATAAAGGCAGAAAATACCGTGATATCCTCTACTTTACATTAGTGGTCTAAAAGCACAAAAACATCATCTTTAGAAATTCTGCATTCTAGAAAGTCAAATGAAAGTTGTTCAATAAAACTATGAATTAGAACACTATGAACAGTTTGCAAGATAAGGAAGAATTATGGCAGTTATATAAAAATAGGCATTTATTAATGGTGTAAATCGTCTAGAATAGAGAGCTATGTTGCCCACAATAGCAAACAATTATTTAATTTCCCTTTAGTCTGCGGAAGAAGATTTGTGACAAAGATTACATTACCACATAATAATTTTTGCTAATACATTCTGGTTTTAAAAATGGAATATTATTAATGAGAGTAGTTAAAGGCCATCCTCAATCTCAAATGAAAGCCTTTACAGTGAAAGACAAAGAGGACTTTACTAAAATCAAGACAATCCTATTCTCAGACTTACCTTACACATTTACCTGACATGTTCACAGTTATATATATGTGATTCATATAATTATCACAGCATAAGGAGAAATGTTTATCAAGGCAAGATCACTTATAATCTAAAACAAATGCTCTCTGCATTTCAACTATGGGCACATTCTGAAACATTACCAATTTCATGAGTATATCACAACCTAGAATTAAATACATAGTAAAGAATAATTAATTGCTGCCTAGACCCTGAAAGGATACTACCTGGGTAATAATAGTTTGATGTTTGGCCTCTTTTTTTTCAGTTATTTTAAAGTGTTCTTAAATACCTTTATCTCAGATATTTGGATAACTTTTCTTTGTTTTGCAGAGGTTAAGGAGGCGATCTTATGACACCAAATGAGAACCAAGGAAGTACCTGCAGAATTGCAACCTCATTCCGAAGCTGGCTTTCTTGTTTTGTTGGAAATCTTAATTTGTCAATGATTTTAATAGCTACATCTCTTCCCGTTTTACGATGTTTTCCTTTAAAATAAAAAGGGAAACATTAGCACAATGTTATTAAATATCATCTATGTCAGAGAAAACCAAAATTGACAAAGACATTTATAGAAATCATAAAGATGTTTCACTGAATAAATTAACATTTCTGAAGAGCACTGGCTTGCATCCATAAGGGTTTCATTTCTTAGTTCCATTATTCTAAGTCAAATATGTGGTTTAATATTAGCCACAATTTAGAAACACAAAATAATTGAGGCATTGAAAGCTATAGGTATCAACATCCTGATGTTTTCTCATAAATAATTTATTTTTTAGAAACAAATTATTCCTGTATTAAACTATTTAATACAGGAAATATGTGTGCCACCATCATCAAAAGTGTTCTCCTTAAGTATAATTTTAAAGCCCTGATGAATTAATGTGTGTGTTATAGTGGAAAAAATTGAAGTATTGACTCTATCACTTACTAGCTGTGTGAACTTGAGCAAATCACTTAATCTTTCTGAGATTTAATTTCCTCATCTTTAATAGTAGAGTTATAAGGAATAGATGAAATAAGACATGTAATGTACATAAACGAAGTACCCAGATAACTAAACACATGCAAAAATGTTAGTCATTATCATTGTCTTCATCATCATCATCATCATCATGATAGGTCCTTAACATGCATTTTCTTCACTACCACTTTTGCCTTGTTTTTATTTTCTCTACTTTCTCACCTCACTCTTTGCTCTTTGACTCACTGCAATATCTATTCCAAGTCAGCCATTTTACTGCAACTGCTCTCATCAAGATTATATCTTCTTTTGTTTCTACTCTTCGGTCAATATAGAACTTGACCTCTCTTCTGTTCTCATCCCAGGTGTGTTTAGTATGATCTTTATAGTCTTTCTTGGCATGGCAGTTTGAGATTACTTATGAATTCCAAAAAGAGAGATTATTTTTGTAAACTAATCTATTCCTCTGGATGTGATATCCTTTGATTTTATTAGATTCAGTTGAGATGACTTTGATTTAATTATGTTAAGATTAAAGCTTTGATTTCACCCCGTCATTAGAGCACTTCAGAGTTGAGTCCCCACCCCACTTGGTGGGCTATATAAATGGATACTCAATCAAGAACATGGAAGCAGATTAGCGAGAAAAGAGAGAACGCTCCATAGACACAGAAGAGTATACTGCGGCCCCGGGAAGAGAGTTGAACCATTCGCCTGATAGTTTACAGCTGACCTTGTGAAGAGAACAGAGCCGTTGAGCTGGGAAAGAAATGAGTCCCCAAGAAGAGAGACGAGCCCTATGCCAGCCTACAGCTGAGATCAGAAGAAGCTGGATCCACAGAGCATTAAGAGGGAAGAGGAAGGCTGAACCCTCACAGACTTCGCCCACCATCTTGCCTCAACACCTGGCAACAGATTTTTGGTGAAAAAGTACCTCTTATGGTACCTTGAGTTGGACTCCTTCAGGCTTTGAAACTGTAAGCTTTTACCCCAAATAAATACCCTTTATAAAAGCCAACAGATTTCTGGTACTCTGCATCAGCATCATTTTGGCTGACTAAAACACTTGGGGAAGCTTCCTTCTATGTCTGCTCCTCCAGTGTTTGATGTTTCCAATTATCTGATAACTTGTTGGTCTCTCTAACCTCATTTCTCACCATGGCCCCACTCCCACCCCCACACTACATGCAGTTAGGTATATTTGCTATGCTCTATCCACCATGATTTTTATTTTTTGTATGCAATTATTACACTGCATAGCAATAATGTGTCTAGGTTTTGGTCTCCCCTCTTATACTGTAATGCACTAGTAAACAGCACAATGTTTGTTGACTCATTGATAAATTTTCCATCAAAGATAGTGGTCATTAATTGTGATTATAAAGAATTTATTTTAAGTTGTATAAATGTGTGGGGCACTAGAATGATTCTATATTGTCCCAAAGTCATTCCAGCCTAACTAAAAAATCAGTTATTTTTTTAATGTGTTCTTTGTTTCCAACAAAAGTAGAATGCAAAAAAAGAACGTGAGAGTTTTATAACAATCAAAATTATTTTGCAAAATAGAATAGAACTTAGTTAGCTTTTAAATAAAAAGCACAATAATACAGGATGACATATAAAATTGTGTTGTGTAATGTGATTATTTCAGAGTGCTCCTACCTCACAAAAAAGATCATTTGTTAGTGAATATATTAAGGAACTGAGAGCTACAACAGACATCATTTATAGGGCAGGTAAACATTAATATTAAATGCTTTTTAAAGACTTGAAAATGAGATTGTCTGGCTAGAATCTTAAACACAATTTAAAATAATAAATTCACCAAAGGTCTTGACATTAAGAAAATAAAAGGTAAATATTTAGTATTTCACTTCAATTTTTTTAAAAATTCCAACTTTAATGAAGCAAAAACATTATTCAAGATATTAGAAAATAAATGAAATTTTTCCTTAGTCACATGTATAGGTCGTATAGGGTTCTGATCAAATGTGTTGAAAGAAAATGGAACTCATGTGGTCATGAATTACAAGTTGTTTGCTTTCTCAGTATTTTGTCTAAATGAACCAAAATGCTCCAGTAGTAGGTATAGAGATTGTCAACATATAAGTAAAAGAAGTTTTTCAGGAGTAGAAACCTTCTCTTTCAAAACAGAAATATACCAGTTTTCTAAATAGTGACCATTATGAAAGAAATTTTCAAAAAGGCAAAACACACAGAGAGACACATGCAAATAGATCTTGTCCTTGATGTTTTCCCTGGAAATGTTACTTTTTAAAATACAAATAGTTAAAAATTTAAAGTAAATAAAATTGTTTAGTGAGAATTGACCTACCTCCATAAACAATTCCAAACTGCCCAGAACCAAGGACTTCATCTGGAAAGATCTGGTATACTGTGCTGATATCCTATGGGTTCCAGTCCAAAGAAAAAACATGAGGTGGAACAAAACATTAGTCTTCATAAATTATGATTCTATTTTATAAAATATGTTATTGGTATTACTAAATATTTTAAGTGTAACAAAATAATTTAATATTAAATACTAGAAGAAATTTGCAATATGATTATAATATTCAAAGCGCACTCATAAATTAATGTAATATTGTAATGTGAAAACTTCTGACTCTAAGTGGCAGAGGTTTTCTAATGTGCCATTAAATGTATCTCAATGGAGAAAAATAAAACTTAAAAGTCTACAATGACATCATGTAGTATGAATATTCAAAAAGTGATTTGCTTATTGAAATGGCTATTTAGAAATCTCAGGTTAAAAATAATCATAATTCCAACCACTTTACCCTTTATGTCTTGAATGGTTATCCTGCTTCCCTTACTCAGTCACTCACATGCATCTGAGCTTAAACTGAAGTAAGAGGGGGTGGATAACTATGCCTGAGCTGGAGACATTGCAAAAGGGTGAAAGTCCATTAGGAAATTCTTGTCTGTGAAGTAGCCAATCTCTTCCATTTTCACCATTTCTGGAGGTAACAAGTTCTAAACATCTATTCTTTTCTCTTTGAAATGAAAATTGCTGAATAAAACAGTACATTTTCACCTATGTTTTGCAGTCTATGATCTGATGACCAAGCTCACAAAAATGTAACACATTATGTTTTGACTTTACATATTTCTATTATATCTTATCCTGTTTTCTGCTTATCTTCCATTCTGTAGCAGTTTTGCATTATTTATGAATTCCAAAAATATATATGGGATTATATTTGTGAACTGGTCTTTTCCTCTGGGCATATTAGATTAAATTGGATTCAGAGGTTTTGCTTTTACTTGATTAAATAATGATTAAGCTTTGATTGGGCCACGTCAGTAGGACATTAAGTCCTCTCCCCCTTGATGGGCAGGGACTCACAAAGAAACCACACAGTAGAGAAGGGAGGTTGGAGTTTTTGAGTTGGAACCCCGGGAAGTAAGCACCCAGAAGAGCTTGGTTGTGAGGAAAGAGAAAAGGCCCTGGGAAGAGAAACAAGCCATTCGCCCGATAGTCTACAGCTGGCCTTGTGGAGATAGCAGAGGAGCTGAGCCCTGAGAGAAGCAAACCCCAGGAAGAGAGGAACCCAGGAAGCCTGAACGCTCATAGATGTCGGCAGCTAGCCATTTTGTTCCAATACGTCACAATAGACTTTCGTGAGAGAAGTAACTTATGCTTTATGACCTGGTAAGCTTCTACCCCAAAAGAAATATCTTTTATAAAACCCAGCAGATTTCTGCTATTTTGCATCGGCACCCCTTTGACTGACTAATACAGAATTTGGTACCAGAGGGTGGGGTCATGCTTTTGCAATCACCAAAATGCTGGAATGGTTTTATAAATGGGTAAGGGGTATTTTTTGGAGGAATTGTGACAAGCTTGGTAGAAAAGATGTAGAGTGCTTTGAAGAGAATGTTGATAGTAATATGGACTCTAAAGAGACTTTTTATGAGGGCTTAGAAGTAAATGATGAAACTATTATTAGAAACTGGAGGAAAGGTGATCTGTGTTTTAAAGTTACAGAGAACTTAGCAAGATTAACTCCTGGTGTTTTATGGAAGGCAGAATTTGAACCTGGTGGACCTGGGCATTTAGCTTAAGAACTTTCCAAAGTAAACTTGGAGAATACGGCTTGGCTTCTCCTTGCAGCTTATAGCAAAATGCTAGATGAGAGAGATAAGCCAAGGACTTAACTGTTTTGCACAAAGTAAACAGAAACTGATTCTGGAAATTCAAAGCCTCTGGAAAACAAGACCCCAGACAATAGTGCCCCATTTGAGGACTTAACTAAACTTGGAACTTATAAATCAGGATTGAAAATGCAGTTATCTCAGAAATACTTGTGGAAAGTCTTACTGTCTGATGACTTGGACCCCTGCTTCATTCATGCTAAAACAACAACCTTTTTAAGAAAGCTATATGAACAAAATCACTGTCATCCTGAAATAAAAGGGACATAGAAAGGGCAGATTGAAGAAGAAACAGCTTTAAGAGGAATATCATGAAAGCTGAGATCTGGAATTAAAACATCGCCTTGGGTCAAGAGAGGAACCCCACTCATGTGTACAGAGAGGGTGAGTTTGCCCCAGCAGTTGAAGAAGGTGGACGTTCCCACCTGATGTTTGGGGAAAGTTTTGCCACCCCAGGGTACAGAGAGGGTGGAACACATTCCTCAAGGATTAGGGTGGTTAAGGTCACCACCCTATAAGTCTGAGAGGGGTGTGCCTGTCCCCAATGGATTAGGGAAGGCCAGGTGTTCAGCTCATTGCTCTGAGAGGGTTGAACTTGTATGCCAAAGGTTATAGAGGATGTTGTCTTCACTTCACTGTACTAGGGTGGTTAAGACTCTAACCCAAAGTTTGGGTAAAGTGTGGTAATCGCCCCAAGACTCTTGGAGGGTGAATTCTGGAGCTTGGATGACACCCAGATGCTTGATGTAGGTGGAACCAAGAGAATGGCCATTGGGCAAGCCTGTGGAAAGGGTGGGTCCTCATGTGGTCCCAGAGAGAAGAAACCATTGTCTTAAGAATTACTCTCAGACTTTGACATCTAATGAATTATGCCCTGCAGGTTTACTGAACTGTAGAGAACCTATGACTCATGTTTCCCTCCCAAATTCTTCTTATGGTAATGAAAATGTTTATCCTTTGTCTGTCCATCTGTGTACTGGAAGCAGATAAATGGTTTTGTAAGTTTCAGAGGTCTACAACAGACGGGACTTTGCCTCAAGACAAACTGTATTTCTTTAAACTGATTATGATATGATTTTGTACTTAGCATTGTTACTCATTTAAGTAATTTTTGAATATTGTAATGTCTTTTTGGAATTCAGAGGGTGGAGTGTAGCAGTTTGGCATTTTTTATGAATTCCAAAAATTGATAATGGATTATGTTTGTGAACTGGTCTTTTCCTCTGGGCATACTGGATTATATTGGATTCAGAGGTTTTGCTTTTAGTTGATTAAATAATGATTAAGGCTTTGATTGGGCCATGTCAGTAGGATGTTGAGTCCTGCCCCCTTGGTAGGTGGGGACTCACAGAGAAACCACACCGCAGGGAAGGGAGGTTGGAGTTTTTGAGTTGGAATCCTGGGAAGTAAGCACACAGAAGAACTTGGTTGTGAGGAAAGAGAAAAGGCCCTGGGAAGAGAAACAAGCCATTCACCTGATAGTGTACAGCTGGCTTTGTGGAGATAGCAGAAGAGCTGAGCCCTGAGAGAAGCAAACCCCAGGAAGAGAGGAACCCAGGAAGCCTGAACTCTTGGCAGACATCAGCAGCCACCTTGTTCCAACACGTGGCAATTGACTTTGGTGAGGGAAGTAATTTATGTTTTATGGCCTGGTAACTGTAAGCTTCTATCCTAAATAAATACCTTTTTTAAAAGCCAACAGATTTCTGGTATTTTGCATCAGCACCCCTTTGGCTAACTAATATACATTCTTATACTCTGAATTTTGTCCTTTCAAAAAAAAAATGTCAAAAAAAACTTTTTACGTTCAATCCTACCCTTATACATCCTATACCCTAAAGGCCTGAATACTTTTTTGCTACTTGCTATAGTGACAATGTTTAACAAATAAACAAGAGTGTGTGAAAATTTGAGGTTATTTATGAATTCCAAGAAGAGAGATTATGTTTGTAAACTGGTCTGTTCCTCTGGGCATGATACTCTTTGATTGTATTAGATTCAGCTGAGATATCTTTGATTAAATTATGTTAAGATTAGGGCTTTAAAAAAACACATGAAGAAATGCTCAACCTCACTCATGATTAGGGAAATGCAAATCAAAACTACAATGAGATATCATTTCACACCTCTCAGAATGGCCACTATTAAAAAGACAGAGAACTACAAGTGTTAGAGAGGATGTGGAGAGATAGGAACACTTCTTCACTGTTGGTGGGAATGCAGGATGGTACAACCACTATGGAAGACTGTTTGGCAGTTCCTAAAGAAGTTGAATATAGACTTGCTATGTGACCCTGCAATACCACTACTGGGTATATACCCAGAAGAACTGAGAGCAGTGACACGAACAGACATCTGCACACCAATGTTCATAGCCACATTATTCACCATTGCCAAAAGTTTGAAACAACCCAGGTGTCCATCAACAGATGAATGGATAAACAAACTGTGGTCTATTCACACGATGGAATATTATGCAGCTGTAAGAAGAAATGAAGTCATAAAGCATATGGCAACTTGGATGAACCTGGAGGACATTATGTTGAGTGAAGCAAGCCAGACACAAAAGGACAAATACTGTATGAATGCATTACTATGAACCAAATATATTGTGTAATATATTGTTTGATTCACACACAAAAAAAACAAAAAAAACAAAAAACAAAACAACAAAAAAATTTACATGTATCCATTACATTTAATTAAGAAATGTATATATTTATTCATCTGTGTTTACTTTTTAGTTTTTATTTTTATTTATTTATTTATTTATTTTTAAGATTTTATTTATTTATTCATTTATCCCCCGCTTGCTGCTTGTGCTCGCTGGGTCAGCTAACCACGCCGTGCGGGTGGGCTTGCCTTTACCAGGAGGCCCCGGGAACCGAACCCGGGGCCTCCCATATGGTAAACGGGAGCCCTACTGATTGAGCCACAGCCGCTTCCCTACTTTTTAGTTTTTAATTGCTTATGTTTTCAATTTTTAAATGTACAAAATAAAGTTAAAAAAAAAAAAAAAAGATTAGGGCTTTGATTTGACCACATCAGGAGGGTGTAATTCAGGGTCTAGTCCCTTCCCCCTTGGTAGGCTATATAAACGGACACTCATTCAAGAAGATATACAGAAAAAGGCACAGGAAGAAAGAGAGCTTCATAGACACAGAAGAGGAGAGAACTTGTCATTTCAGTCCTGCTATGTGACAGAAAGGAGAAGGCTCAAATAGCTAAAGGTCTGGGGGAGCTGAGCCATTTGCCTGATAGTTTGCAGCTGAACAGTTCAGAACCCTGAGCAGCTGAGAAAGAAATAAGCCCTCCAGCCTACAGCTGAGATTGGAAGAAGCTGGGCCCACGGAGCCTTAAGCAGAAGAGAAAGGCTGAACCCTCACAGAAATCTGCAACCATCTTGCTTGAACACATGGCAATAGACTTTGGTGAGAAAATACCTTGTATGGTGCCTTGAGTTGGACTCTTTAGTGCCTTGTAACTGTAAGCCTTTACCCCAAATAAAATACCCTTTACAAAAGCCAACAGATTTCTGGTATCAGCACCCCTTTGGCTGACTAATACAGAATGTAAAATATTTCACAATATGTCTGACCTCTAATTCTCAAAAACTGAGTGCAAAAGATGGAGGTATATAGTACAGGTGACCAGAGGGTTAGAATGTGGACCCATAAAATCTGAACTATTCGGTTATCTTAGGGTGGCCTTGATATGTACATGTGACTGTGAGGGCAGGCACAACTCCTTGTCATATGAAATTACTCTTAGGTATCATCCAAGGAATGAGAACAACTGGATGTTTGAGCTACTTATGTTAATCAAGGAATTTATTTTATTTTATTCAGTATTGTTTAACATCAACCATACATGGGAAACATGAGAAAAACCAGGTGTTACATTGTAATTGTCTATTTGAAAGGATTAATAGATATTTGGTTCCAAGTTGCAGAAGAGTTTATAGCAAAGTCACTAAAAGAATCCATGAATGTAATACATCTAAAATCTTATGGAAGAAAATATCCAAATGGATCCTATTTTACTTTCTTAAAAATGCTGAAATATTAAAATTTTAGATAAATAAACATATTTTATGATACTCTTATTTTCAAATGAAAGTCATATTATCCAAGTTTTATATTAAGTACATACTCACCACATTTTCTTGAATCTGGCAATTTGATACTGAAATGCTCAGAGAAATTTCTCCTAGAAGAAACGTACATACACACAGGAAGTCAGTGAGAGAGGTAATAGCAAAATAAGTCAACACATGCCTACCAATCACGCCACTGAACCATTTTAAAATAAATCATAGCAACTGGGTTTTCCTAAGGCAAATCTCTATTACAATATTCCTTTCCTTTTAAAATTACAGAGTCATTCTATACTTAGTTTTGAAAATATTTTATCAGTTAGTATAATGTTTGGAGTTAGACTTGGTTTCCAGAATTGACTCTGCCACTTTTTAGCTCTGATATTCACTTAGACAATTTCATCTCTCTAGGGTTTGATTTCTACACCTGGAAAATAGGCAAATCATTAAGGTCTACTTGTTGAGGTTGTTTTGGGATTAAAATAAAGAGCTCATGTGAAATGCTTAGCACCAATGTAGACAAAATCTATTAATATCTATGTCTACTGTGGAGATGAAGACATAAAAAAAGCAGGGAAGACCAACAGATAAAACACTATAATGTAAAGAACAGAAGTTAATTCACAGACTCCATTATTTTGATCATTTTGAAATTTAGAATCTTATTTTTTTTTACAGTTATCCCTCTAAAATATATATTTTTCATTCATTTTTAATACTTGGTCCTGGCTGCATTTTCGCAAAATCTATCTCATACTAGTAATAAACAGACTTTTCCTAGGATAAATTTATCAAGAGTTACTAAGTACTCAGCATAGGGTACCACATTAGGTGGTATGGAGGAAATACACTAATTCAGATTTGCAAATAAAAAGACTCTGATATTCCAGGTCAGGCTCGAGCTGGCTAGATTACTTCTTTTATGACTGATAGCTCAAGGATTCTGCTTTGGCCCTAATAATACACAGGTTTTACATGAATTTGTTAAAATTTTTAATATAAAATGAAGACAATAAAATAGGATAATGTAATGAGTGAAATTTCCTAGTATGTTAAGTAGCTTGTATTTAAAGATGCTATTTCTCAAGTAAACGAAATCAATCCCAAGGAGGCTTTATTCCTTCTGTTCTCTGGAAAGACAGGACATATATTTACTGCATCAGGGATAGGAAGATAAGTGTCATGCTACAGGTGAACATGGGCAGACTCACTGTGCGAGTTTGTTCCTGAGCCCACAGATGGTCCCTTGGGGATGACGGGCATGAGGGCATGCTGGATCGCCAGCTCCCATGTTCTGGCCACGTCTGCACCAACTCCACTGGTGATGACATTGTTATTTGGTGGTGGGCTGGAAGGATTGACCACATTTTCTCCCACATAATACACTACATTTGCTGTAGTGATTTCAAAACAATGAGGATTGGCCCCATTAGGAGTCAAAGCTGAAGTTTTTGCTGGTTCCAGAGATAAAATTTCTGATAAAGGAATTTCCTATGGAAGAAAGAGTGTGCTAAATGCAGTTTATTAAAAACTTGTCAACTTTCAAATAAAATTCATGTCAGGAACATGCAAGAAATGACATTATGGATAACCACCATTTATTCAGAATGGTTTTATAAAACATAATATTACTCAGCAAAATTAAAAAAAAAAAAACTTTACTGTGGTAAAGCTTGTCATCCCCTTTTTCTAGAAGAGGCAAGTGATTTTTTTCCTATAGTCACAAGAAAAGAATAAATATGTTTAATAATAATGATTTTGAATTTCATAAAATCCAAGAATGGTAATGTAAATGGTAATTTTTCTGTGGGGTAAAATAACAGCACTTTTTAAATGCATTTGGGTATGCATGGCTATTTTTTAATGATTTTTTAGATACCAAAAATGAATCCTATAATTTGATTCTATACATGTAAGTATAATAATATAGTTAAGTGAATAGTATTAGTGACAAACACCAGAGAGATTGGTTTACAAAGTAGTTGTTTTTTTAACTATTTGCAAATTTAAAAAATGCCAATTGTCCTTCAGAAAGTTAAGAGTTACTAAGAATTAATAACTTTTAAAATAAAAATTGAGATTTCTTTCTTCTTTTAGAGCTGTGTAAAGTAGCCATAGACAATCAGATCAACTATCCCCAATTCTCCATTACATTTGAAGGAAGAAGTGCTACTGTTTTTACTATGAATTTATTTAAAATCCATTTTTACTAGGTAACACATTATGCCACATCTATATTTAGTATAAAAGGAC
Organism: Tolypeutes matacus; assembly: GCA_026826555.1. Taxonomy (NCBI): domain Eukaryota; kingdom Metazoa; phylum Chordata; class Mammalia; order Cingulata; family Chlamyphoridae; genus Tolypeutes; species Tolypeutes matacus. The sequence goes on along the minus strand of JAKSZT010054561.1, from coordinate 357,624 downwards.
ACAATGAAAATTGCTGTCAATTTTTTCTCTAAAAGAAAATGCTCTGTATGAAAGTTATCATGGAGATATCATTAAATGTTTCTTACCCCCAATGATGTGCTGCAAAGCCAAAGATGCAAGAAAAGAGGTAGAGGCTCTCAGGAATTTACTGTTAGCTAATCTTTTGTGATCTCAAATTTTCTAGTTAAATCACACATCATCACTGAAAATCTTAATTAAGCTCTCTCTCCCCATCCCATGGAGCCAGAAGTATTCCCCAGAAGAACATGAAATTCACAAGTGAATCACAAGGTTACAATCTGATCACCCAGAAATTTGTAAATTATAGAAAAGAAAAAAATTATCTCTTGGAGCAAACACAGTAACAGTTATTACTGTTACTATGTAGTCTGTGTTTTTTTTTTTTTTTTTAACATACTTAGATTACATAAATGATACATAAAAAATGTAGGGGATTCCCATATGCCCACTCCCTACTCCTCCCACACTTTCCCACATTAACACATCCATCATTAGTGTGGTACATTTGTTACAATTGATGAACACGTATTGGAGCATTGTCGCTAAGTGTGGATTATAGTTTACATTATAGTTTAAACTCTCTCCTGCACAATTTTGTAAGTTATGACAAGATATATAATGGCCTGTATCTAATATTGCAATGTCATTCAGGACAATACCAATGTCCCAAAAATGTCCCCATATTACACCTATTTTTACCCTTTCCCTCCCCTCAGAACTTCCAGTGGCCACTGCCTCCACAACAGTGATAAAAGTTCTTCCATTGCTAGAATAACTGTAAGTCTATAGGAAAATAACTGTAAGTCTACTCTAGTCCATTGTTCATTCCCCAATCCTGATGATTCTGGGATGGTGGTGCCCACTCTGCCTCTAACTGATAAGAGGCTTAGATCCCATAGAGCAGATGGATGGGACTACCTTGCTTGCAGTTGCAGACTCTCTCTGTTCCTTGGGATGGTTGTTGTCCATCATCATCTCCATGTTAGTTGTCCTGGGTTAGTCTAATGAACTGTAGAGTAGGTGTTGCAACTCTTTTGAGATTCAGGGCCCAACTGGCACACATAGAGAAACCACAACTGAGTCTAACTCTGTCACACTGGGGAGCATAAATTTCAAAGTAGGGCCCACTGACAGGGCACCAAAGTCCTGAGCTGTCAGTCCTGCCTATAGTGTCTGGATGTCTCCAGAGCCCTCAGGAACCCTGCTATTTGAGGCAATATTTACTGTGGCAGTCAATGAAATCCTGCTGAGATGTGAATAAGTGTAACCTCTGGAATGACCTCCCAGCTCACTTTGAAGTCTCTTAGCCATATAAACTCATTTGTCTTTACCCTTTCCCCCTTTTGGTCAAGGTCTTTTTCCTATTCTGTATTTCTGATACTCTACATTCCCATGAGAAAGCAAGAGGGAGCATGAGACCCAAATCAAGAAAAAAGCCACCCTTACCTTGTAGTACCTGCTTCCTGTGTCATTTTGAAAGAGGGTAATGCATTTGCTATCCAATCTCCAATAGTGCCGTTTCCGCTGAAACAGAATATTTAGGATCTTTTAAAAACCTTTAAAAATATCCAAGATTAAGAAAGTCAAAATATTTTCCCAACAGGGGAATAGCATTTGATGGTGGGAAGTGCACAGGCTTTGAATCAAGCAGACCTGTACTCAATTTCAGACTCTGGCAGTTGACTACTTAGCAAATGTTCTGAGATAACTTTCCACATACACCATAGGGTTATGAGTAATAAAGAGGATGATGTATTAACACCTAGTGCAGTGCTTGGCATCTAGTAAATGCACAGTAAAGAGGAGACACCATTTTAAAATTCATTTGAGTACCTAAAGGGCTAAAGGTGGATTTGTAGTCTGTAATAAAATAAAAAGGTTTAACCAGAGATGTAATGTCTATACATGCTCATTGTTTTAGAACCTAAGAAATGCCATGCTGACCCAGCCAGGTTTCCTGGCTTCCATTAGAGATAGAAGAATTTTGAATGTTACAACAGAGCTAGGGAATATTATGTTAGATGGTAGAGTTGATTCCATGGCATCAACTAGCAAATTCAGGGGAATACATCCAACAATTCTACCTTCTGTTAAGCTCACTATAGATCTATCTTTTATAATTTGGTGATTAGATCCTTGTTCACTCTAGGTATGATTTTACATGATTTTTAATGTGTGTGTGTGTGTGTATTTTCATCTTTTTAGACCCATAAGTAACATTATTATTGGTTCCTTCCACAACCACTTTTAGACCAGTTAAATATATTAAATATACTTTCGACATTTTGCACTATGTCTAGGAAGAATTAGAAGGTGTTCAACTGAGTCCTACAATAAGACATGTAACTCTTTCCCCAGCAGAGAGGTTGAGAATACAGAGAGAACATTTATATCATAGGTGTCTAAAGAAATGATGGGGTCTTATAGAACAGAAGTGATGAGGGAAACACTACCAGTGACTGAGAAATGACTTTATCACCAATTGTTGATTAATTTAACTTTAAACCATGGATTACATTTTTTCTCTCACATATATATAACAATTACTAGGAAAATCTGAAATACTGAGCAGACACAGTATATTGAAAAAATTAAAATGTTTGTGTGTGTGGTCCTTTATCCAGTAAAGTGTACGATTACTACACTCCTCAACGAGTCAGTTTATAAGTGAAATGATTTGTGAAGTATATAATAGTTAGGGTTGTTGTTTGCCTCCCGAAAACAGAGTGTTTCATTTAAAATTCTGAATTGCAGAAGATCATTGTAAAACCACATGCTGTAGCTTTCATAACTGCAATAAAATGATAGGCAGACACTCAAGTTGTTTGGAGATCATCTCAAGTAATAGAGGTAAATGATTGTGTTTCCATGAAATTGCTTTCTACATTTTTGTTCTAACTCAGTTGCTTGCTCAACTTCACTGAAACCCAGACGCTTGTTACATGCTACATCTGACCCTATCTCATGGCTGCACTGAGGTTTACTCTGGGAAACCCAGACATCCCACAGTCTTCACAGAGCATTAGCAACTCTTGCCATTAAAGAAAAGAGACACTTGCTCACTGCGGATCTTACCAGCGTGTCCTTGCTGGTGTAGTGGACCATCCATCCTTCCTTCATCACTGTGCTGCTTTTCCTCTTCGTGTGTTTCACAGACTGCACAACTCTCATGAGTGGGATATTGTTGCTTGTTGATGGACTTGAAAAGTCAAAATATTTTAGAAGAGAAATGTTTTTTTCTATACAGATCTTCTTTTCATGCATAAACCTTGTTTGAGCTATTTCAAAGCGAAAGCCAAAAAAATCATGTACCATTTTTCGTGAAATATATTGTCAGAGCATGAAGGTTCAGGATCCAGGTTACCATGGAGTGATGGGCACTCGATACGCACATTTCAAAAATCTCAGGCAGGACAATAAGCACCTTACTTTGTGGGCTGAACTATATGGTGTTCAGTTTTCAGATAAATAACAGGTAGATTATTATCATAGTGTACTGAGGCCATTGAACTCAGAATCACACACGAATGTCTATTTGCTTGCGCATTATAGGAGAAATATTAATCATGTATATATTAGATAATCCAATGTGAATATTAGTCTCTCTGTATAGTTTCATAAAAATCAGAATCTGTCGTTTAAGCTGTCATTTGAATAACAATTGCTCATGGAATTATGCTGATCCTAAAACCTTTTTTCTTTCTCCCTCCTCTCTCTCTCTTTCCACACTCACCCCCCAAAATCCTTTAGTATTAACAAAATGCACATCTTCTAAAGACAGTTGGGGCATAAGACCAATATTTTTCAGCATATTTAAAATGTTTATTATGCCAGGAAATAGAAACTTTCAGATTGTTAATGAATATGCCACTTGTAAAACAGACACAAATCTGCTTTATAATATAAATTACAGGTTGGCAACCTTTTTCCATAAAGGGCTAGCTAATAAATAGTTTAGGCTTTGTAGAGTACTTTAACTATTTTTCTGTGGCAGAAAAGCAGCCATAGACAATATGAATGGGTATGGCTATGTTCCAAATACAACTTTATTACAAAACAGGTGGCAGGCTTGATTTGGTTTGGTGGCCACAGTTTGCTGACCCTTCATAAAAAATGGGAATCATTTAGTAATCAAAATGTATAAATAATTAAATCAAAATGTAAAATTACACATATTTCTGAAATAAAATCAATAACAGTGAGGTGCAGGCATAATGCGATATTTGCAATAGGAGCCAACTACAAAATAGATAGTACCTGTGATCTTTGTATTTTCACACAATGAACTTGGTATAAATATCAACTTAGCAGTAAACTTGTGGATGACAAATATGAGTGTGCCTCACGTGTCAAAGCAAATGAATCAATGTATGAGGCAATGCTAGGAAAGGATGCAAACTATACTTTTCCATGGGAATCTAGACCTCATAACTCTAGTCTCTCCGACAGTGTACAACTCATTCATAAAGAAATTGAACGCATACTTTGAATTTCTGTCATTATAGTAGAATGTCAAAGAGCTTTAAAAAGCAAAGAGGATGTGGGGTTCCACTGTTTGCTTGAGGCTGGCAATGCCTCTCTCACCTGATGGTTCTGTTAGAATCCTCATGGTCTTGGTCTGGGTCCTGCATCTCTCCACTGTCATTCAGACACTCTGACATCGCCATCTCAGCATCTTGGACCATTGACTCTTCAATGTCATCCATGAGCCCACTGTTCCTTTCACTGTCATTGTCATCACTCCCTTCTTCCATGACCACATCAGACTCTGTCCCAGGGCTAAGCAATTCTAGAAAATTATTTTGCACCCATGAAGATAGCCTGGACTCCTGGAGCCAGGGCTTAAAATTAATTTAGGCAATGTGAACAAATCCATTAGAAGCCCTAAAAAGTCACATGGAGAATTTATCTTTTCTTTCACTTTATTATTTTATTTTAGTTCATAAGTTTCTGAATTTATGAAAGGGTGAGTGTATAATTTTATAGGAAGATATGTTCTTTCTGTGCCCCTGAGCATAAGAACACGAAAAGGCATGGAAGGCTTTGGAAGGAAGCCAAGGGTACAATAGGAGCAAAATGCAATGAGGCAAAATGATACCAGGTACAAGTGAAGAGGAAACTGATCTGATTTCAGTAGCATACCTCTGGGGGAAAAATACAAATACATATATGGGAACATGAGGGAAACCTTCTCATGGAAAAAGATTCAGGGTCACTTATTCTTGCTATTTAGTATTTTTTAAAATTATAGATTCGAATATATTAAATTGGTCACATACTAGTAGCTTTTAAATACCTAAAATGTTAGATATTTGAAATATATTGAACCCTGCCATTATACATTTGATGGTAATGCAATAAATTATAATTATGTACTAATGTAAAGTACTCAATGAATCGATTAGGAACACTACCCTGCTAAGCTTGGAAAAGTCACATCTTACCAGATTTTTCTGACGGTATGTGAAAATGCGATTTCGAAGTAATCAACATCAAAAACTGCACATTTCCCATGCTTATGGTTATCAAGTACACACTGACACACCCCAGGCCTGAACAAAGTCAGCACCACATGGCACAGAAGTGGGAAGATCGCCAAGCTTTCAGTTTTGACAACAAATTCATAAATCTCCAAGACAGATACTAGGAATGTTCTCCTGGCGTGCTCTCCCTTCTTCCAGGTACATATTCATGTTAGAAAGGAAACTTGTAGCGCAAAGATAATCAATTGATTCTTTAGCTTTTTAGTAACAAAATTGTTCACCAATTTCTCTGTTTTTCTATAGCCATTGCTCTCCCCAAAGAAATGTAAAAACCTGATACCAGACTGAAGGTATAAATCAGTCCACTATCTATGGAAAAACTTAGACTGGGATTTTAAAGTCAAATACTTTGGTAGCAAACCATTATAAATACCATGTGAGAGAAGATGTGAGTTTTTTTTTTTTTTTTTTAAGGTTATAACATTTTTCTTAGGAATCCTTCAAAGTTAACTTATGCGTAAGAGTTTTTACAAAGGGTATATGTATTTTTTAATTGGCTGAATTATAGTTGTTTTTATTGTTAAAGATGAAGGTAAACAATCACAAATTATGGTATCCAGTTGTTTTGTTAAGCAAGCACTGACCTGATTGTAACTGAGGGAACTTTGTAGATGGATTTACATCATTATTCAGTGATTGCATCTATGGCTGACAAAAGCCATGTCTAAAAGGGAGAACTGAGGATTTCGGATGTTAGAAAGAAAAATTTCTGCCTCTTCTTCAGCCAGCCAGCTTCTGCTGGGGAATAAAACTTCACCTTTATCAGAGTTTCCAGCTGAGTCCTGCTCTACAGAATTCGGACTAACCAATCACCACAGTTGGGTGAGCCAATCCCTATTATAAATCTCTTAACAAATATATAATTTCTCCTGTCAGTTCTGTTTCTCTGGAGTAAGTGGGTAGAGGAAGGAAAAGGGTGACTGTTTCCTCACGGGCAAGTCTCTGTCATCCTACCTTTAGCAAACGGCGAAGAAAATTCAACTTCTGTCTCAATGTATTGATTGAGAAGGTTGGTGAAAAAGAGACTGAGAGCTAGAACTTGTGGACAGGCCAACCAGGTCCACATTTCCAAACAAACTAGGACAGGAGTATAAAATAAGAGAAAGAAATTTGGAATGTCCAAGCTTTCAGAACTAGCTGTTCATAGTGTCAGGAAAGCCTCTTTGGTTTTTATCAAAACTAAGTGAGGTGGAATGAGTACTTTTCTAAAGTAAAGTGGAACAAACTCAGGTCTTAATTTACCTTGGGCTGGGTCACAAAATCTAAACTTAAAAAAATGAAAAACCCGCTGAGTCATAATTGTTACACTTTCTAACAGAGAAAAAGAATGGACATGACTTTTACCTACCTCCATTAATGGTCACTTCACCAAGGCAGTTGTTTGGTACTTTCGGTGCACAGCGTTTGTGACAGTTGAATCTGCAATCTAATCACAATGATTTCAAAACAAAACAAAAAACAAAAACAAGAACTCATTAGAGGGAGAAGTTGTGAAACAAGGAATAGTAACTTCTAGTAGATGAGTGACTAAACAAAAGGATCAAAGCTTGGCTGGTAAACATTTGATGACAAGATCATTCTTTCTTACCTTTGCACTGAAGGCCCTGCCTGAAAAGTCCCTTGAGAAGCTTCTTGCAATACTGGCACACTGTGGGCCGGGTGTAGGAGTGGATGACAAATGTGTGCGGTACTTTAACTTTAGACATCAAAATCTTGTCGAGCTGAATTGGTCGTCCAATGTATGACTGAGAATTTGATCTCTTCTCTCGGCCAATAAATGACTCTGATGGAGACTTTTGCTATATGTTTGAAAAACAGTAAAGTATGATAAGGATGTTAGAGTTTACTTTATTAACATTTTAAATTATTTTTTTATAAATACCCCCCAACTCCTGAGATGGTTCCCTTGTCTGTTTGCTCATTGTTTTTTTTTTGCTTGTTGTTTGCACTCATTGTCTGCTCTTGTTTTTGCTCATTGTCTGTTTATTTTTTCTTTAGGAGGCACCAGGAACGGAAGCCAGGACCTCCCATGTGGGAGGAGGGCACTCAACTGCTTAAGCCACAGCCACTCCCTAATTATTTTTTTTTAAATCTCATTTTTTTTTTTTACTATTTTTATTAGTTGTTTGATAAGTTTATGAGGAAAATGAACTAAAACTATCTTTCTGTTAATCAATGTAATTAATTTTCCCCTTATTTCTCATTTGAGTTAATTCAACTTGATAGTCTGATAAGAAAACAATTTGAGATAAGAAAATTTGTATCTGATTTTAAGTTTTTTCAAAGATTTTTTACCTTTAAAAATTAATTGAATTTTGTGAAAAAATTAAAATAAATTTAATTTGTTTTAATACAAGAATATAAAGATGAAAGCAAACAAAAATGGTCCTTAATCCCACTGCAGATGTTACCTCACTGATAATTCCTAAAGTACTGTACTTGGTTAGAAAACACAAGTGGTTCAGAAAGACAGAAAATGAAAAGTAAACCCTCCCTTTTTGTCCTACATAGGACTTCATCTAAAAAGGGCCTAAAGTTAACTTTCTTTTAATTTCCTCAAGGAAAAAAATAAATATGATTTAAAATCATTCCTCATAATTATAAAAAGAAAAGGTTAAAATTATACTATCATTTTTATATTTGAAAAATTTAGCAACTAATCATTATACAAGGCACGAAAATACTGGTTTTTGTTTTTGTTTTTTTGTTTTAGACAAATAATGCATGTTTTTAATTAGAATTCAGTCCCACTTCTGCCTGGGAATGATCTCCATGGCTCTTGGGTTCACCTTCCTGGCTATTGGGCTGGCCTTCTGTCTTAGTTTACCAAAGGGCTGCCGATATAAAGTACCAGAAAGGGGTTGGCTTTTTTTTTTTTTTTTTTTCTTTTTTCAAAGTTTACAATCAATAGTATTTGGTATAAATCACATAGTTGTGCATTCATCACTTCAATCATTATTACAGCATTTTCATTATTTCAATGATAATAATAAACAAAACAAACAAACAATCAAACAAGAAAATTCGTCATCTCTCAATCTCTCTATGCTTCCTGTACTGTACATAGCTGCTATTTCTGGCTATTCTTGCACATTTATTTATTTATTTATTAAGCAGTTTTATTGAGAGATATTCCCATACCATACAATCTATCCAAAGTGTATAATCAATGGCTTTTAGAATAATCACAATATTGTGCATTCATCACCACAAAAATTTTTAGAACAATTTCATTACTCCAAAAAGTAAAACTCCACACCCCTAAGCAGTCCTTTCCGAGCCCTACCTAACCACTAATCTAATTTCATCTTTATAAATTGATTTACCTTTACTTTTTATATAAATGGAATCATACAATATGTTGTACTTTTGTGTCTGGCTTCTTTCATATAGCATGTTTTATTGTGTGTCTGATATAAACACCTTGAAGTATTAACATATATTTGTTCAGCTTCAAAAAAAACGGTCTTATATATGCAATTTTACCCATATTTGTATTTCACATGTGGTTTTACTATGCTATACAGTTCCACATTACATTTCTTAGCTTTCTTTTTAATAATATAAATGACCTTAGACTTTCCCTTTAAAACCACTTTCACACCCACATAACAGTACTGCTAGTTGCAAATGTTATGTTTGGCTTTCACCTTTTCTATTCATTTCCAAAGATTAACACACAACCCACAGCTCTCCCTTCTCTAACCTCATTCTATTTTCTGGTGATCCATATTCAAGTTATTAACTCTATGAGATTACACAATATATTTAGCTCATAGTAGCGCAATCATACAGTAAAGGTACTGGTATTTTGGTTGTAATAACATCTCCATACACTCTTGCCTATCACTTTGGAATTAAATTATTACAATACATAGATTTTAAAAATAAATGAATTAAAATTAATTACGTTTTCCAAATTTTTGGACAATTTCACAGTATCCCTTGACACCTTGGACATTTACTTGGGAATCATCAGAATAAAAATGAATCAAATTGCTTTATAATAGTTATTATGTCTCATATTAAATTTCTACTCTGCAGTAATCACTGTGTTAGATGCCTTACAAGATAGGTCTTATTTTCCACCTTTCATTGTTGAGGCATCTAAGCTCATAAAGTTTAAATAAATTCCTTTGGGTTGGATGGTTCACAATTGGTGGAGCCAAAGCTTGAGCCTACATTTGTTTGCCTCCAGAGCCCTTGCTCTTGGTACTGTAACATTTTGTCTTTCTTTAATTTATTTGCAGGAACTAATTGGCAAACAAAAGCCAAACAAATATTAAGATAAATAAGCTACATTTACTTACACAGTAAATATAATCAACTGCTTTTTTCAATCTCATCAATATGTATTAACACCTTATCTAGTTAATTTCTGATTTGAGCCAATAACCAACAAGATGAGGAATAAATCAGATTTACATACAATTTCTACACATCTCATTCCCTATCTTCAAGGAAAGACAATGCCATTTATTACCAAATGGGGAAATTTTTAAATATATATTTTTGTTAGAGATTGTGAACTTACAAAACAATCATGCACATGTGTGGAATTCCCTTACAAGACCCCTCCACCAACACACTACACTGTGGAACATTTGTTATAGATTATGCAATAATATCATTAGGCTATTACCACTAACTATGGTCTATAGCGTACATTTGGTATATTTTTTCCATACTACCCTATTATTAACACAGAACAGTTTTGGCATTGATGCAAGAATATTACAGTATTGTTGTTAACTATAGTCCATAGGTTATATTAATTGTATTTTCCCCATGCTTCTCCACAGTCTTACCACCTTGCAATAGTGATGTACATTTGTTCTAGTACATAGAAGGACATTCTTGTATTTGTACTATTAGCCACAATTCTCATCTACCTCTGGGCTCACTATGTACTCAGTCCCTAGATTATTATCTAGCTTTCTTTCAGATCTCCGAATGGGGAAATTTTGATTTGCAGATTCACTAGCTACAGTAAAAAGAAAATTGAAATGAGGTTCCACACAGGGATATTATATCTACAGTTACATTTACAGGGCCATAAAGGAAAACTATAAAAGAATTATTCTGAAAAGATTCAACTCTTGCAGAGAAGCTCAGGTTGCTTATAAAAAGCCAAAGATTTGCCAAACCAGATTCATGAATACTTTGAATAAATTTTTTCAGTGGGATTGAAGAATAATTAAACCCAAGTGTTAGGTCCCTGTTCCAACTAAGAGGTCAATTTTAAGCACAGATTAAAATGAAACTAATATTTTTCCCTAGTTGGAAAGTTTCAACACCCACAGAAAAAGACCTGATGTCACAGACTTAAAATTTTCTCAGATTTGGAAAATCCTATGAAAAGTTGGCTAGATCTCTCTTCAATTATTTCATATATCATAATTTAAAATACTCAATTCTAGGTTGCTTTAGCAGAGCCAGTTTGGCATAGGACCACTTAGAATATTGTAGTGGATTGAATTATGTACCCCAACCACGATATGTTCTTAATCTTAATCCACATCCCTGTAAACCCATTTATAAATAGTACCATTTGAATTAAGGAGTGGACTCATTTGTGAATAGAATCATCTAAGATTCTATTTAGATATGGCCAAACTGAGTGAGAGTGAACCTTAATCCATATGACTGGGTGACTAATTGGAGAGGAAATTCAGAAGCAGCTACAGGAGCCGGAAGTCAATGGAAATCGGAGGAACAGACACAAGGAGAGAGAGATCGCCATGTGACTGTGTGACGGAAGGCAGAGATGCAAGCCAAGGAACCCCAAAGATTATGGCAAGCCAGCACTAGAACACTACATGCTTCAGGGAGAAAACATGGGACTTCTGCCTTCTAAAACCGCGAGCCAATAAATTCTTATTGTTTAAGCCAACCCATTGTGTGGTTATTTGTCATAGCAGATTGGAAAACTAAGACATAGACCATAGGGAGATTCACTCAGAAAAGCAAGAGGAAATCTAATAAACTGAATATTTTCTTCTCATCCAACATGGTAACATTCATGCAAACACTGCCATAAACTTTAAGAACTATTCTTAAGAAGCCATTTCATTTATTACCTTCAGGGCAAGGCTACATAGGGAATTCTTAAATATTACTGAGTTTAGGGAAAAAAAAGTTAGATATCACACTGTGGCCCAGAGACTGTACTAAAAACATTCTCAGGTAATGATGGAATTCACACAGCTACATATGTTCTTGGCACAGAATAATAACTCACAAACTCCATAACTTACAGTGTTGGAAATTAAGCCTTTAAAAGCATTAATAAAGAGTGCCCTCCTATCATTCATGACATTTTAAAAATTAAAATCAGCTAGCAAGAAGACCAGAAATACTTATTATCTTTTTTAATAGTCCCAATGAATTATTTTGAATGTGGCCTATAATTTCTAAAGTGAAAATTAAAGCTTTAAAATCTTGAGGCAGGGCATAGTTATGTTGACTTCTCAGGTGTAAACTGATTTACTGCTGAAAAGGAGGATGGATTGTTTAATTTTACTAGATAAACACTGTCGGGGAAGGGAGAATGAAGAAGCCTTTTGAACTTTTGTTTGCAGGATTATTTTCCACATCTCTGGGAGTGTACACACAGATATTTGCATGTGTTTTTTTTCCCTATCATGAGGTAAATCTAAGATGCCAAGACAAAAAAAGGAAGACTGAGTCATTATCTGATGATTTTGTTAAGTACTTATGTGGTATTTATAACGCTTCAATCAAAATGTAATACAAAGGCTCCACTGATATATAACATTCTTAAAACAAAAAGCCCATTGCCCTGTAATATATATTGATCAATGTTTACATAAATGCTTAAATTTCTGTAATCTCACCCATCATTCCTCTAAAAATATTTCTAACGATTCAACACAAACCAAAGCTTCTAGGGATTTTCAGACTCAGTGACACATTTGTTCATTAATAACTAATATTCAGTTACTGTTTTCAATTATTATGTGGTGCTTTAATTGAAGGTATGTTCACCATAAAGCACAATTAAAGAGTATTTTTTGTTTGTTTGATGTATCAAGCTACAGAGTGGGCAAAATTCAGAAACTGAAAAATTTACAGGAAATAGATGCTGGGCATTTAGAAAACCTCGATATGAATCTGACATAATGATTCAAAAGCGTAATGCGGGCTGAAATAAGCAGGCTTTTCTGCATATCATACATTATTAAACAAAATTGAGAGATATAATACTTTAATTTTTCATTAACTTACCTCATTTTATTTTTTATTATTTGTGTAATTGTGTACTATACTTTAAAGTTTTAAATAAGACCTTTCTTTAAAATTAACTCTACTAAGGAGAAAAGTCTTTACCCATTAACACCAGTGAAGGTTTTACTAGGTTTACTAGAAGATGGCAACGTTAATCCCAACTGTTGTTTGTTATTACATTTTGGCAACCTGTATTTAGTGATACTGGGCAATCTGCAGAATGGTTGTGTTATTTAGGAACAGGGAGGATAGTTGAAATGCTTTGGAAAGGGAACGGCTACATTTTGTTTCATTCTGCTTCATTATTATAGTCAGAGCAAAACTGGCTCAAAACTCACAGAAAAGATTTTATATTCTCTTAATTATGGTAAGCAAGTACTTGTTAAAATTTACATTTTTATATTAATCATTGTTTCTATGAATTGTCCTTTTCCTCGGTGCAGAAGTTTAGATCAATATACAGGTGTGGAATTTTTGTGAGAGCTGACATAACTGTAAAATGCAGCGTTTGAATAGATACATATAAATGATTTGATTTGGAAAATCATAGATGAAAATTATAAAGATCTCTTCTATTCTCAATGTAAGAAATTATCATATCATGGACGGGAGAGAATGTGAGAACCTAAACAGTGATGAAAACTAAATATCAAAGCCAGTAGGGATTTTAGAATTCAAAAAAAAATCTGTGGTTTTGCTAAGCATTTGTAGCATCCTTATACTAATAGTGTTTCATTTGAAATTACTGCCAGAGTTAGAATTGTATGTACTGAACACTCATTTATAAAGACAATGCATCCTGCTTTTCTAAAGATCCAATTTGTTTTATAACTTGGTATGCTAAATTGATGACTCAAAAAGTTTGGAACTTTCCAAGGACATGATTGCTTAGATTACATTATGGAAACTCCAACTGCTAGCATGTCTTTTAAACATTTAACAGGACTATGAAACAATTTCCCAAAAATGTATATTCCACTTAGCAGTTGAAAATTCATAACTAAACAGTGAGAAAAAAGTTGCCTTAACTTGTGGTTTGTTTATTGCCACCTATGTAAAAAAAAAATCACACATAAGTTTTCCTGAGAGATAAAAGTTACTTTACAAAAAACATGATTGAAATGAAAACATTATTAAAATATTCATGTTTATAAACTAAAATTCATTCTGCAACCCTATATTGGGACTGAATTTTGGGAGACTTGAGCTCCCAAGCATTAAAGAGAAATAGAATCTCTTTATGGATCTGTCTCAATCACTAGACAATAAGTTCCTAAGAGAAGGACAGCATCTTAATCATATTGTCCTACGTTAATGGAAAGAAGTGTCTGGTACATGACAAATAATAAGCATTGACTGAACTGAACAGCATGTATGTTTTCAAGATGTAAATGCATGGGAATAATGGATGAAACATTTCAATAAATACTGAAAATTCAAACTTTAATATGTCTTTCCTTTTTGAATGTTATATGGACTATAACTTTGATATATTAGCTTTACAGGAATTCAATTTCAAGAAAGTACAATTGGCTAAGGAATGTTTTTTGCTGCAGTGGCTCTTGCCTGCTTGCATCTTACCCCTACTTGGTATATCCAACTTGAATATGAAATCTATTCAGAAAGAGAGGGGAAGCAAACCAAATTCTTGTAGGCTCTTAACATAAATGGGTGACCTTCAGTGTTGGGGAGGCAGTGGGAGATGGTAGAGACTGTAGTAGTAAATTGAAAAAAACAGGCTCACTATAAAAGGGGTGGCTGCTGCTCAAATACTGCTAATAGCTGCCATGTGAGAATGCAAGCTCAGTGTTGCCAGTCATTTTAGTTTTTCCAAAGAACCAGGAAATCCAGGTGCTTTATAAAATAACTCAATTTCTAAATGTTGACAACTCCAAAACAAAGTTAAAATATTGTGCCAATCAACTTCTCTGGGGAGTCCATGGGAAGTCTGAGAACTTTGGACTAGATAATGAGAGCAAACAATTTTTATAACCTTTATTATATTTGAAAATATTTTCGTAGCACTTTTTTTTTTTTTAAACAAATCTATTTTATTGGTACATATTAACAAAGCATACAATTCATTCAATGTGTACACTAATAGTATTTGGTATAACCTCATAGTTGTGCATTCATCATTTCAATCATTATTAGAGTATTTCATTATTTCAACAATAATAGTAAACAAAAAATGACAAACAATAAACAAGAAAATTCCTCACCTCTCCATTTCTGTTTCCACTTCTTTTTATTTTATTTTATTTTATTTTATTTTATTTTATTTTATTTTATTTTATTTTATTTTATTTTATTTATATATATATATAAATATATTTTAAGAGGTGCTTAGATTACCGAAAGTATTACACAGAACCCCCTGGGATTCCCATGTTGCCCACTCCCCACACCTCCCGCCACGTCCCACACAAACATCTCCCACAAGTGTGGCCCACCACCCTCAATGGACTTACACATCCTGGAGCCTTGCCACCAACCTTAGACCACAGTTCACATCGTAGACCACACTCTCTCCCACACAGTTCTGAGTGGTGTGTGCTGATTTAAAATGGCCTACATCCGTTGCCACAACGGTACTCAGGACAACCTCCAAATCCTAAAGAAGCCCCTCTATTTCAACTACTCATCCCCTCCCTGCCCCAAAAGTGTCAAGTGGCCACTGGCTCCACCTCATTGTTATAATTTCTTCCATTGCTAGAATCACCATGGTTCCCTCAGGATTGGGGGGAGAACTATGGGCTAGAGTGGACTTGATGGTATTCATAGCACTTTATATGCATTAATCTACTAGTATTATGAACCCCATTTTGCAGAGAGGTTAAATCCTTTGTCTAAGATCACACAGCTGGTAAGTGGCAGAACTATGAACTCAGGTTTTCTCACCCCATATGGTAATACTGATTCCCATCTCCTTACTCCCTCCCAGTTCTCACATTCCAAAATATTATGCTAATATGGAAGGAAGATAGAAAGTATTTTCTTTCTCTCATTTAAGAGGGAAGAGTTCATTGGAGATGATGAAAACAATTAAGTTATAATATGTTTTACATACTCTAAGAACAGCATCTGAGTCATGGGTATTTAATAGAATACAATGGTCATCTGAATAAATAGCTTCTATTTTATATTGGCTGCCTACTTTCCTATTCAGGTGTTATTATATTCAAAATATACTAGAACAATTATGGTAAATGACATGCAACCAAACATTAATTCTTTACTCCAGAATTTTTAAAGATCTAGCATTGTGGACTATCATTCAAAGAATTGTTGTAGAATAGAACTTTATGAAAGTCTTATCCTATTGCCATCACTATGGATCTATCTAATTCAATAATTCTCCTAGGACACATCCTGCCTGCAGGTCATATAAAGACCAGTAAACAATGTCTTTGTGCCCAGAGAGTTTACTTAAAATTGTGGACACAATGTACCTGTTCCTATCAACCTTTCTATTTACCATTCCCCTCTTTCTGCATAGGTAGTTCCTCCTTATTCTTCATATTTCAGTTCATATGTCATCTTCTTCAAGAGGCCTCTGACCATATAACTCATTGCCCACTGCCCCCCACCTAAATACCCTCTTATCATGCCATCCTGTCTTCTCCAGAACCATTACTGTAGTGTGTAATTGTCTTATAACCTACTTGTTTATTGGTTTTTATTGTCTCTCTTCAATAGAATATGTTTCATGAGAAAAAGATCTTGACTATTTTGTTCACCATTATATACTAACTCCAAGGATACTGCCACACATGGAATAAGCTAAATGCCCGTATATATAGGGTTTGAATAAAAGATAAAAGCACATCCATGTGGAGGTTAGGGGCTATTAATTAAAATGGTTCCCTGAAGAAAGGGCATTTGATGTGGACTCTGAAGTATGATGATTATATCTAATACTATTAGAAAAGAAAATGTTGGTTTAGGACAACCCAGCCCTTCCAATCCTCAGACTGCCTATAGATGTCTTTCATATACTCTGAAATCTGTTTATCCCACATGAAATTATTATCTAACCCCATGCATAGTTTTGACCAGTAAAACATCACTGTGAATGCTCAGTCTGAGACAGACTACTTTATGAAGCAAAGAGAAACAATCATCCCCATTCAAAAACACTTACATGAACATACTACCTTTCACAAGGGGAGGTAGAGATTTTCCAGCATGAAGCAGTTCTTGGCAATAGACAACTCTGAAGACCCTTGGGAAACGGAGTTCACATGGGAACACTTGTGTTTCCATACCCTGTAATTCACTGAGTAGACGGTATGGTATTTGGTGAGTTTCAAATTGCTCAGTTTTATTCTGTTATAATTCAGATTCTACATTCCTTGGACTACCTACCAAGCATACCAGATAAATGAATTTGGCTCCTCAGTTGGATACCCTAAATAAATATATAGCATAAATAAAAGCTAATCAACTCCTTTTCATAGAAGTGAAAAAGGTTGCTACAGGCAGGGAAAAAAGTGTGCCCCCTGCTTAGTGGTGACGGATGCTGTGTTTTACAGAGGAGAATCCATTTCTTAATGTTTGCAGCAATTTGTAAAGGCTTTCAAAGTAATAACATATATAATCTCTTATTAAAAATACAAGGTGATCGAGATTTTCTGCATGCTAAAGTAGTCTTGGAAGCTACATTAACTCTTTTATATTGCTTTTCTTTTTAAAAATAAACAGAAATGAAGGTAAAGGAACATTTTTTGTTTTGTTTTTAAGTGATCCACCCTTTGCAGGCAGGGAAAGCACCAGAATTGTTGTAAATTACATGCACTGTATTTTCAAAATGTTAGTTACCAACTCCCTACAAATCTGAGGACTACTTGAGGAAAGGGCAGACATAATATAAGTAAGATTATCTCTCTTTTTAGTTGAGCATTTTCACAGGGAAGAAAATAATTTTCATATCAACAATTTTTGTTTTGAGGCTTCAAGTATTGGACTATATCTATATAAAGAAGCGAAGTGGATGGTGAAGAGATTATGTGGAAAAATCAAGGACAGTGATTTTAGAGACATACATTCCCGTAATATTTTACCTTGCCTGAATAGACAGGGGCCAGCCTGGATTTATGAGCTCACTGGATAGCTAAATGAAATAATCTGGAAAGAGGTTTTCCCACTTATTACTGCCTTGGAGCCCCCAAGGAGAAGCTGGCAAAGTATGCCACGAATATGGTCCAAGGCTACAAAGGTCAGAGCTTCCTCCTTCAAAAATGGTCCATGAGCATAACTGGAGAGGATTTACAGTGTTTTACAGAATTTTGGCCTATAACAGCTGCGGTGATTTGAAGCTGTATATAGCCCAGGAAAATATGTTCTTAAATTTAATCCATTCCTATGAGTGTAAAATAATTTTAAGTAGGATCTTTTGATGAGGCTACTTCAGTTAAGGTGTGACCCACCTCTTTCAGGATGGGACTTAATCCTCTTACTGAAGTCCTTTATAAATGGAATGAATACAGAGAAAGAGAGAGCCATGGAAGCAAGAAGCTGAAATCAACAGAACCCTGTAATCAATGGAAGAGAAGGAAGAGACCAGCAGACGTCACCATGGGCCTTGCCATGTGACAGAGGAACCCAGGATCGCAGGTATTTGGTCTCCAGGAAGAAAGCATCGCTTTGATGATGACTTGATTGGACATTTTCATAGCCTCAGATTGTAAGTGAATAAATTTCCTTGTTTAAGCTAATCATATTATGTTATCTACTTTCAGCAGGCTAGAACAATAAAATAACAGTCAATTTCAAATTAAAGAAGAGTGAGAGAAGATAAAGGATGTTTTCCTTTGACTTTCCAAAAATAAATTAAATAAATAAAAGCTTTGAGTTTTAAAATAAATACAGGAAATAGCTATCTCATTGAAATTATATCTCTCAGTAATATTTTCAGTACACAGCTACAGAAAAATAGAGACCACCAAAAACTGAGTTATTCTGAGAAAGGGGTATCTTTGTTGTTAACTTCTGGACATTGTTTCACCTTGCATCTCACTACATTTGCTAGCAAAATGGCAATGCTTTCTCTCTTCTTGAGAAGGGAGGAAGGAATTAATCTGAGCACACTGAACCAAATCTTAGAAAACTATGTCTAATGGATCAAGTAAATTAATGTATCTAAAAGTTTCAGAAAAGACAGCTAAATATTTTAGAAGCTGAATTATTTGTAGATTTCCTGGACGTCTAATTTATGGCATCATTTCCCAACTTCCAATGTCCTCTCTTGCCTTCATTATTATTTCTTATACACAAGATTTTGTTTCTTTTTTAAAGACAGGCACATTCATAAGCTCTCAAACTGAACATGAGTAAACCTTTTCTTGGTCAACAGCTAGGAACACAGTAGTTATGAGTGGTCAGGACTTAGAGAGGAACTTAAATCTGGCTGGGCTCAGCATTATATCAGATGAACACAAAAGACCACTAAGTAAATGCCTGTTTTTGGTATCAGCATAAGACTTCCCCCTGAACAATATTTTGTTTTGTGCAGCCTAGCTTTCAGGGCATGTTATGGAGGCTGTGGTGCCTTGCCTGAGGAGAGGGCAGGCCCTTGAGAGTCTTCATTAAAATCCAAGGAACTGATGTGGCTAAAGCAGTTGAACACCTACCTCCCACATGGGAGGTCCGGGTTCAGTTCCAGTGCCTCCTGAAAAAAACAAAAACAAACAACAAGCAAAACAAACGATAAAACCAACTCAAGGAAGCTGATGAGGCTCAGTGGTTGAATGCCAGTTTCCCACATATGAGGTGCCAGCGTTCAATCCCCGGCCCCAGGTACCACAAAATATAAATCAATAAAATCCAGTTGCTGCAGTAAGTATGAAAAGTGGTATATAAGGCCCCCTGTTCCTCCTCTGGGGTTCATGAAGAACTCTCTTGCTGTGTTCATGTTATACATCAAATTATACATCTGCAAGTTTTTGTTCAGAGCATGAGTTACTAATTTACATCAATAAGCCAAAGACATTCAATGAAATCAGTCAGGTAACAATTGATTAATAGCACTTTGAAAGCAGGCCTGACAATCTTCCTAATTTTACTGAAGGGCTTTGTCCCCCCAAACCCACCACTGCACATACTTTTCTGACTCTTTGAGGGCAGTGAAGTACTGGGTAGAATATGCTTGGATATCTTTCCTCACTGAAAGTGTACACTGACCAGGTTTGAATTCAGAGAGCTAGTTTATACAAGCATCAAAAGAAATCATGCAATATCTGGCAAATGCAGTACATGAGTCTCATGGTGCATATTTAAATGGAAAAATGACTTTTTAATTCAGATGAATCACCAGGATTCCTGGAACTCCAAAACACAAAAGTAACAAAGTCTCTGATTCTAGATAGACTTTTGCTACATTGGAAAATATTCATTTGGCCAGAAATATCATCATAGTTTCATTCAGGATTAGAATAGGGCTTTTTAAAAATGATTTGCTCATTTCAGAAGAATCTACTTTGAATATTATAAAGTGAATCAGGGTTATATCCAATTACAGACAGTTAATGCAATACTGGAATGTGTTTTCTTGTCTTCAAATTATTATTTTTTAAATAAATAAAAACAATGAAAGAATTAATCATTTTGGGGGAGATTTTTAAGGAAAGTATGTAATCAAGAGCTCCTTATAATACAATGCTTGTCTTAATTAAATGTGAGTCAGGAAATCTTATTGAAAATAATAGCAGTTCATGGCAAAAAAGTGAGCAAACACATGGAAAATTTTTGGAATGAATGATTTGTTTCCTAATAATTTTTGTAAGGCAGTCTGAATGTTAAGAATAATAAAAACACTAGCCTAGAGCCTAGAAGCATTTAATTTCACCAGAAATAAATTTTCGGTAGAAAATTTGATGTCTCCTCAAACACATTTAAAAACATCTTAAAATAGCTTTGGTAAAGGGATTTAATTTTTTTAAAAATTTTATAAGGCCTTTCAAACTTACTTAAAAAAAAAAAAAAGTTTCATCAATCATATCCCATGGTCACAAAGGGTACCCAGTGTCTTAATTTCTAAGTCATTTTCACCTTGATTCATTTCCTTTACTCCAAGAAAGACCATTCTCCTCAATTTTTTTGACAAGAATACTATGCTTAATCTGCCAGCATTGGTTTATTTTTCCACGGTCTACACATAGTAAAAGGGTGACTGAAAATTTCTTTGCCATTTTAAAATATCAGTATGTGAAACTATATCAAAACATATAAAACTGAAAATATATTTCCTTCACAGATTACTAGACAGAAGGTTAACACCATAATATATAAAGACCCTAAGCAGCCAATAAACAACCCAATAGAAAAAGAACAAAATTATATAAACAAATAATTCACAGCAGGTGAAATATAGATTGCTAATAAATATATGAAAAGTTGTTGGTCTTTTCAATAAATAAATACATGGTTAGATACAGAAATTTATTTTTACCTATCAAATTAGCAAAAATAAGAAACTTAAAAATGCTGAAAAGTCCTTTTTTTCCTATTATCTGTCTACGCAAGCTCAAACAGGACAGGGAATTGATCTATTTTTGTATATGTTTACACTCTAGGATTATGAACCTGAAAGTGTAAATCGACAAGGACATGCTGACAGTGAGGCAATAACCAGGTTTCTATAACCATTCTGCTACTTACAAAACTGCCATTAAACTATTTCTCTTTAGAAAATTGGGTCAAATTTTATGCATAATTTATCTTCCAAGCCATTCATAAAGAGAAAAGTCAGTTACCTTTTTAGAAAGCTAGATATACACAAAGTTCATGAAAAATAGCTTGTGCAGCAAATGCATCTTACTTCTACCAGGAGCTATACTGTGAAGGCCTGCCTGGCTGTCTTTAATTTATACAGCTTCCAAAGAAGATCAGGCTTCTCCTCAGTCTCCCTTTATGTAATCTATTCCCGAAGGCAGGATGGGAGACGGAAATGAAAAATGCTTCCTGTTCTTCTCTGGCTTCATGCCCAAAGCATAATTTGAAGGGAAACATACTAATTCACATATAAAATTATGTCAAGAAAACCTAATTAAATTAGGAAACTTAAATTTACAAGAATATAATAAATTACATTTACCTAGTTTTCACCCTGGACGTTTCCCTTTCTGAACAGGATCATCTTTCCAACAAAAGGAATTTACTATTATTGAAAGTGATTTCTTCATTTTAATATCTTAAGAATCAGAAAACTTGGCCTGTCAATTTTATTTAACCCAGAACATGTTCAAGTTGTGTTTTCATTACCGTCCTTTGTTAGAGCAATTTTAACAAGACCACCTTAGAATGGACACTAATCTTAGCATTTGAAATTTATATTTTCATGAAGGAAAATAATATGTCAACTCTCAGTAGGCCAGAGATACAAATAAAAGCAAAATTGATCATTAGTAAGTCAACTGGTCAAAACAAATCATCCTAATAAGAACACTGTTGCATGTTCTGCTTTCTTTCACACTTTACCTAAACGTGTCTCTTCCTCATTCAGGTTGTTAATTGCTTAGGACAGCTAAAAAGGCCAATAGTTTTTTCAAATATTTTTTTTGGGGGGCGGGGGGAGCTTAATTGAAACCTTTATGAAGTAAATTTGTGGCTTTTCCATACCTAATTTATTTTTAGATTGAGAGCTTGAGATTTCCACCTGCACACCATCTTTACTTAACAATTAAGTAGATTGCAATAACAAATGTTGAATAAAAGCTCCATTCTTGAAAAAGAAATGAAATTCAGAAACTGAAACAAGGAGTTACATTCATCTTCAGGAAGCCCTAGTTTTGCACTGTTCCATGCCATCTGAAACCCGTGCAATTTGCAATTGTGTCCTCACTTTGCATGGTTCTGTGGTCCATGGGATCAGGACATGGTTCCAATATGCATGCATTTCACTTACTATGGTACCATGCAAAGTAAAGGTTTACTATATTTGGCTTTATTTTTGGTCTACTCAGTTTCACAGATGACACCAATGCTATGCAATCAAGCAATCTGAGGGCAAAATTTGATCCAACCAATTTAAATCAATTACTCTAATGCCTGCATTGTTTTTGTTTCATTGGATTCTGTGAAAATTACACAATAACAACAAGAAACAAACAGCAAAAACAAAAAACTTGTGGGTTTTCTATTGCTCAATGAGTTGAATTCTGAGTTATACTGGGACCTGATTATTCTCAGAGTCAATGCAGATAATTGTCTAATGTCAATCTAATATTATAATATTGGTTTGAAAAATATGGTGAAACACATTCCTAGTGCCAGGTAGAGTTAGTACCTACCTCAAAGCCAGGGCTCACAGGAGACTGAAACATGAAGTTGTAAGAGCAAAAGCAGGCAAAGGTGCAGAATAAAATGGGAAAGAGACAGGAAAACAGTATTATTGGAGGAAAGCAATACATATTACTCAATAATGTGTCATATAGATGTTTTCTCAAGAAAAAGCAAAATGTTATACTAATCAGTCTTTGTGGCCACAGAAACATGAGTTGGAAACCATTTTTAAAATGTAAATGGAATTCTACATACTAAGTCAAGATTGCAAAAATGCAGTTTACAGTTATGAGCAGGAAGAGGTATAAAATTAAATCAACTCTCTACCTGTTATGGTCTCAGTGATGAAAGATGGCTCTTTCAACTTGTTGAAAATAAATTATAGTCAGAATTAAGTATTTTTGACCTTTAAATGGAAGATTATATTTTTTTCACAATAATTCATCCTCTCAATGGGAACAGAAAGAAAAAGGTCACAAAGTAATCAAGTATTATATATTTGTTATCTGCTTGCAGGCAAGAATAGCTGATAAATAATCAGTGTTAGTCAGTGGTTTAAAAACCTGGGAAGTAAAATAGTGTGTTAGAGTTTTAACAAGAGAAATATGCGTAGAGTGCATTCTTTGCTCATTTTAGAGTCCTTGTTGCATACCATTGTTTTCTGTCTGATTCAGTTCAAGGTTGAAATATAATTTAAAAGTAGAAAAGTTAATCTGATTTTTTTTTTTCAGGAGGAGAATCAATGAAAAATATAAGAAAAACCATGGTTAAGTAAACAATACACTCCTGGTAATTTATACTGTATATGTTCTTTCTTATCTTTGTTTCCTTAAACTTTTAGGGACTACTCCATCTGATAACTAGAAACCAACAAAAATACATAACTATATTTTGAAATCAGTGAATTTTAGTGTTGAGTAATCTATTGCACATTGAAAAGAATCCTATTTTCTTTTTTTTTTTTTTTTATTTATAATTTTTTTTATTGTGGGTAAAAATCAATTTTCACAATACATACCAATATTTGTAAAATGATATATAAATATATATGCATATATGTGCATTTGCTTACAAAAATGTTACTTTTATATTTATATATATATATTTTTTAAAAGGTGCTTATTTACCTAAATATTACACAGAAACTACAGGGATTCCCATGTTCTCCACCTCCCACACCTCCCACAACATCCCACACAAACATCCCCCACTGCACCTCCTGTATCCTAATTTGCAATCTGAAGTTAATCATTTTGTCAGAGACTGTTGGAAGTGGTGTAGATTTAGACTGACGTCTTACCAAGATTAACTGTTACCCAGTAATATATGCTCTTAAGCATTTCGAATTGACAGGAAGCGTGCAAGAATGGGGCAAGAACTGCTCATTAGAATAGATCCAAACATGACTTTTGAGGAAAAATTTAATCCTACTTGCAGGCAGTCTTACAGGACATTGTCATGCAGAGTTGGCAAAGCTTTCTCTTTTGTGGAGTAAATAAATGAGGTTTCTTGATTTCCAAAATGAGGTATTATCCTTGCCGTCTTTATATATATGATATTGGAGGAAGGTGATAGCTTTTCCTCCAAATAGCAGCTCTGAATATCTTACTCTGGGCTTCCATCGGAATTCACAACTGAACTGAGTGCCGCTCAGCTCATGATATTTGAAGATGGTCTCTGCAACACATGCTCATTCATTTATTCCTCTAAGTCACTATTTCCCAAAGTGTTTTTTTTTTTTTTTTCCCCCTGAAAGATATTCATAGGCTTTGTGAGGAAAAAGGGCTTCCGTATTTGAGTCAGTTTAGAAATACTGATTTCATTACTGCAAAGTGTCTCAGGATCTTACTAAGCTTAATCATTACTGTGATCTCCAATTCTTGGATGGACAAGAATTTCTCAATCTTAGTTGATCATGAAAATATTTTTTGAAGAATATTTTGTGGGAACATTTTGAAGAAAATGGGTATGTTTCTGAACTCTATTCTATTCCATTGGTTTGATTTTTACAACTTAGTTAATACAACTTTTTAGAGATGTATTCAATTTTCTTGTTCCTCTCAACTCCAAGAGGAATTTAACCTAAATGTTTTACTCATATTTTATTTTTATTCTTTAATTAATTTTTAAATAGCTAAATGATGATGAGTCCTTGTAATAGCCATTTGAGAAAGGAGAGGCAAAAATGGGAAATTTCAAGCCTTAAACCATCAGCCTATTTCAGAACAATGCTTTTTATCTGTATAATTCCCATAATTGCCACAATTTTTTGTTTTGAATGTTCTGAAAATTCAAATTTAACTTTCTTAAAGATACTTAAATCATATCTAAAAAATTATGTATTTTAGAGATAAGGGAAATATTTTTCTTGCAATTCTGCAAATTTTTCTTGCAAATTCTTGTCAATCACATCTCGCTCTGAGAATATACCTTCATATAATGCCAGTAACACCAAGCAATAAATGACTTTCACATTTTCATAAGAACACACTTCAAATTTTTTCCTGAAATATTCAGTAGTGGATCAAATTACTCTAATAATCCTCAAAGAAGATCTTTTATCTATGATTTCCAAATTTTTACAATCTATATTTTGCAACAATAACACATTATTGTGTGCTTTGTGGCCCTATGACCATGATGAAGCCTCACACATTTTGTAATTTCACAAAACTCAGGAATAAAAGCAAACTTCAAAGCTGTTGGATATTTGAAGAAGCTCTGGTCAATCTACAGCACAGGTCCTGAAGAAACAGTCATTAACACTCTGGCTGTACCTTTCCTCCCAGCTCCCTTTCTTGGATTGACACTGTTATCACAGAGATGTCCATGTAAATGGGGAAACGCATAAACAGGAGACCATACCAGAAGTGGCTCATCAGGGACACTGGTGGAGAGCTCAGCAGACACTGTGCGGGTGGTGCTGAGTCCCGTGAGGGAAACATTTGAGAGTCTTCTGCGCCTCACACCACTGCAATTGTTGGGGATTTTAAATGCACATCTCTTATGGTAATTCAGACCACATCCTGGAAATAGAAAATAAAAGTGACTTTCATAAACCGTAAATTAAATATTTAGTTTTAAATTCTTAATTAAAAAAAAAAAATTCACTACTTTCAAATTCTTGAGGCTATTGGGAAATTTAAATTTTCTTCTGAGTGTTCTGATTTTATTTTTCCAATTTGTAAATGAGCTGTGTTTCAAATCCTGGTTTTATTGGATGAGTTCAGCAAATACTCTAGATAACAAGTTAACATACACTTTCTTTGCTTTGAGAGATCTAACAACAAAACTCCAAATAGATTATTTGAGCCATTTTCAACTGCCACAAGTTCCAATGTAAGTGGACATGCAAAGCCCATTTTTATCACATTGCAGTACAACATTTGGACTACATTGATTTGAATCCTGGCTCCACAACCTGTAGTCTACATGGCCCTGGAAACATCACTTCAACTCAGTTTATCTGTCAAATGGGGATAAAATAACTACCTTGTAGAATTATTAAGAAATATGTAAAATAGCTCACATTCTGGTTTCCACATGGTAGGTGATCAATAATTGGAAGCGTATTTTAAGTTAGGGAAGCACTATTTTCCTTTCAATATTTCTACTATTCATGGTTCCCACATGTAGTCTGAGTCTACTACCAAGAATTTTCGCATGTATCACACAGAGAGTCAGACAAATTTTCACAAAACGACATTTATGGCAGTTTTCTCTAGATCACTTGCTCTTGACTTCCCTTTTTTTTAAAAAAAAAAAAAAATCAATTTAATTGATACAGATTAATAAAGCATAAATCTACCCAAAGTATACAATCAATGGTATTGGTGTAATCACATATTTGTGTATTCATCACTTCATTCTTAAAGCACCTTCATTATCGCATAAGAAGAAACAAAACTGATCACCTCTCAATCTTTCTGTGCTTCCCCTGCTGTACAAAGCTGTTATTCTTTTCCTTTTCTCTAGTATATTTGTATTTATATTTTGAAAAAACAGTCTTATGTATGCAATATCACCCATATTCGTGTTTACATGAGGTTTTACTATCTTATACAGTCCCACATTACAGTTTTTAGTTTTCTTTCTAGTAATATAATGACCTTAGACTTTCCCTTTCAACCACTGTCATATCCATATAATAGCTCTGCTAAGTTACAAACACCATGATATGTTTTCACCATTTCTATTCATTTCCAAAGGTTTACAAACAACCTTTTTTACCAGTTCTGCACAGATTAATTCTCAGCTTTGCATTCTCTACCCTCCTTCTATTTTCTGGTGACCTATATTCTAATTACTAATTCCATGAGTTTACACAATATATTTAGTTCACAATAGTGCAATCAAACAGTATTTGTCCTTTTGTGCCTGGCTTGCTTCACTCAACATAATGTTCTCTAGGTTCATTCATGCTGTCATATGCATCACGACTTCATTTCTTCTTATAGCCGCATAATATTCCATATATACTACAATTTGTTCATCCATTCATTGGCTGATGAACACCTGGGTTGTTTCCAACTTTTGGCAGTAGTGAATAATGCCACTATGAATATCACTGTGTAGATGTCTGTTCGTGTTTCTGGTCTCCGTTCTTCTGGGTATATACCTGGTAATGGTATTGCTGAGTCACATGGCAAGTCTCTATTGAACTTCCTTAGGAAGTGTCAAACAGCCCTCCACAGTGGCTGTACCATTCTACATTCCCACCAACAGTGAATAAGCATTCCTATCTCTCCACATCCTCGCCAACATTTACAGTTTTCTGACTTTTTAGTAGTGGCCCATCTAATAGGTGTGAAATGATATCTCATTGTAGTTTTGATTTGCATCTCCCTAATAACTACTCTCCATGTGCTTCTTTTCCATTTGTATTTCTTCTTTGGATAGTTGTCTTTTAAAGTCTTTTGCTCATTTTTTAATCGGATAGCTTGTCTCTTTATTGTTGAGTTGTATGATCTCCTTATATATCATGGGTATCAAACCCTTATGGGATATGTGATTGCCAAAAATTTCCTCCCATTGAGTCGGCTGCCTTTTCATCCTTTTGACAACGTCCTTTGAGTTGCAAAAGTGTTTAATTTTGAGGAGGTCCCATTTGTCTATTTTTTCTTTTGTTGCTCGTGCTTTGGGTGTAAGGTTTAAGAAACTATCACTTACTACAAGATCTTGAAGACATTTTCTAAAACTTTCTTCTAGGAGTTTTATAGTTGTCACTTTTATATTTAGGTCCTTGATCCATTTTGAGTTAATTTTGTATAATGTGTAAGATAGGGTTCTTCTTTCTTTCTTTTCAGTATGGATATCCAGTTCTCCCAGCAGTATTTGTTGAACAGATTGTTCTGGCCCAGCTGGGAGAGCTTGACTTCCTTGTCAAAAATCACTTGACTGTAGATATGAGAGTCTATTTCTGAGTTCTCGATTCAGTTCCATTGGTCAACGTGTCTGTCGTGGTGCCAGTACCATGCTGTTTTTACCACTGTAGCTAAGTAATATGCTTTAAAGTCTGGAAATGAGAGTCCTCCAACTTTGTTCTACTTTTTTAAGATCTTTTTGGATATTCAGGGCCCCTTACCCTTCCAAATAAATTCGATAATTAGTTTTTTTCATTTCTGCAAAAAATGCTGTTGAGATTTTTATTGGGATTGTGTTGAATCTGTAAATCAGTTTGGGCAGAATTGACATCTTAACAATATTCAGTCTTCCAATCCACGAACGTGGAATGTCCTTCCATTTATTTAAGTCTTCTTCAGTTTCTTTCAAAAATGTTTTGTAGTTTTCTGAATACAGGTTGTTTATGTCCTTGGTTAAGTTTATTCCTAAATACTTGATTGTTTTAGTTGCTATTATAAATGGAATTTTTTTTCCTGATTTCCTCCTCAGAATGAACATCAGTAGTGTATAGAAATGCTATTGATTTTTGCTTATTAATCTTGTATCCCACCACTTTGCTGAACTCGTCTATTAGTTCTAGTAGCTTTGTTGTGGATTCTTCAGGAGATTCTAGATATAGGATCATATCATCAGCAAATGGTGAAAGTTTTACCTTTTCCTTTCCTATTTGGGAGCTTTTTATTTCTTTAGCTAGCCTAATTGCTTTCTTAGAACCTCTAGTACAATATTGAATAGCAATAGTGACAGTAGGCATCTTTGTCTTGTGTCTGATCTCAGCAGGAAAGCTTTCAGTCCTTCACCATTGAGTACAATGATTGTTGTAAGTTTTTTCATATATGCACTTTACCATATTGAGCAAGCTTCCTTCTATTCCTATCTTATGGAGTGTTTTTTTAATCAAGAAAAGGTGCTGTATTTTGTTAAATGCCTTTTCTCCATCAATCCAGAGGATCGTGTGATTTTTTTTCTTCAATTTATTAATGTGGTTTATTTTGAGATGGACAGAAATTCAAAAGTTATGGTTGGCTAATTTATAAGTCATAGTATAAGTGGTTTGCTATATTGCTTAAGAGCTCAAAGAACTCTATGCCCCCCAAACCAAAGAGTACAGGGCATGATTTGGTAATTGTTCTTAGGATTATATTATGGTGCTCTAGCAACTTGAATTGTGCAGTTTAAGTTCTTTCCAGAGGAGACGATAAAACTATGGTATTGGTGTAGAAACATGAGTAAAGTTCCAGTCTGCCACTCAAAAGCTATGTGACTGTGGATGGTTTTATTAACCTCCTGGATTTCTGTTCACTTCAACACACATTTATTGAATGCCTGCTATTCTAAATTTTGGCATACTTTTGGTGCAAATTTTATTTCCAATCTTTCCCAAAATATCCAACACTAGAGGAGAAACATGGAAAAGATGTGAGTATTGGGTTTCCCATATAAGAACATATATGTTGAGTACAACAAATTTAAAGAAATGAACAGAACAGAATCCATGCATCCAACAAACTCCTGGAAGACACTTCTGAGGGAAAGATGGCACTATTGTAGAGAGCACAACAAAATCAGATAACTCAAGCATGGCTTTGGCTTAGTTGGGGACGAATATAACTCACCTTCACATTTAAGGCCTTGACGCACCAGACCCCATAGCATTTCTCCACAGTGATCACAGAAAGCTGGAGCTCTGTACGAATGAACAAAGAGAGCATGGGGACGAATCTGGAAGTCCTCAAAGGTGGCAGAAGCTATAAAAATAGTAATGTTGAAAAATAAGTTGAATGGATATCCTGATCTGTAGATATTTTGTGTGCAAACAGGGCCCCATTTTAGTCATAAGACTATAATTTTCCAAGCAAAACTTTACAAGTGGTGGCATATCAACTTCCTCTTTCTTCTCCTCTTCCTATAGGTAAAGCTTAAAACCACTTTGAAAATAGTCAAAATGCTGGAAGAATGTGTAGATGAAGCAATCAGTCAACACACTTCACAAATACCTGATGTTACTTAAAAATATTTTGCTTTTTCTCTCCCTTAAATGAACCTGAATGGTTTTCAAAAATATTAATGAAAAGAAAAAATTGATGAATATTAACAGAGACCTAAAAATAGTATACTTGAATATGACCATGAAAAGGTACATTTGAAGGGCAGAGTCCAATTAAAAGACATACGAATTCTGAGCTGATATCTGATAAACACTTCATCAACATGCTAAATGGAGAGATTTTACACACATATTGATGAATTGTTGTCCACTCTTTGGAAAATACACTTTTAAATAAATCATATCCATGCTGGAGGGTACTTTTTGCTCCCTTGTTGTTTATACTATATGGCACTCATGTAAAGTACTGAGATCATATTTTAATTATACTTTCCCCATGATATTTCACTAAATTATAAAAGTAGTTCATGATTTTTTTTTTTTCAAATAAAAAAAATAGAAAGGTCTAGAGAATTCAAAGTAAAAGACTGCCCCTTTTCTGAAAATTCTTGTGGATAGGGAGGGGTGGGTCTTTGTAGACCTATTCATACCCATAAGGCTGAAGGTGAGGCTGCACAGTGTTGAACAGAGAGCACTGACCTAGAAGTCAGAAAACCTGGATGGAGCTTTGCTATTGCCTAACTGAGTGATATTACATTTAATCATAATGAGCTGCAGTTTCCCATACATAAAAAGGGAACGTTTGACTGATGATCACTTCTCCAGTCCCTTAAAATTTAAACATTCACTAATGTTAGAATAGATCCATGTGCACTGAGTTTCATAAAGTTTTATTCAAAGGGAATTCTAGTGAAAACGTAGCCTTAAATATATCCTTCTATTCTCTCTCTCTTTCCCTTTCTCCTATTTATTTTCTTTCCTTACTTTCTTCAACATTCATTAAGCATCTTCAGTGTTGCCAATGGCACACTGCCAAGTGTGATGGTTAATTTTATGTGTCCACTTGGCTAGGTCATGTGTCCAGTTTGATCAAACATTGGCCTAGTTATCACATGGAAGTATTTAGCAGATGTAATTAACACCTACAATCAGTTGACTTTAGGCAAATGAGATTACCTTCCCTAATGTGGGTAGGCCTCATCCAATCAGGTGAACATCTTAAAAGCCAGAACTCAGAGCGCCAGTGATTAGAAAGAATTCTGCCTCAATGCTGCACCCTCCAATCCTTCCATAGTTTCCAGCCTAAGGAATTCAAACTCACAGCTTGAACATCACACTCTTAATAGGATTTTCAGTCCCCAGCCTGTCTATGGAATTCAGACTTGCCAGCTCTCACAAATGTGCAAGCCAGTTTCTTCAATTTCTCTGGAGAACCCTGACTGATACATCATGGAATAAAAATGTAAAGATGAGTAAAACATGATCCTGCCCTCAAGGAGCCCACTGACTAGCAAAACAGACAGATAAAAACAAACAAAACATCCCACAGTAACTACAAAATAACCACTCTGATAGTTTAGTGTGTCAACCTGGCTAGGCATAGTACCCATTTATTTCATCAAATATTAATGTTGGTGTTGTTATGGAGATATTTTGTCAATGTGGATAACATATACAAACAGTTGACTTTCAGTAAAGGAGATTATCTTGATCATATTCATGACCTCATCCAATCAGTTGAAAGATTTTAAGAGCAAAAACTGAGATTTCCCAGAGAAGAAATTCTGGCACAATATTGCAGCATTAAATCCTGACTGAATTTCCAGTCTGCCAGCCTGTCCTACAGATTTCAGCCTTGCCAGTCTCCACAACTACATGAGCCAATTACTTGAAACAAACCATGTATTAGTCTCTGAAGAATCCTAACTGATATAAGTAAGGCTCAAAGATACTAATATTATGCATTTGGTCTAAGTTATATAGATGGTAAAGGGCGGAACTAGGACTATTACTCATAGGTGTTTTGGCCCTCAATCCAGTGTCCTTTTCACCACATTAGTATAGTTTCTTTTCTTCCCATGATATAAGGTACACACATCTGCATTTTTCCTGGAGTGCCTTAAGCAGGCTATTGGCTCTCAGCTCACTCATTGAATTAAGTGCTTACCTTGTAACTAAAGTATGAAAGCAAGGTGTGGCAGAGTAAATGCTGAAAATATTCACCTACTAGACAGGTGTCCAAAATTATAAAGAAGGCTCTGAGGTCAACACACATCTCAGGTCAAATGATAATAAATAAAGCATGCAGGTGAGTGAATCACTTCTAACAGAAAGAATATTATTG
Organism: Tolypeutes matacus; assembly: GCA_026826555.1. Classification (NCBI taxonomy): domain Eukaryota; kingdom Metazoa; phylum Chordata; class Mammalia; order Cingulata; family Chlamyphoridae; genus Tolypeutes; species Tolypeutes matacus. The sequence goes on along the minus strand of JAKSZT010054561.1, from coordinate 324,896 downwards.
ATGGTTCAAAGCACATATAACTGGATCATAATAGGAGATTAAGGATTTTAAGGGGATAGTTTTTCCTTGAACCTTGAATAAAAGTACTTTATTCCAAACTAATATGATTTATTATTGAAAATCACCTATCAACTTATTACAGTTATGATTTTCACTACAAAAAAGTGTAGAGAGGTAATGAAAATAATAAGAGTAATGAAGATTAATTGAGCTTTTACTACATACTGGACACTATGCTAAGAGATTTAAGTGTGGGAAGGAGCTGGCAAAAGAACTGCAGTCAACTAACAATTTATTAGCAATTCCTATATAGAGTTTTCACTAGTGTTAACATTTCATAAAAAAGGATTTCAAATGAAATAAGTCTGGGAAATTGCATTTTATGGTCCCTTCTCCAAGAGTCACAATATTTATTCCAAGTAAACCAGTAATAAGGGTGCTTTGGGGACAAATTTTCTATTTTGGTATTTTGGTCAAAATTTGTCCAATTCTGAGACTGTTCAATCCTCTAATTTTGGTCTCTAATACTCATGTACAAATTTATTTTAAAAGAAAAGAAAATAGTTAAAGAAAATACTTCATGTCAACCATTAACTACTAGCTTCTTGCCAAAAAATAAAAATAAAAAGGCACCCTCAGGACCAAACAACTATGACAATACTATGACAGCAATTAGTTGAATAATTACTGTAGTTTTCAAAATAAGGCACACTAGAATTTGACAATACAAACACCAAGCTGCATTCAGACATTTAAAAAATTAATCAGGAAGCATATAAATAATTAAACTGAAGATTTTCAATGACCATACTCCCCCTCCCAATTTATGTCAGGTTAGTTTGTTTTTTCATTTTTTTGAAGGAGATTAACATTCATAAGCAGTTAGCACCCTTGACTTATGTTTAAATGCCATATTCTAAAGTTCAATTTTAATATTCTCCTATTAATTTTAGAATAATTAAATACATTTTTAAAATAAAACCTACCAAGTGTGGTGAGGTTTTACATCCATTTAAAATCAAAGCACAACATCTATTCATTACGAATTTACCTGTTCTGCACCCTGGGGGAAATCAGCATTAGCTGAGAGTATGCATGCAGTCTCGCCTAATCACAAAATTGCACTTCAGAGATAATCACTTAGCACAGGAAAACAAAGTGAATGCAGTAATTCCATTTCATTTAAATTTTGGAATCAAAATGGACAGATAAGAATAGGAATATTAAAGTGTCTAGAGATTCCAAGAAAGGAACAATGTGCTATCTGTCACTCTGTCATAATCAATCAGCCGACCTAAATTAAAACCATATGACATGGCTACAAACTAAACACAATGGGCCCCTTATCCTCTCTTTGATTTGCTCTATTCACAGTCTATTGTTATGTGCAGAAGAGAGGAGAAAATGACATGCTTTCCTTAGTCACTGAGCATTTCAAACAGGTAATTGAGCCCAAACCCTAAGATAATCAGTAGTTCTTTTAAAGTTCATTATAAATTGTAGCTTCTGAAGCAAAATAAATAATTTCTGGAGGTCAAAACTATTTGCATAATTAAATAAAATAGCGGCAAATTTTCCAAGTATTTCAGTACTCCTTTCATTGGTAATTTTGGCAATATGGGGAGTTGTTTATTAATTCCTTCTGGCTATGGCAAGTAGGGATGATATGTTAGGAAATGCTTAACATGTTGCAAGCATAATATCATCAGTTTTTCACAAGAAATTTATGCGGTGGATATTATCATTATTCCCATTTTACAGATAAGAAAACTGAAACTCAGAGAAATTGTCTCTACACTCAGGCAGTCCTGACACTGGAAGTATACAAACTCTCTCAAACACTATGACTCAAATTACCATACTTCTTTGACCATTATAATGCTGTGGGTTATAAGCTGCATCTTTATATTATGTATATCAATGAAAGGAAAAACCTTGCAGAAAAGCTAAAATAAGGAAAAAGCTGGAGCTTTTAAGAAGCTAAAATAGAACTAAAGGCCTTTTAGCTGTGTTTCATGTTGAGGCAGATAGGTCTGAACCATGGGGAAAAAAATAGCCTAATGCTAGAAGACAAATTTAAAATGTTAAATGATTCAATTACACTTGTGTTTCTATCTTTCTTAGAAAAGTGGATCACTTTCAAACCAAAAACAAATAGGAAGAGAAAATATACTTGAGAAGGACTCTTTGGATGGACAAAGATTATCTAGGTGTTTTAAATTAAATACTTTAAGTAGGCTCAAATGAATTATATATGAGGGCTCAAAATTTTACTTTTAATCTTACAAAAACACTGACCTCAGTATTCTAACAGATTCTTGTTGGTTTTAAGGAAATTTTTCTAAAATCCTTCCGCAAGAAGAATAGAAAATATTCTGGTAAGAAAAGCTTAAAGAGGAAAGTAATGATGAACATCGGTCCTACATGATATTAAATTATTCTATAAAACTATGATTACAAAAGCTTGGTGGTTGTGAAAGAAAAAAAAGGATCACTAGAATAGAAATGATAACCCAGAAATCAACCATATATGAGAATTTAAAATAAGATAAAAGGCATATCATAAATCAATATGGAAAGGAACTATTATTCAACAAGTAACTAATAATTAGAAACAACTACTTAGAGGAAAATGCAATTTAATAGCTTATTTCCTATCTTATACTAAAATAATACCTAATGAGTAAAAAGTTAAATAAACATACCAAACCAGAGGGAAACTAGAAGGAAACAGAAACAAATGCTTATCAAATTTCTGGAGGGCAAATGACTTTAGAAAGTAAGTAGAGATCATGAAGCTTCAAAGTAATGGAATAAATCAAAATGGGAAAGATACATTAGTGTTATCACATAGCAGGCACTACTGGTTGACAAGGCATAGAATCATCTTTAGCATAGTTAAAATGGATGTATATATACAATAATTATATATTCTAGCTCAGAGAAAACTACCCTTTAATACTTATAGGTAGATAGACTATAATTACTAACATTCAATGAGACAACCCTATGCATGTTAGATACCAGGTATGCAGGTGGCAAGGCCTATGTTCTATTATGATAATTTGGAAAGCTAGCATGTATTCATTCCTTCTCAGACAGAGAAAAATCTATTTTATTTTATTTTTTATATACCAGAAGCAGGTGACAGGAAAGCAGAAGTATTTGATGGCAGGGCTGAAATCCTGCTCAAGAAGCAACTTGGGATCCATTCATGAACCCAGTGAGTAACGGTTAATATGTGAGGGATCCTTTGTTCCCCTCCCAAGCAACAGAGTTCTTTGGCTGCTTTAGATCACCTGCTTTAGAAGTAGCACTGTCCCCTGACAGGAAGATCCTGTTAGATGAACTAGCTACACAATGGAACACTGTGTAACTAAAGCAAGAGAGCTGTAAAATGGAATTATTGAATGCCTTCTATCCCATACTAAGAAGTCAGCCAAGACCACTACCCTCAACACACTTTTTGCTCCAGCCATTACTGCTCCTTTCCTTCTGGTATGCATGCAGCTACTCCTCAGATAGCTAACTCCAACCCATCCTATAGCTCAGCTCACTGTCTTCTGCTCCAGGAAGGCTTCCTAATATACCCCAACTGATTTAAATGGCCTTCTTCTCTGTTCCCATAATCTCCTGGGCACATTTCCATCATAAAATACTTTACTCTATACTGCCACACCTATCATTTTTTCCCATTCACACCTGAGCTGGTAGGTTGCTGGATGACAGAGATCATACCTTCCTTGAGTTTATGTGTATATATTAATGGATCAAGTAATATTTGTGGTTGAGTAAATAAAGCAATACCTTTAAAACTCATATTGCTTGCCTGCAGTTCTAAGGTTCTATATTTAAGTCCTAATAATCTATAAATATACTATTTTAAGTTCAAAAGCAAAGCCCATCAGATCATACTTTAAATAATGTTTTAAAGAGTGCCTAATGGATTCTGGTCACACTCCAAAGTGCCATTCCCCCACAGAATTACAAAATCTTTGATTTTGATTACATAGTGTTACAGAATCTTTGAACAACTACCCAAAACTGATAAGGCCAACTTTCCCAAAGCTCCAGAAAACAGTTAAAGGGTTGAAGTACCTGGGTGAGTGATGAATCAAGAAATACAGCTCTTCCCCGATATGGTATGGAGTCAGCCTGTGCTCCTATTATGGGTCCTTGGCCCTATTCCACAAGAAGCAGAGTAACCCCTATGTGCATACTGTTAGTGCCAATCCATTATGTTGCAGACTGAAAGACTGAACCAGGAAACTCTTCCCTGGCTTGCCCTGTAGGCACAAGCAGCTTGCAGACAGCTAAATCAGGATAAGAAATAATGAATCCAAGCAGCCTGGGTCAAAGGACTATCTGCTTGAAGTCATACAATAGATCACAGGGGTGGGGGTAGGTGAGGGGAGGTCTTTGTCATATAGGGGCATTCAATTTCCTGTAAATGGGAAAATTCCTAAGATCACAAGCTAGCAAAAATCCAGGACAAGATGCCTCAGGTTGATCTTCTGGGCAGGAGGGCTGAACTCTGAAGAAGAGCACCTACCAAGGCAGAGCCTATTTCCAAAGATGTGTTTTGTTTTGTTTTGTTTGCAGTGGTTTGTTTGTTTTTGTTAGTTCCTGGCCCTTGAGGAAATCTCTGTCATGTGAGTAGCTGATTACAATCTTAAGGGACAGACACCTCAGGGACTAAATTCCAAAGATAACATTTTAAATATTAAATGCACAGTGTACAAGAAGACAAAACAAAGAAACAGAAAGTATTAGGCCATCCAAAGGGACAAGATAAAAATCCAGAAAACATCAATGAAGAAGACCAGACACTGGACATATAAAGTCTAAAAATATGATCCTCACTATGCTCAAGGAGATAAAGGGACACACAGAGAAAGTATTAAAGGATATCAAGAATATAATGAATGAACAATACGCAAATCTCAATAAAGAGATTTATATTTTAATAAGGAACTCGACAGAAGAACTGGAGTTGAAGACCACAATAACTGAAATGAAAAATTCCCTAGAGAGTTTCAGTTGGGGATTAGAGCTGACAGAAGAAACAATCAGTGAACTCAAACGAAGACAACTGAAATGACTCAGGCTGAGGAGCAGAAAAAAAAAAATTTTTTTTTTTTTAAAACAGAGCCTAAGGGAACTGTGGGACACCATCAAGGGTGCCAATATAACACATGGGAGTTCCAGAAGAGAAGAAAGGGAGGAAAGGATAGAGGGAATATTCAATAATGGCAGACAACTTCCCATATTCAACAAATGACATAAATATGCATATTTAAGAAGCCAAATGAACCCCAGGCAGAATAAACTCAAAGTGCACTATAACAGTAAAACTACCAAATGCCAAGGACAAAGAGAACGTTCTGAAAGGTGCAGAAGAAAAGTAATGTGTTATGTACATGGGAACCCCAATTAAATTAGTGTCGACTTCTCATCAGAAACCATGGAGGCAAGAAGCCAGTAGGACAAAATACTTAAAATGCTGAAAGAAAACAGTTTCTAACCAAGAATTTTATATCTGGCAATATGGCTTTAAAAAATGAGGGACAGATTAAGACTCTCCCAGATAAACAAAGGCTGAGGGAGTTTGCCACTGCTAGACCTGCCCTACAAACAAGGATAAAGGGAGTCCTTCAGACTGAAAGGAAAGGGCACTAAACAGTAGATCAAAGTGGCATAAATTAAAATATATGTATATATATATATATAAATAACATTTTTGTAAGCAAATACACATATATGCATATATGTTTATATATCATTTTACAAATGTTTGTATGTATTGTGAGAATTTTGATTTTTACCCATAATAATAAAAAAAATAAAATAAAATAAAATATAAGAAAATTTAAAAAAAAAAAAAAAAAAAAAAAAAAGAAATAAAAACTTCTGGTACAGGCAACCATATGGGTAATTATAAATGTGAGTACTATTGTATTGCTTTTTTTTTTTTGGTATGTGATTCCATTTTTTACTTCTTATAGGTTCAAAAATGTGAACGTATAAAAATGTTTATAGAAAGAAACAAAAAGGGACTCAAAATGGTATGCAACAAAAAATTTAAATAAATAGGAGCGTAGGCATTAATGTAAGAACTGAGGGACAAAAAAGGTATGATTTACAAAGACCAAATAGTAAAATGGCAGAAAAAAGTCCTGCCTTATCAGTACTACTTTAAATGCAAATGGATTATACTTTCCAGTCAAAAGGCAGAGAATGGCAGAATTGAATAGACATTTCTCCAAAGAAGATATACAAATAGTCAAAAAGCACATGAAAAGATACTCAATATAATTAGCATTTAGGAAAATGCAAATCAAAACCACAATAAGATACCAAAAAAAAAGATTCTGTCTGTAAACCACTCTATTCCTCTTGGTGTGATACCCTTTGATTACATTCAGTTCAACTGAGGTGTCTTTGATAAGAAATAATAAGTGCTGGAGATGATGTGGAGAAATATGTACAATCATTCATGTTGGTAGGGATGTAAAATGGTGCAGCTGCTATGGAAAACAGTTTGGAGTTTTCAAAGAAATTTATGTAGAGAATCCATATGACCTAGTGATTCTACTTTGTGGCAGTTTGACATTATTTTATGAATTCCAAAAAGAGAAAGATTATATTTGTAAACTAATCTATTCTTCTGGGTGCGATATCCTTTGTTTGCATTAAATTCAGTGGAGGTGTCTTGTATTACCTGTTATGATTAGGGCTTTTGTTTGACTACATCAGTGGGTGTCACTTAGGTTGAGTCTCCACCCCCTTGCTGGGTCTGATATAAATGGACACTCACTGAGACACATAAGAGAGAGAGTTCTGTCATTTTTTTATCCTGCTATATGACAGAAAGGAGAAGGCTCGAGTGGCTGGGGCCCCAGGGAGAGATAAGCCAGTCACCTGATAGTTTGCAGCTGACCTAGGGAAGAGAACAGAACAGCTGAGACTGATATAGAAGGTCTGGAAAGAAACAAGCCCTATGCCAGGAGAACGAGAGGCTGGGCCCACAGAGCTCTGGAGGAAGATGAAGCTCCAAGGGAAAGGAGAGAATAGGCATAGATTGCCCAACATCTTGTTCAACACGTGGCAACTGATTTTGGAAAGAAAGTAACCTTGAATTGGACTTTTTATGGCCTTGTAACTAAATAAATACCTTCTATATGAGCTAAGAGATTCCTGGTACTTTGCATCAGCAGCCCTTTGGCAGACTAATGCACACTTCTAGGTATATACCTCAAAGAATCGAAAGTAGAGACACTAACAGATATTTTCACACTGATGTTCACAGCAGCATTATTAACAATTGCCAAAAGATGGAAGCAACCCAAGTATTCATCAACAGATGAATGGATAAACAAAATGTGATATATACATACAATGGAATACCATACAGCTGTAAAAAAGAATGAAGTTCTTATACCTGTGACAGCATGGATGAACCTTGCAGACTTCATGTTGAGTGAAATAAGCCATACACAAAAGGACATATAGTGTATGATCTCACTCATATGAAATAATTAGAATAAACAAAGTCATAGAGTCAGAAATTAGAACACAGGTTACCAGTTTCTGGAAGGGAGGGTAGGAAATGGGAAATTAATGCCTAATTGGTCTAGTTTTGGTAATGAATGGTGGTGATGGTAGCACAATATTGTGAATGTAAGTAACACCACTGAATTATATATTTAATTGTGGTTAAAAGGGGAAATTTTAGGTTGTATATACGTTACTAGAATAAATATTTTAAAAATAAGACTGTATAAATATTTTACATAGGACTGTACAACACAAAACAGTAAATCCTAACATAAATGATAGACTATATATAGTACACAATTATAGTAATACTCATTCATCAATTGTAACAAAGGTATCACCATTTTTTAGGTTCAGTTGCTAAAACAAATGCCATACAATGGGGGTGCTTAAGAACAGGAATTGATGGTTTCAGAGGCTGGAAAGCTTGCTTCCTCCTGGAATCTGCAACTTTGAAGGACTGGCAATCTTTGGGGCTCTTTGGATCTTCCGTCACATGGCAATGCACATGGTAGCAGCTACTCCTTTTTCTTCTAGGTTCCATTGAATTCCAGGTTCTCCCTTCTCCCATAGCTTCTCTTCTTTGTCCAATTTCCTTTGCTTCTAGGACTTCAGCCATATTGGATTAAGGCCCATCCTCCTTCAGTTTGGGCATACCTTAACTGATAACATCTTCAGAGGTCCTATTTATAAATGGGTTCACACCCATAGGACCAGGGGCTGGGACCTGAACATGCCTTTTATGAGGGACATGATTCAATCTCCAACATACACTAATTCAACATACACTAATTTAAAGTGTTAATAATAGGGAAAATTGTATGCATATATACATGGGAACTCTGTATTTTCTACATGACTTTTCTGTAAATCTACAACTTCTCTAATAAATATATATATGTATATAGCATCTAAAAATGCTTCCCAGAGATGTCTTTTCTAATACCTTATTACATTAAAGACAATGCTGTATATGTAGTGATGAAAAGCATAGTTTTGCTATCAGCACTTATACCTGGGTCATAGCAAATGTGTGGCCTTAGGTAAGTTTCTTCACTTCTTTGAACCTCAGTGTCTCTATATATATAACTGGCTTAGAGAAATTCACCTCTTTGGGTTTTAGGGAGGACACGGAGTAATTAGCAAAAGTTCTTAGCATAAACATTAAAGAGTAAGACTTTGGGGTCAGAAAGGCCTGGATTTGAATCCTGGTTATTAATACAATTTATAACTGTTATTATTGTTATCATCATCAATACCAAGGGAGGGAAATACTGCTTTTAAGTCTATTACCAATAAGAAATACTTAGAAACTAAATACTTTAAAAACTATTATTTGTTCCCTCCACTACCTCATAAAGAATATGTTTCCGTTCTGAAGGAAATTGCTTTTTCTATTCACTGTTCTGGTTAACACTAATTAAATGGAGTTAAGTCCATAGAGCTGTGTCTAGTTTCTTCTCTAAAATGCATGAATTAACAGTTGGGAATTGCGGTGGGGAAAAGAGGGTCACCATATCCTGATATGACTGAATGACAAATGCCACAGCTGGAAAGAGATTAGAGAGCATCTCAGGTCAAGAAAGAACATAAATGGTTGCCCCATGTGTCCAACACAGAGGAAAAAGAAAATTAAGTAAAAATGTCATGGAGTCAAATTCTAGCTAATGAGCACAGGCTCTGCAGGCATCCTGAATAGACGGGAAGGAAAGGTCAAGTCTGTTTCTTAGAAAGCTCCATCATGTGCAGGAGACTTTGTACCTTTAAGAAGATAATGACCTAATTTACATGAGGATCACCCCTATACAAATTGCCCTTTAGACTACTTACAGAAGACTGGTAGACAAAGGCTAAGTATTATATTACACTGAAATATTTTGACAGGCAGCAGGGGTTTTCAGAGAAAAATAGCATCACTGTTATCAAATACATCTGCACATAGAGACACCAGGCTGAAGTCCTATATGCTTTGCTTCAAGTTTCTTTAAGTCTCATTGAACTTTTCATAAAACAAATGCCCACTTTTGATTCATGAACAAGACCCTTAAAAGCTTTGAACTCTCCTGGGTATTCCCACTACAGAACTTTTGTTCAACAGGTCAGTGCGTGGGCATCTGCAGGAATTGTTCTGGCAGAAGCCCATGTGTACTGCGAGAAGGGTACTTGCTCCTGAAGAACGAAGCTGACTGATTGAGATGATCCACTCTGATTCATCAAAATAAAAGGGCTTTGTTAATTGCAAATCTGAGTTTATGCTTTTTAGTCAGGTTTAGTGCAGTGTAATTTATATAAAGAAAATCACCTTCTTTTGTGTTCAGTTTGAGTTTCAACACACACAATCATGTAACCAACATTACAATAGAGATACAGAACACTTTCATCAAACCCTCCAAACTTCTAGACAAAACACTTTCCCCCCACCCTTTCCCTGGCAACTACTCATCTATTTTTCATCCTTTTTCCAAAATGTCATATAAATTTAGCCTTTTGGGTTTAGCTTCTTGTAGCATAAAGCATGTGAGATTCCTCCATGTTGCTGTATGCATCAATGTATCATTCCTTTTTATTGCTGAGTAGTAGTCCATTTTATGACTATACCACAGTTTATTGATGCAGTCAACAGTTGAATGCTTTAGGGTATTAGGCCCAAGGGTAATGTTGGGTGTTGAGGGTGCTGAGGGGATTTAGAGCAGAAATTCCCAGAGCACCAGGTTCCAAAGGTGAGGTGAAGCTCAAGTGGAATGTTTGTGATTTGTACTGATCTTTCCTAGCATAGGAACTTTATTGCTGAAAACAATTTCCCTTTTAAAGTACTGGGCAGCATACAGCTTTTAGATTCAGGCAACATGGCTTCATTGCTGTTTCCACCTACTTATTAGTTGCGGGATCTTTCTGTACCTTATTTTTCTCATCTTTGAAAGGGGTATTACATTTAATTCAAAAAATATTTTTAAGAATTATTTAAATGAGAAAACATTTAAAAACCATAGTATAGCACTTGGCATATGGTAGATATATTTTTTTCAAATATGCATTTTTATATTATAAGAATCTAATATTTTTGTGACATGTATGAAAATTAGATAATAGACCTAAATATAAAACCTAAAACTATAAAAAGTCCAGAGAAAAACTTGGGAGAAAATCTTTATAAAATAGGAATAAGCAAAGATTTCTTTTAGATACAACACCAAAAGTATGGTTCATTTTTAAAAAGGGATAAATGAAACTTCATCAGAATTAAACATTTTTGGTCTTTGAAAGGTCTGTTATGAAAATGAGGACACAAATCACATTCCAGGAGAAAATATTTGCAAAACACAGTTCTGATAAAGAACTTGCATCCAGACTATATAGAGAACTTTCAACACTCAGTATTAAGAAAATGAACAACTCAATAAAAAATGGGCAAAATGTGTGGAAAGACAGATGAGTCAAGAAGATATATGAGTGGTAAGTAAGGACAGGAAACCTCATTCATTGCAGGTACAGTGGATGTTCAGTTGGCTTTGGCAACCTAGTTTGGGATCTTTTTTTTTTTTGTAATAATAAAATTTATTTTTTAGAGAAGTTTTAGATTATATTTACAGAAAAATTATACCAAAAGTATAAGGATTTTCCATATAAACCACCCCCCCACACACACACATTTCCCCCTATTATTAACATCTTACATTAGTATGGTACATTTGTTACAATTGATGAATCAATATTGAAGCATGGCTACTAACCAAAGTCTATAGTTTACATTATGGTTTACAGTTTGGGATACACAGTTTTATAGGCTTTGACAAATGTATAATGTCATATGCCTTTCATTGCAGTACCATACAGAACAATTTCACTGGCTTAAAAATGCCCTGTGTTCCACCTATTCATCCCTCCCCCTCTTTTCTGAACCCCTGGCAACCACTATCTTTATATCAATGTTACAAGTTACTCCATTAAGACAAGATAATAACTACAATAACAATAAATCTACTTTGGTCTGTGGTTACACTCTCCCCTGGGAACTAATTGCTGTTTATAATATTTCCAATTAAAAAACATCATTTTGCATTTTAAGTATGTGACTTCCAAATTAATGCCTTTTGGAAACCATATTCTGGGGCTATTTTAGCTGTATTTGTTTTGGGATCTTCTATCATATGCCACCTTTGCAACTGAAATCACAAACTTTGGTACTACTTAAGGGAATATTTTGGAAGATTAAAGTTAAAATTAAACAATTTTTAGAAAATTTCTGAAATAATTACAGATTATGGTTTTTGAATCTAAAATAAGGCTATTCTGAGCAGTATTTAATTAATTTTGTACAATGGTATTTTTGAATGACCAAATGGTCTGTATGTGTATATTAAGTGAATTATTTTCAAACTTTATTCACATACTTAATTTTATTCTCACATAGTACCATTCTAGCCATACCCGATTTCAGCATATATTCTTATTCCAATCCTCCTCTCTTTTAAAATCACAATGTCAGTATTTTTAAAGGCAATATTGAGCTAGTTTTATCATCAGATAATTTTTGAAAGAATTATATAGTGATTTCAGAAAAATAATATATAAAAAGTATGGGGGGGGGAAGCAGACGTGGCTCAAGTGATTGGGTTCCCGCCTACCACATGGGAGGCCCCTGGTTCGGTTCCCAGTGCCTCCTGGAGAAGATGAGCCAGACAGCGAGCTGGTGTGATGGGCAGGTGCGGCAAGCTGACGCAACAAGATGACATAACAAGGAGATGCAAAGAGGAAAGACAGTGAGAGACAGAACAAAGCAGGGAGCTGGGGTGGCTCAAGCAATTGAGCCCTCTCCCACATGAGAGGTCCTAGGTTCGGTTCCTGGTACCTCCCAAAGTGAAGATGAGCAGTTTGAAATAATTTCAAACTTATAGGACAGCTTCAAAAATAATACAAAACCAATACAGACAACTTCAACATACACCCCCACCCCAGACAGCCAAATCAACCAATTTTAACATTTTACCACACTTAGTTGCCACATTCTATCTATTTAGCCATCTATCTCTCTATCAATCCTTCTATCAGTCTATCCATCTACTTCATTTCTTTTTGTGGTGGGCTTGCATTCACTAAGAACATCCTGAACAGTGTTAGGTTGAATCCTAGTTAATCTTGATTGGATTGTGCCCAGTAGATTCTAGTTAAATATGCTGATTTGAGGTAGCTATTCTTTATTTTTTTAAAAAGAGCACTTTTATTTCTTGTCATTTTCATGACTTTTATTAGATATGCAAGTTGAATTTTATGAGTATCATATTTTTATTCCTTTGGCATGATGGATTATAAAATTGACTTATTAATAATGTTAATTTATCTTTTTAGTCCTAGAGTAACTTATTTGTTTACTTTGTATTTTTTTTTTTTTTTTTTTTTTGTATTCTTATGGAATCTATTTTTTTCCCTAACACTTTATTTAGGGTTTTTGCATCCAGAAAGCAAACATAATATATCATTAACTGCAAAAGGACTCTGGATTCAGATATTCCTGGGTTTTATGCCCAACTGTACCACAGAGTAATTCCATGATTCCAGGCAAATTATTTAACTTCTCTACACTGTGGTAAATTGCTTATCAAGTTGCCTAGTGAATAGAAATTGTTCCAAAACATTAGCCGTTCTATTAGTGGACATGGTCTGCACTTTTCTTTTTTTTTCTTTTGGTGTCTTTTTCAGGTTTCAGTATTACAATTCTGCTATATTTGGATAATTTATTGGGGAAGATTTCCATTTGTTATGTGTTCTAAAAGAGTCTAAATATAATGGAGGTTTTCTGTTTGTCTTTGGCAGGAATTTCACCTAAAATCGACTGGAAAAAATGCTCTTTTTTGTTGTGGAGGTGAGGGCTGGGGCATAAGCACATCTTAAGTAACTCTTAATTTCTTTAAATATCAAAGACTGTGTGAGTGTTTAAAACCTCCTGTATTCCCACATGAATTAATCAGTAAAATAATGAGCAAATTATATACAAATAGATAAATGTACAAGTATTGTGTGTCTGTCCGTGTGAAGAGGACTTTCTAATAAATTCTTACCCTCCAAACCATAAAAATGGATGAACCTTTCTATTAAAATATATTTCAATACTTAACTGATTTTAATTGTAGCTCTGATGAAAATAATGGATTTTAACATAAATATGCAGATTTAAACTAATAAACTGTGAATATTTGTGCCACAACATAATTAGCATATGTTTAATATGAAAATCCTAATTTTAAATCAGATATTATTTGAAATAATAATAAGTAAGCATTAAATGTTTAAAAGAAAGGACAATTTGTACATTAAACTCCAGCTTTGCATAAACTAAAAGTTGCAGCCACCATTAAAAGCTGCCGGCTAATCAGAATGTCACATGGCAGGAGAGAATGCAACCATTTCCCTGGATTCTTTTTAGTAAATTTCCTAGATGAAAATGAAAAAGAAAAGCAGTACAAAACTCAGAAACCAAACCACGTGCCATATATATCAAAAAAGCTTATGGAAATGAACCTAAAAATGGAAATTTAAGACGGGGGAAAATTTGATTTGATGATAAGCAGAGAATAGATTAAACATATACCATATGGTAATTTTTGCCTATCTTCCTGGAGTATACTATAAACATAACATTAGCCCAAGTGATTCTGAGCAAAACATTCAAAAGGTGATTTTGCCTGTAGGATTACAACATTTGGTAGCACTTTGAAGTTGTTTTGGAAAGCCATTGTTCTCAGTGCACAAAGATCTGACCTTCAACATTTTTTGGCTCACTCCACATTTACAGTAACATTCTCAAGATTATTCCACCACCCAGCATGATTAAGCCAAAAAAATACAGTATCCTCAAATACAGTTAAAACAAAGTAGCAGGAGATTTAGGGTCAACCTTTTAGGATTTTATATTATAACTGACAATAGATAATAAATATACTAAGAATGAAAAATAAACAACAACAACAACAGGTAAAATAGACTACAAGACAGCATATAACCAAACATCAGAATGTAGAATATAGGTCACAGAGTATAGCCTGCTGAAATCTATCACACAGATTTGAAGATGTAAGGACCAAGAAAAGTTTGAGACAAGTAGAAGGGAAGGTTTACAGAGAGGTTTGCAGTAAAAGATGAACTGAAGTATAAATCTCGAATTGTAGAAGAAATGAAATTTCTCAGATAGGAAAACAGTGAGAATATGGTTTACAAGGGGAAACAAATTTGGGAAGTTAAGGGTATTGAAGGCATCAGCATGGTTGCAAGAGAAGGTTAGTACGGCTGACTTCTAGGAATGAAGTTGAGTAGTTCATTTGGGATTCGCTGATAGCCAACTTTGGCATTTCAAGTTGAAGAGATAGAATGCAATAAGACATAGTGTGGACTCAGTTTAAAATAAGTATAATTTATTTGAGCAAAAAGTATTACACATGCAAAAGAGCACATATAACATATGTGTAATTTAAAGAATAGTAGTTAATAGCCATTGTACTCTCTATCCAACACAAGAAAAAGACATTATTGCTACATGTGAAGTTTTCTTGTGATCCCTGCCCTGGCTGGGTGGATTAAGCAAAGAAGTAGCAGTGCTTTGGTGAAATTATTCAGGTAGTGTTTAGGAGCATATAAAGGGAGACACAAAAAGAATAGAGACAATTTCAAAGGCAATAAGCATCCTGAAGGCCTTAACCTCAGAAAGCAGCAGGGGAGTACAGAAGAAAGGAGAAACCCACAATACATTGTTAAGAAAGAATAGGAAGGCAGATATGACTCAATGTTGTTTTTTGTTTGGCTCGTTTGTTTTTGGAGTTGATTTGTTTTGTTTTGTTTTTGCACAGATGAAACAAAATATTGGTGTCACTAAGAGAAATAGGGAAGAGAGGAAAGTTTACAGGGAAGCTTTATGTTTTAGACCCATAGTTGAAGTAATGAGAAATTTAAGTGGAAAAACTGCAGTCACAGAAGGAAATGCATCCTGGAGCCAAGTGAAGGGCAGGGGTTCAAAAAGCAAGTTGCAAAAAAAATGCCTGTTAAAGAATTTGAGACTATATGAGCCTTTTGAGAAGTAACAAGTAGGGCAGAGTTAAGATTTGAGGCTTGAGGGCTAAGAAAAGAACTAGACGGAAGGACCGATAAGAAGTGGGAGGACAGGGTAGAGGAGAACCATGAAGAGTCTGGGTCACAAAGTGAGGAAAAAGAAAAGCCTTTTGAGAGGAGTGAATTATGTGACCTGAGAAAATAACCCCATATATTCTTTTTTTAAAAATATATATAATAATTTTTTTTATTTTTTGAAAGATACTTTGATTACATAAAAAATATAGGGATTCCCATATGCCCCACTCCCCACACCTCCCACATAAACATCCTTCATTAGTGTGGCACATTCATTGCAATTGATAAACACATCCTGGGGCTTTGCCATTAAGCATGGACCATAGTTCACATCTGAAGACCCCACTCTCTCCCACACAGTTCTGCATGTTATATGATGATATAAAATGGCCTATATCTGTCATTGCAATGTCACTCAGGAAAATTCTCATATATTCTTAACATCAGGCCCACTGGAGATATTTGCAAGAGGAAGTGAAGAAGCAGAGTGTAGCCTGCTGAAATCTAAGCAAAGAGGTGAGAGAGAGCAAGAGAAAGAAAAAATTACATAGGCACAATCCCTCACTTAGAACATCAAAGGAATCTCATATATTTAAGCTTCTCTTAAACACAGCAATCGGGATTTTAGGGTAGCAGAATTCCATGGAAGTGATAGATTTTTGTCATCAGAACAATGTTAAAATTACCTAGGGCTGTAGCCACAGAATGATAATTCTTGCTGAGACAACCTACAAACTAGTCATCTCACACCTACAATAAGCCCAAAGCAGTTAGGCATTCCTAAACCTCCCTGGGCCTCCCTTCCACAAACTATGTCTAGAGTAGAAATTCTTGACCATGGGTGTATATTAGAATCACCCGGGCAGCTTTAAACCAATGGAAGGTGCTTGGAACTGACCTCTAGATATTCTGATTTAATAATAAACTCAAATAGACCCATGCTGTGGTATACAATAATCAAACTGTCGAATGCCAAAGATAAAGAGAATTCTGGAAGCTGCAAGAGAGAAGATATGATTCACATACAAGGGAGCCTCAAAAAGATTAAGTGCTGATTTTCCATCAGAAACAATAGAGGTTTCTGGTCCCCACCCTTCTTTTAGGCTTGCCTGCATTTTCTGCTTTTAACATCTAAAAAAATTCCCATTAAGAACTTGATAGATGAGGTCACTAAATTACTGTTACTAAATGTATTAGTCAGCCAAAAGGGGTGCTAATGCAAAATACCAGAAATCGGTTGGTTTTTATATAGGGTATTTATTTGGGATAGAAGCTTACAGTTACCGGGCCATAAAGCTTAAGTTTCTTCCCTCACCAAAGTCTGTTGCTACATGTTGGAGCAAGGTAGCTGCCGATGTTTGCCAGAGTTCAGGCTTCTTGGGTTTCTCTCTTCCCGGGGCTCCGTTTCTCTCTGGGCTCAGCTCCTCTGTTCCCTCCACAAGGTCAGCTGTAGACTGAGGCTCTCTAGGCTTTGCCTCTCTCCACAAGGCCAGTCGTGAACTGTCAGATGAATGGCTCATCTTGTTTCCCGGGGCCTTCTCTTCTTCCTCACGACCAAGCTCCTCTGTGCTTACTTCCCCAGGCTCCAGCATTAAAACTCAGCATCAGAACTCCAACATCAAAAACTCCAACTCTGTCCTTTGCCATATCTTTTATCTTCAAGACCCCGTCCACCAAGGGGAGGGGCTCACCGCCCTACTGACATGGCCCAATGAATGCCCTAATCATAACGTAATCATGCCCAGATGAACAGACCAGTTTACAAGCATGATCCAATATCTATTTTTGGAATTCATAACTATATCAAACTGCCAAACTGCTACACTAAGCTTGAGGAATTAAGAAAATTGTTAACGTACTCAAAGATTGGAGAATGGTAAATGTAGTGATTTTCAAAATGAAGAAACTTGATTCTGCAAATTATAAGGTACTATAATGCCAAATCTGGGTAAGATTCCAAAATAAATTATTAAATGAGTTGCTTGTGAACTCTTAAAACAGCAATCACCAGGAGTTATGGAGTCTCTCAAATCAAGGTTGTTCTATATATTTAATAGGATTCCAGACTAGTCAATCTAGACTGCACCAGAATAAAATTCCTTTTTTTTTTTTTTTTTTAAAGGAGATACCTGGGGTTGAACCGAGGACCTCATACATGGGAAGCAGGTGCTCAACCACTGAGCTACACCTGCTCCCAAGAACAGCAATTCTTCAAGTGTGTTTGTTTAAAACTTATTTCTGAAAGATATTAATAGGGTCTGTGGTCAAATAAAAAGCAGATTTCTTTACAGGACTTCTCAGAGCCTTTAATATGTGCATGTGCAGAATGAGTAAACAAGGAACATAGAAATATGACACAGAATTTGGCCATGTCCTCATTTTTCACTGGCTTTTTAAATTTCCTTATAAATTCCAATAGAAGGCAGTTAAATAATTTGGCATTGTGTACTGAATCTCAAGGAGATGATTTTGAAACTGATTTGAGCTTGGTTGTTCTTTTTTTATATTTGATTGTATTAATGGTTGGGTGCATGATTTGGAAAATAGATGATTAATGTCATGGGAAAGAAATTTTATGGGAAACCTTTTTCTTTAAACATTATAATAAAAATAACTTGTTATGAAAATAGATTAAAAATCTAATTTTTTTATACACACACACAAATGGGGAGGCCAATGCATTTTAAAAATTACCCAAACCTTAATTAGCTACTGCCTTAAATTTTCCTACAGTAAAACTTTAATTTCTATTGTGTTACTTTAAAGTCTGCTTTCTGACTATGTCATTTCATGAAAATGGGACTATGTGGTGACTTATGAAGCTCAAGATGGAAAAGAAAATGATAGAAAGTAGACTCTAGTATCCCGGAAAGTTTGTTCTGCTTCTGAATAATCACAAGTTAATTATATTTATATGTGTCCATAACAGAGCTGAATAATGTCATACTGGGTGAAGAGACAGGTGAATAAACTGTGTCACTTTATAAAGAACGTTTATGTGGGACCAGCCCTGCCTTTCCCCATGTTACCAGTTAATGTGCATTTGAAAAGTCATCATGAGGGGCGTTATTCATTACATTCCGTCCAATATGAACCAGGCAGAGATTTCTATTATACTGAAATTATTAGAAAGGCACTTAGAAATGTTAAATAATTATATACTTGGATACCTTTAAATAAGATAAGAAAAACAATATCATCTCTGAGAAATGCTTCCCTTCCGTCACAAAATTGCATTATCCTGTGTGTAATAACCAACACCTGCCCTCAAGGATCATAGTTTGATTCTGCACTTTTGATTCAAATATGCAACATTGCCCAATTTGTATTCAAGAATTCACATACTTAATGGTGGAAGGATCAGTGCAAGCCAATAACACTAAGAGTATGCTGAGAAAATGAGCAGTTAAGCTTTCAAAATTACTGAGTGTGGATGTAATTCACAATTATACTACCAATGACATTTTCTGTAGCAAATGCTACACTGAACCTAAAGATAATGAACAAATGAAAAGTGAGAACTAGCAAAATGGTCACGGATGATTACACATAATTTGCTATGCACTGAATTATAAAGTGTGTGTGTCTGTATGTGTGAGTATTCATGTAATTAAGGATTTAGGTATGTAATTTGACTTATAGTTCTCTATTCTCTTACTAGAAACATGAATGTCTTACACATGAGAATACTAACAGTGTTTGGTGGTTTATTTAGCATCAGTGAGGTGAGGATACTGAACTATGTACATAGGTAAGAGAGAAGATACAAATTGGAAGACATTCCTTTAATATTCATCTCAAAGAAGGCTTTTTCCAGATCCTCCCCATTCCTGAAAGGATAAATTGGGTTCAGGGTCTTATTAAAATAACTTTACTTCCCTTTGTAACTTTCAAATATTTTGAAAAATTAGCTTGGATCCTTCATATAATTAGTACCAGACTAATCTTGAAATACCACTTTCATCAATATCGCTCCCTTGCTTGAAACTGAATGGCTTTGTGTTTCCCACTGTATTATTCATTCAGGAAACATTTGATGAACAACAAGTACATTGAAGACAAAATGCTAGGGGGGTAGAGTGGGTATGCTAAGAGAAGAGAGGTAAGATATGAATTGGGTATGCATGGAGCTTATGGTCTCGTAGAAGATATAAAATGCTTATAAATGCAATAAGATATAAAATGCTTATAAATGCATTAAGAAGGGGTGGGGGCAAGAAGAACTTCATGCAGAACTTTGGATTTCAGCTAGGTCTTGAAAGGTAAAAAATGTGAAACTTAAAAGGCAAAGGTGGGAGAAGGTAAGCATTCTAGGCAGAAAGAAATGTCCAAATTCAGAAAAGCAAAGGGCAGTTCAAGGAATGACGCATATTCAGTTTCTCTGGATGATGGAATAAC
Organism: Tolypeutes matacus; assembly: GCA_026826555.1. Lineage (NCBI taxonomy): Eukaryota > Metazoa > Chordata > Mammalia > Cingulata > Chlamyphoridae > Tolypeutes > Tolypeutes matacus. The sequence goes on along the minus strand of JAKSZT010054561.1, from coordinate 304,826 downwards.
CAAAAGGGGAGGGCATAAATATGCCAGCTGGAACGTGAGCCAGGACTTGTGTACAGAGGCTTGGTTGCCTGCTTAGGGCAACCATACTCATCAGATAGTGAATGGGGAGGCATTAGAGCAGGGGTTCTTAACCTTTTTTGTTCCACGGACCGCTCTGCCAGTCAGGTGAAATGAATACTACTGCACTTTATTTATTGCATACAATCATAAGTGAACGAAATGCTAGATTTCAGTTAGAGGTCAGAGAAAATAAAAATAATAAGCTGATTTCTTAAAATTCAAGCTCATGGATCCCCTGAAATCTTTCCACAGACCCCCAAGGAGATCCCTGGTTAAGAACCCCTGCATTAGAGATTTCTGACCAGAGCTGGTGCCAGACACGGCCAGGTTTTTGAAAGATTAACAGGAATCATTATGCAGGATAGACTGCAGAAAGGCAAGGATATACTTAGAAAGAGTTGTGGGGGGAAAGTAGGTTGTAGCAGTGGAAATAAAAGAGAGAAAATAAAAGTGAGCTATAGACTTGACAACTGAGATGATGAAAAGTTACTGAGGAAAGCAGTCAAAGGTGGGACTGAGTCCTTACAATTGACTAGAAACCAGCTGGTACCATTAATGAAGATAATGAAGACAGACTGCCATCAAGAGGTATGAGTAGTGCAGGAGGATCGATGGGTTCTGTTCGGAATAGATTGTTTTGAAGGATCAGTGGGTCATCCACATAGAAATGTCCAGTAGAGAGTAATGAAATGTGATTTAGCAGAGAGATTAGGGGAAAGCTGCATTTGGAAAAGTTATCCCATGGGCAGTTCCTTAAGACATGGGAATGAAAAGATCAACAAAAGGAAGAGTAAAGAAGTCAAGTGTAAATCTTGAGAGGTGGAAGACTCGAAGAAAGAGAGGAGTCAACAGTGAGGAGGCAGAGAAGGTGATATTCAAGCAGAAGAGTTTTAAAAACAATATCAAACGCTGAAAAGATAACTATCAAGTCGAATATGGGCTGGGAAATGATAATAACTAATATTTTTATCTTATAGGCACTATGTTAAACACTTTATATGCACTATCTCATTTAATCCCCACCCCAAAGCTAAAGTGAAGTAGATTCAAGGACACAATGATAGTTAGTAAGAGGCAGAGCAGTGATTGTTTATCCAGGGCTATCTGACCCCAATAACCATTTTCTCACAATTAACAAATCCCTTGTGTCCACTTGTCCCTTGGCCTTGGGGCTTCCTTAACTGAAATGGCCTTCCTGCTTTTCAACATGAGCCCTCAGAGTCCAGTTCAAGAACCACCACTTCCAGAAAGTCTCCTTGACTCTTTCAAACGTTCACAGCATTTAGTCTTGAAGACACAGGTGACCATTCAGTTTTATATAATGTCTTCTAGAATGAACCAGAGATTTATCACATTTTATTATTATTTTTCTGTACCCTGCACAGCAACTTGCTGTGAATGAGAAGCATGGTGTAGCCAGTGAGGAAATGTTTGTTATTAATTAGCCCATGTATCCAGACTCTAAAAGAAATCAGAATTGTACCAGGGGATAAGTAGACAGAAATGTTCCCAATTATGTGCTTACCAAGATGATTCTAAAAGAACAGGGGGTCATTCTTCAGCCTGCTAAAATGCACAGCCCAATGGAGAATGCCTAGAAGGAAAGACACCACTTACTGGGTGGGGCTAAAGACGGCTATTCTGCGTATATGCTTGGCTTCTCATGCAGTTATCACATCCCTGAGATTGTTAGCAAATTATGGCACACAATTTTTCCAGTGGGCTAGCAGTTTAAACTTATTTTAGAAGGCTTTCTACCTTTAATTCTTTCATTCCTGAATTCTGAAAGAACTTATTTTCCCCCTTTACAGGAAGTATTACACAAAAAGTATTTTTCAAACTTGACATTTCTGGGTAAAAAGAAAAAAAAAAAAGAGTCCTTCTTTAGAGCAAGGTTTAGACAAACTTTAAAATATAAGTCCCTCAGATTCTCTGGTTGACATCCATCCGGGAGCATAAAAAGCCAATGTGATTTCCTGCCATTTCCCACTCAAAGTGCAAAAGAGCAGGCCCCTCAGCAGAAATTTGGTTGCCCTAGGATTAGGAACACCTTATTTGTATACGAACATCTAATTTGATGACTGCGAGAATGTAGGGCTTTCCCCTGCTTCAAATGCTTGTTTTCAGCTTGTTATGCTACACAATCTTCTTACAAATGTATTTAAGAAAGTGAATGCCAACCTAAATACATTTAAAAGCACTGTTCCTTTCATCTTCTGCAGTGGAAGTTCACTCTGATAGAAATGATAGTACACCCAAACATTTGAAAAGTTTCATTTCAGTGATAAAAGACCATAGCAATGAAGCTCTTTATATCTGAACTTTCTTCACATACTTTAAGTTTATATCATTTAATCTTTCTATAAATTATCATTGTTTTATCTTTCTGAAATATTAGATTGAATATAATATTCTTATACAAACACATTTTACCTGACCTCTAAGATAAAAAAGCAAAGTGCTCCTCTAATTCATGGAAAAATTAAGCTGATGTAGAGAATTCTGTTAAGGCCAGGGAGTGTTTTACTTGATTTTGACTTCGCCTTGTTCAAGTTAGTTTTAGTGACCTGAACAAAAATATGGATGGTTCAAACTCCTTATCCTGTGATATACATTGTGACATATTTTCTAGTAAAAGTGATAAATCATTGGAGGAAAATAGCTTCCTTTGTTGATCATTAGTATTTTAGAAAGATGAATAATGATAACTCAGAGAATGAGCAAAAATGTATTTTATCTTCATTAGAATGTATGCATGTGTTAACAGTCTTTTTTTATGTGGTACTGGACCAGCTAACTATAACTCAAGTTCAGATGTTGATGCTTAAGAAAAAAACATTTCTATTTTGGACTGTATAGCTCTCATCAGCATTTAGTTTTAGAAATAGAAACTTTTTTAACTGAGAATTTCTAACAGTAAGACAGATTCTCATTTTGATGATGACAGCTGATTTGTGGAAAATGTTTATTTCCACTTTAAAGCCTGCAAAGATACACATATAATAATTTTCCACAGTAACAGTATTATAAGGGGGGAAACACTTGATGCAGTTTTGGATTTGGTTTCCACAATTCTTACATACTTCTCCCAGGGCTTCCTACTTTAATAGTTTTTGTGAAATGGGATACAGAGCTCCTATCCAATGATAGCTTAAAACCTTTGCCCTTCACCCTTCTCCTTTTAATTTGAATCCTTCTGGGTTCTTCCTCATTTGAAAGGAGAGTTTGCCCCACAATTGCTCTGGTGATGCACGTGCCTGATGTGTCTGACTTTGGACTCCCAAGCACCAGGATTCTCATACAAGGACTCTGGGTAGAGCATTTAGGGGAATGACTAAGGGAAACAGGCTCAGTTGGGTAAGGGGTGGGGAGCTTTGAGCTGGTGCTCTACATTCTGGCATGTTATTCACTTACCCTTGTTAGTGAACTGTGACAATTTGTTTCTTCAACCTCTTCCCCATACTCAGGGTGCTGCTCTATGTAGCCAGTTCTGACAACTCAACCATTTTCCTATTGTCTGTCCTGGTAGCCATGTCTAAATAACCTCCTTTAGGTTTGGTAGCCCACCTTACTTTTGCCAGTTTTCCTCCCAGAGGTTCAACCCATACACACCACACCAGGGCTCCTGCTATTGGTTGATAGATGTTCTAAACCTCTAAAGAAAGCCTGTTTGTGGATTTTTGGTCCAGGACTCTGCCTGTGTTCCATGTAACTTAAGCAGCCACTTCACAGCTGTGTGACTGATTTTAGTCAAATTAATAAACTTCTCTGTGCCTGTTTTTCTATCTGTAAAATGTGAATTATAATCACAATACTTAATTGAATAGAATTATTTTGAGGATTACTACTAATGAGATTAAGGCAGTATTGGCACTAAAGAAAGTACTCAAGAAGGAAATCTATTATTATCATTCCCATTCTATCTAAGGTTGGACAGTGCTGATGCTGAACATTGACAGAACTTACTACCAGCTCACTGTTAACAACATCCTTTGCATAACACAATTCTGTTGTCAGAGCCTCCTTTAGCCTAGTTTCTAAAGGTTGGTCTGTCTGCCTTCATTTCCTCCAGCCTGCCCTAGACCCCTCCCTCCCCAGCCCAGGTTCTCTGGCCTGCCAACCTGAGTCCTCATGCGGCAAAGGTCATGCCCAGTTCAGCTACCACTACTCTTCATGTATTTATTGAGGCCTGGTCTCATCAACAACATATTTCTTTTCATAATATGGGCCTAAATTTTTTTTTTTTTAATTATCAGAAAAGGAAACTTCTTGTCAGTTCTTAACAAGCACACTTTAGACTCTTATGATGATATCATCAAGAGAAGTAACATGCTCGAAATAATCTGACCCGCTGTACTAAAGCCCAGTTGAAACCAGAGATCTTCAGATTTTTGTTGAGGAGGAGAAACTGGTTGGAATTAAGAGAGAAAGGGGAGAAATTGGTTAATTAATTAAGTATATACTGATCTCTTCAAAACAGTTCTCCAAGGTAGGTACCACCAGAAGCTCAGAAAATTTCACTAATTTCCTCAAGGTAAACAGGGAGCCCATGCTCACCTAAGACTCCAGCACAGATTGCTGCAGGGACAGTCAAGGTTCTGCCAGGAGGAAAAGGGTCCCTGAGGGTGGAGAGTCCTTGCCTGGGGTGGAGAAGCTGTCTTCAGTTACATACTACTTAGTGCTCCATAAATATCTATACGCCAGAATTCTCCTGGTTAAATATAGATTTATATTTTATTTGTCTTCCTATCATCTCCACTCTTGCATAGTAACTGCCTAAGTATCTAATGTTAGAACCAACTAACACTGGTACAATTCACTCACAGCTAGGGCTTAATGTCTGCTATGGTCCTACGATGTTTGGGCCTTTACGTAGTTGCATATAGCCTAGGGTTTTTCGTTCAACTGGAATTAGTGGAGGAAAACATAAATGTGCATCTGTTTATCAGTTCAAAGTCCTTAAAACCATTTCATAACCATGATCTGATTTCATTTGTCCAGCACCTGTTTTGACTTTTTTATTGCTGATGTGTCACAAACTTAATGACTTAAAACAACATACACCTATCTTCTTACAGTTTGGGAGGTCAGAAGTCCAAAATGGATTGTACTGGGCTAAAATCAAGCTATCAGCAGGCTATGTTGCTTTCTGGAAACTCTAGGGGAGAATCTGTTCTCTTGCCTTTCCTGATTCTAGAGGCTGCCTGCATGCCTTGGCTCTTGGTCCATTCCCCCATCTTCAAAGCCAGCAATGTCAGAACATCTCTTTCTCATGCTGCCATGTCTCTGGTTCTCTTTTTTTATTCCCTCTTTCACTTTTAAGGACCTTTCTTATTCCAGTGGGCCAACCCAAATAACCTAGGATCATCTCCCTATTTTAAAGTCAATTGATTAACAATTCTATTTCCATCCACAACCTCAATTCCCTGTGCCATGTAAACTAACATATTCACAGGCTCTGGGGATTAGTACATAGACATCTTTGGGGATTTCTTATTCTGCCTACCATACAACCTTATGAGCTAAATCAGGACAGATGTTTCTCATGGTATGGATTAGGAAAATGGAAATGAGGTCAATTAATTCACTTACCCGAGGCATAGTTATAGGTAGTAGCAAAACTAGAACTAAAAGCTAGTTATACTGATATCCAGTTTGCTGGATAGGTACTTGCACCACAAAATCATTTTTCCCTAGACATTGATACAGGCCCTTCTCTTTGTATTTCCTTGATGAAATCATCTTCTTCTGTGGTTTAATTACCTCTCTATGCTTAAACTCAAGTCTATCCATAGCTGCAATACCTGTCATGAGCTTTAGAATCTGTGTTACCAGCTGTCTATTCCAGAGATCATATGATCAGTTAACAGGAACCTCCAATGTAGTATATTAAAACACAAACTCATCACCTACCCGCAAAACCTACTCCTCCTAAGGTTCTTACTTTAATTCTGTCAAATTGCCCACACTCAAAACATGGATACTGTGATGGTTAGGCTAATGTGTCGACTTGGCCAGGTAACTGTGCCCAGTTGTTTGGTCAAGGAAGCACTGGGCTAATTGCAATACAAGGACATTGATGGGCTTTAGTCATTGGTGAGTTTACTGCATAGAAAGCTGATGATTATTACATCTGCATCAACCAGGGGTATTGCCATCACCAATGAGTGACACTTTATCCAATCAGTTGAATGCCTTAAAAGGGGAAGTGGTTTCAGCATTCAGAGAGAATTTCCTAGCTTGTTTTTGGACAGCCAGTGTCTCCCCAAAACTCATCAAGGACCTTCAATGGACTTTCATTGGAGTCCCTGGTTTGCAGCCTGCCTGTGGAACCTGGATTTTTGCACCCCCACAGTCACGTGAAAGACTTATAAAATCTCATACTATTTACAGGTATCTCCTGCCGATTCTGTTTCCCTAGAGAACCCTGACTAATACAGAAGCCATCTTTCTTTCCTCTCTTCTTTCTCCAAATCTCTGATTACTGACTCCCACATCTCTCAAAATCTCTCTATTTCTTTTCTCCAATACTGCTGTCACTGAAACTACTATCATCTCTTCCTTGGATTTCTGCTTCAGCCTTTCTTTATTCTGTGTTAATCTTGCTTCCTTTACCAAACTATTCTCAACACTGCACCAAGAATTAAACTATTGCTCATATGAATAATGGCATGGTCTTCCATAATCCTCAGATCTGCTATCTGTTTAACCTCACCTAACTTACCTAACTTGGACTCCTCACTCCAGCTTCAATGAAATGCTTTCATTTTGTGATGTGCTTCTGGCCTTTGAGTGTCTGACAGAACACTCTCTGTTACAGCCTCTCCTCTAACTAAATCCTATGCATCCTTCACCTTTCAGCTTAACTTCACTTGACTTTCCTTTTCTCTTCAATCTAGATAGATACATTCCCCATGCGTTTGTCTTACTGAATTAAACTTGTCTGTGACTTGTTTGCCTTCCATTTGGTTTTAAGTTCCATAAAAGCAGCTACATGGCTCTCTCGATTACCATTTAATCCTCATGCATAGCACAGTGTCTGGCACATGTTTAGTTGCATTAAGGCCCAACTCATTTCACCATAATTCTTTTGAAGTCTTTGACAAACCTAGTCTTCCTTATTCTTCCCTGTACCTAAATTCCACACCCAAACTATCCAGGCCATGAGGCCAGTTCCTATGGCCAATAGTTATTCTATCCTATCTGTTAATGATTAATACAAGCTTGGGAGCTGATAAAAAGGAGGTTTACCCCTCCCCACTCTCTACTTTAGTGAAGAAGCAGTCTTCCTCCAGAGCTTTTGAAGATATACACATAAAATTATTGGTAGGAGATATACCAGAATAAATAGCCTATCAGACTTTCATGGAGGTACATAAATGCAAAATTTTAAATGTGAAACTTAACACCACACAGTGAAACTTTGTATACAACTTGAATCTTCCTATGATGGTATTGTGTTCTTGAGATCATTACTTCACATAAGTTAACCCCTTTATAATAAGTTGGGTGCACCATTTTAGGAAAACAAAAATCTCTTTAAATTGAGTTCATAACAGCCCCATTCATTTTTAAAATTCTACTCAAATGAAAATACAGAGAGTTCCAGCAACCTTTAGTCAAAGTGTACCTGTTGGATGATTCAAAACCTGCCTTTAAATCTCTCTGGTTCACAGTTAAATACAAAATTAAATGTCCCAAGAGCTTCAGATTGCCTTAGCACTTGATCTTATTTGTATTTTGAGGGTAAGAGCACTCTGTGACTTCTGCACTGGAATGTTATCTGAGAGAACCTCATGGAATGACTATTCTTGGCGGTGCTTTAGGGAAAAGACGGCTTTTATTTAAAGGGGGAGGGAAAATAATGGCAAAATGTGGTGGCAACTGGAAAAGGAACTTGAAAATGGATGGTAAGAGGGGGCAATACAAATATTTTGTTCTTGTAATTAAAGGTTCCTTTAAATATAAGTTACACAATTCCTTTAAATTATGCAGTCAAAGAGAGGTTTTTTAATAAGGGTAACAGGGTCCTGATGTAACAGTTATTCACTATCCTTATCGTCCATCAATTCAGACTACATGGAATGCTATTCTATAAACTTAATTCATCCATCTTCCCCTTTGCCCTTTCAAGAAATAACTGTCATTATGTCCTTATAAGGAATCTGATAAATAGAAGAGTTTTAAGACTTTGGAAGGTATTTGAGATGTAAGTTTGCCAAATAACTGCAGTGGTTTTCTCTGCATTGGCTAATATTGATTCATTCCACAGTAACTAAATTCTGTATGACAACAAATATCCTCATAAAGTGAAATACAGGCCACATGGAATAAAGAAGTTATCATATGTGGTCTGTCATTTCTTAAATTATTATTCAATAATACACTGTATGATGTATTTTGAAATCTTCTATAATTTGGTAATGAATTTTTGCATTTCTTCAATGTAAATGAGAAACATCTGTTATTTACTTAGATACAATGTCTGGAAAGCATCTGAGCTAAACAAGCAGTACAGTTCTGGTGCCCTTACTAATTGGTTAAACTCTAAAGATGCTAGAACTCGTGCTGTCTGTCAATGCTCTGATATTCAGAAAGCACCTCTTCTGAGCCAGAAATTCAGAGCTTCAAGTCCTTTGTGTTCTATAGCCTATTGGAATTGGATTTGGGTGGCCAAGAGTTGTTGGGGACCCAGTTAAACTTGATATTCTAATGCTGCAAGTTTGGGTCAAATCAATCCATTTGTTTCTCCGGAAACATAGCAAATGTGAAGTTTATAAATTATTACTAATATTAATCCCAGTGAACCCAGAAGTCCATGGACAAAACAGCAGTGAAAGCTACAACAAAGAAGCTGCCATTGTGATTGTTGGAAACTGTGAACTGCTTTATAATCTTTTGTAAATAAGGCAGAGGTTTTTAATGCAATCACTACTGAATTTCAAGCAGTAATTCAAGTCTTACATAGATTGGAACTGCTGCATGGCGTCTGAGACGAATAAAAATTAACACCATGGTTCAAAATCCTTATATTGTTACAATGAAGTCAAGTAAGCTTCCAATTCATATTGTCTTGAGAAGGAATGACTGTTACAGCGCAAAGACTTTAGTGGTCATCCAATCCAGCCTCCCATCTTCTAAGGTATCACTCACAGATGGTGACCCAGATGGCTTCCTGCAATGGGCAATTTATTTGCTCAGAACACAGCCTACCTTTCGGACAGTTCATTCAATAATATTTTCCTTACGCAGAGCCAAAATCTGCCTCCCATTGGTCTTACTTGTTCCCATTGGTGTTATAAAGGATAAATCTCATTCTTATTCCATTTAAATAATCTTCCAAATATTTGAAAATACACATCAACCCTTACAGGAAACCCTACTTTCTATCACATGAAGCTCCACCTTTGCCAGGAGTAGATTCTCTAGATCCTTCAACAGTTCTTCTTATAGCCCTTTTTACCTGGATTTCACCATCCTAGCAACCTTCTCTAGAAAACTATACTTTATTGACATTCTTTTAAAAATATCTTGCCCAGAACTGGAAATAATGCTGGTTTTGACTATGCAAGTTACAGTAGGATTGTCATCCCCTTTGTTCTATGCTAACCAAAGGTCCCTTTAATTTTCTAGGTGGGCATATCACACCATCAGTTCATATGGAATATCTATCACCTAAGCCCACTATTTATTTCTCATGCATTTCAGCTGGGATAAGATTGGGATAATTTTCCCAATCATGAGATAGAAAAGACTTTGCTTACTAGCAATTCATATAGTAAAGAAAGCAAAATTTTTGAGGACCATTTCTCAACATTCTGACATGAAATGAGATGAATGGGTTGTATTCTTTGGAGCAACAAATATTCAATGGCATTAAAAATAATGGAATGAACAAAAGAGATAAAAGTCCCTCCCCTCATAGAGCCTGCATTCTAGAGTCGGACAGAGAATAAACAAGATGTACTAATACATTACACAGCCTGTCAAGTAGTGATAAGCATAAAGGCGAAAATATAGGCAACAGGGAGGATAGAAAAGAGAAAATACAAAGCAAGAAAAGGGGTTGGGAAATATCAGAGACTTTTAGACCAGAAAGTTTTGGATAGGGTGGCTAGGGGAGGACTCAATGAGAAGGTGCTATTTGAGTAAAAGTAAAGAAGCAAAGGTGTGAACTGGGCAGATACCTGGGGCAAAGGTATTCCAGCCCGGGAGAAGAGCAAGTGCATAGTCTCAGGTGAGAGTGGACCTGGCATATTCAAGGAATAGCAAAGAGACCAATGAAGATGTAGTGTAATGGAGGTTGGCAATGGGTGGGGGGTGGAAATGGAAATTAGGTAAGAGGTAAAAAGAGATCAGATTATGTGGGGCCTTATATGTCTCAGTCCTATTAAGACTGCTAACAGAAATGACCCTGAGTGAGGGAGATAGAAAGCTATTGGACTACTGAGCAGAAGAGTGATTTGACTTACAATTTCATCATATCCTTCTAACTGCTACATTGTGAGTAGACTGTATTGGGGCAAGGGTAGAAGCAGGTGAAATATGATGGTAGCTTGGACCAGAGTGAAAGCAGTAAAAGAAGGGAAGAGGGATCTGCTTTCATATTTGTTGAAGGCAGAGCAGAAATGATTTGATAACAGAAGAGATCCAGGATTTGAAAGAGAGAAAACAAGACTAGGGGAAACTATGAGTTCAGTTTTGGACAAGATGCCTTTGAAATGTTTATTAGACTTTCCAAGGGGAGATGCTGAGTAGGCAGCTGGATATTAGAGTCTGGAGTTTAGACCAGAACTAGTTTCTTTTCAAACCAGAAAGAGTTGAGAGTGAATCTTTACGGAAACATCAGCAAAGTGGAGGCACGCCAGGCAAAGGAAACTGGCACATGTTTCCCAGATTTTTTAAAGGGAAAATACATTTGAAAATGACAGACCAATAAACTTAAAATCTAATTTTTTTATTGGACTTTTAGAAGCTTGGGAATGCTTCGGGAAGAAAATTGCTGATTAGTTGATCAATTTGAGCCAGCTGAAGTCACTCTGTCTTAGGAGTAAATCTGTAAGTGCTTTTTCGATATATACTGAAAGATAAGGGGAATAATATACACATAAAGCATCTTGTTTCAGTAAGCACATGTCAAAATGTATCAGGTTAGCCCAAAACCTTAAAACACAAAACAAAATTATACAAAAAAAGAAGATGAGCTAAATATTATGCATTTAGATTGCTAATTAATGGACTCACTTTCATCACTAGGAAAGCATTTAGTGATACTCCACAGAATCACTTACTCGGCCTATATATTTGCATATATCCAAGCTCCCTACCACCAACAAATCAGGGTTTTGGGTGAAGAAGACATGAGAGGTTTTGTCTACAATGTGAAGTATACAGAAAGCTAGAAAAGGAGAGCTGTTTGTAAGATGTGAGAATCAAGTTTCCTAAATTTTGAAACAAAATTTGGATTACAGGTTAAAGCTGAATCCTTTGAGTCACATCTTCTACCAAGTTCACGGCACATGCCTGTAAGATTTGCTTATGGGTGTGAGTTCTCTTTTTTGAAATTAGAAAATGTTCTAAAAATAGATTGTGGTGATGGCTCTGTAAATATACTAAAATCCAGTGAATTAAAAAATTTAAATGAGTGAATTTTAACAAATGCCTATAAGATCTGGTAGAAAATAAATAAAAATGAATGAAATGGATCACTTTATATTACTTCATGGCATTTTGCTTGAAATATTTAGACCACTCAATTTTTTGTTTTCTGTCATTGGCTAGAGACATAGTTTCAGCTAAATGTTTCTGAATGATGAGAGAAATAACAGAGCAAGTGCAAAGATAAGTGGTAACTCATACGAAGCCTCAGTGTCAGGGAGGCAACTACAGGTGACTGTGGTGAGTGAGTGGAGAGGCCACCTATTACAGGTGGTAGCTGGCCATGGGAGGCTGAGCCTGTGTACCAGTTCCTTTGAATTTTCAAGAAAACCCTGGAGAACAGATTTTTGTGAAAAATTTCTATATTTTTAAAAGTTTTCTCTAATTTTCTAGGAAAAAAACTCCATCTTCTTGGCCCAATAAAACACAGTTGCAGTCTATATTTGGCCCTTGTACTGGTAATCTGAGGCCACTTTTAAACACACAGTGAAAGAATAAAAAAATCATGTCACCATATTTAAATTCATATCTACTCTGACCATTTTATTTCAAATCTTTTTAACAGGTACTAATACAAATAGTTTTGAAAACTATTCTTACAAACTGCTCCAAGGCAGACAGACACTTCTACTCAACTGGCAAATAACATTATCAACACAAGTCTCAGCTTTTCTATTACATACATGAATATATCTAAACAAGACTAAACGTTTAATAAAAAGTTAGAATTTCATCGGAATTAGCCATTTTCTAAAATCAGGATGATCTGAATTATGCATGCAGATTTGTCTTTACTAACATTTTAAATTTTAAGAAGCTGTTTTGGACAGCCACTGATAAAAAGTATGCTGTGCCATTACAAAAAGGTATTTTATTAAAATTTATGTGCAAAATAACTTAGGGAAAGACAAGAATATTTTAATATAAAATTTTGTTATATGAATTGGACTAAAGAAATTTTAGGTAATCACACAAGTTCTTTTTTGTCTCTTTTGACATGATTGTGCTTGAATTTCTTCAGCAGTTTCAGCAAATGTATTTTTAACTTTAACAAACAGTAAGCGTTAATGCATTCTTGTTTGACATAACAAAATTGTATAACTCCCACAGCTTTCTACTTTTTTGATATTATATAAGAACCCTGTAATTTTATGTGCCAGAGAAGACAGAGCACCTGAGAATAAATGCCTCTTCAAATTTGTAGAGCACTATCTGAAGATGCACTATGCTTTTCTAAAGAAACGTGAGGTCAAAATTCATGAGAAAACAAAAAGTGTTCAAATAAACTTTACTGAAATGTGTTTTTCTGATTACTCCTTATATTTCAAATTTGTCTATAAACTGTTATCAGTAGTCACATGGGATATGTCAAAATGTAGATATTCACAACACTAACCTGTTGTTTCCCTGCATCAAAGATTTGGATATTTGAAACTAAGATTTGGAGGAACTGAAAAATGACATTTGAAACATAAATAAATGTTTCTAATTACTATTATCTGAATAATGAGATATGATATTAAATTTTAAATTACTAAAATTAAGTGAAGTAGGCATGACTCTCTAGGTTTTCATTTTTGAATGATGAGAGCAAAGTAACAAGTATAGGAGTGTTATTTATAAGGAAAGGATTTTACAGTTTGGGGATTCCATAAAAAAAACTTTATTAAACTGTCAATCTTAATAGGCTATAAAGGAACTATTAAAAATAATTTACTAAGGAAAAGCTTATATGGTAGGTATAGTTTGGTTTTATTCTGAATTAATTTTCATATTCTAGGTGTCACTTATCTTTTTTTAATTTTTTTATTTTTAAAGGAGCTTTAGATTACGTAAATGTTACATCGAAAATATAGGAGATCGCATCTCACTCAGCTGTTTGAAAAAATAAATAAATAAATAAATAAAAAGAAAATATAGGAGATTCCCATATACCCCACTCCCTTCCCCTCCCACACTTTCCTCCATTAACAACACCTTTCATTGGTGTGGTTCATTTGTAATCTCAAGAATAAATGCCTCTTCAGATTTGTACAGCACTCTCTGAAGATGCACCAAGCTTCTCTAAAGAAATGTGAGGTCAAAATTCATGAGCAACACTGGGGAAATTTAAGGCTCAACCAGCATTTGAACAGCCAGAGGATTTAAGTCTCTGGGACATACATTTAATGGGAATAGTGCTAATTATAGGCTACTTATCTTTAAATACCACCGGAAACTAAAATCTTCCTCAATACCTGTCTAGCTTCCTCATAATGAAATAATTCTTATTCTTTAAATTGGGTGAGTGTCTTCCCTCCTCATGGGAAGAACTTCATTCTAAGCCTCCACAAGCATCCATTTAGAGACATTTGATAATACCAGGGTCTCTAAGACATGGCCCATACAATAGGTGATTGGAATGATTGCTGGTTTGTTCCTCTTGACAGTAGACTGTCAAGTGACAGTAGACTACCAACTCCAGCACCAAGTACAGGTTCAAATAAAAGGGACAGAAGAGGCATGTGTAAAGAAGTCACATCTGAGTCCAACTCTGTCACACTTGGGAGCACAATCTCCAAAGTAAGGCCCACTGGCAAGTCACCAAATTTCGGAGATATCTGCCATGACCATGGAACCTGGGTGTCTCTGGAGCCCTCAGGAGCCCCACTCTTTGGGGTAGTATCTACTTTGGCAGTCTATGAGATCCTGCTGAGATGTGCATACCCGTTACCTCTCTGATGACTACCCGACTCACTTTGAAGTCTCTTAGCCATATAAACTCATACAAACTCTTTACCTTTCCCCCCTTTTATTCAAGGTCTTTTTTTCAGTTGTATCAACAGCCAGTGCTTGGTAGTAATCCCTCGGTGCCAGGGAGGCTCATCCCCAGGAATCATGTCCCTCGCTGGGGGGAGGGTAATGAATTTATATGCTGAGTTTGGCTTAGAGAGAGGCCACAATTGAGCAACAAGGAGGCTCTCAGGAGGTAACTCTTAGACACCCTACATTACTAGGCTAAGTAGCGATTTCAAAAGCAAAAGGCTCATAAGCATAGTCATCAATATCAAGGGCCCATCAATGGACCATCCTTCTTCACTAGTCATTGTCCCTATACTTGGGGGATTGTTGCTGTTCCATTAGAGAATGTGAGTAGAATAATTAATTGATTATTTTCAAACATTCTTATATTCTAATAAATACATATAAGGATTTTTTCTCAGTAAGTACTCTCATTGTTCTTCATTTCCAAATAGTCTATAAATTCATTGTTTCTTTTCTTTAACCTGGATTTTTAAAAATATATTTCAAATATTTCCTGGTTGACAGATTTTTGTTGCTGTCGTTTGTCCTTTGGAGTCTTATTTAATTTTATTGCATTGTGATTAAGGAACATAGCCTGAGTGGTTTTTACTTTGAGGTATTTATTAAGATTTTCTTTGCAATGTGGTCAATTCTATGATTTTTCCATAGGTTTTTGATCATCCTTTGTTGATGTTTTCACTTGTTATCTTGTCTACATTTACTGATCCTCAGTCCATGAAGCTTCCTCAGTTAAATCCAGAAGTCTTCTGTCATTTTCCATGCAAAGACTGTGATAATACCCATGACTAAGTGTATCTAATTGTGGACTGAAGGTAATATTCCCTTTTAACTTACTGCTATTCATCCTTCATGAACTCTACTTTAACTCCCCACACTATACTAGGCATAGCAATTATATTCTCAGGCTGCTATTTGGGTATTCAGAACATGCATGATGCTATATGTGAATCTTTTACTCTATTGGGTTTGGGGGTTGTTTCTAGTGTTCTTAACTGAATTGATTATATATATTAGTTCTGATATTATAAGTTTTGCCAGAAAATGAAACATGTAGTATTACTTGAGTTTCTTAGTTAGGCAGGGAAAGAGATAACAAATATGAAAGTATTTTTAAAGACTACCTTATTATCAATAGAAAATGAGAAATTAATATAATAAGATATAGTGGAGTTTAGAAAGGGAAGATATAAAAGTAAGCTGGAGAAGATGATATGGTTTATATTTTATATTTTTCCTCATCTTAGATCCTATGAACTCAAATAAATGTATGTCAATGAATGAATTTTTTTGTATGTAATGATTGACTAGTCAAGCAAAGATAAATAAGACACTGGGGAATAAACATCTATAGGGATATTTCACAGCAAAGGTACAGGCTCAAGACTCACCCTAAAACTCTTCTTTAGGAATTAAGATTTGAATGTCTTTGCCCATGGCTCTTCAGCCAAAACATATGCTCTCTCTTCTACCCCAAAATACATACAAAGTTTTCTTGCTCACATCACAGTGGGCAAGAAAATACTTTCATTGGGTACTGGCTTCTAAAAATATCAAAATCCTTAGGAAAATACAGCTCTTATATTTTAATATTCTTTATGGTGAGTGTACTGAATAGTTCCACAATAAAAATGAACAACAGAATATGGCTCCAAAACCTTTTGGTAAAGGACTGGGAGTGAAAGGTGAGGCTGAAGGAGTGTCTAAGTGAAGAGAAAATCATGTTGCTTCCTACAGTGGAGAGAGATCAAGGGAAAATACCTTTATAAAAAGATGACCCATGGAACAAATATAAAACACATAATTATGGCATAACCACAGAGATAACCCACCACCAGAAATACATTAAAGTAAAGGTCATTCAACTCCCATAGCATGGTCTCTCACCTTTGTACCACTAGCCGAAGACTGTATTCTTCGTACTTGGACAAATAGAATTTGGCTTCTAGTTCAATTAAACACTTTATATCTCTTGCCAAAGTAAAACTCTAATTTATAACAAATGACTATCCTACATCGAATGAGAGAGAATTCCTTTCCTGATTGGAGAATTACACTCTATGGAAGCCATCAAAGAGCCTCAAAGAGGCAGAGATCAGACAAGGTACATCTGACTCCAAAGCCCTCACCGCTACACAATAGTTTCCCCAACTTCTCAGTGCTGTTTTAATCCAAATCTCATGAGAATTCACATCAGAGCCTGTGTTTCCCCTTGATAGCAACAGGTTTTGTTTTCTTTTATTTGTTTTCAGTAAGAACTCAAACTTCCACTCTCTAAGTTCAATGACCTTATATTTATGCAAATTTACTCAGATATTTTAAATGGGTTCATTTTTTTTTCATGTTTTGAGTAGATGGCATAGTGTCAAAGTTTTAATAAATTGTAAAAGATGATAGACTTACTAAGACAGATTTGGTATATTACTTGTATACATACCCAAACACACACACACACACACACACACACACACACACACACATGATTCAGTCCATGCAATTTTCGTCCTATCACAGCTAAATATGTAGTATTGTTACATCAATAACGTCACTGCATAAACATGTATAAGTTAAGGAACAGAGATAACTTTGAACTGGCAAAAACAGAGTAGCTTGTTCTTCTGTAAAAGGATCAAAAGCATAGTGCACTTCTGGAATTGAAAGGTGCATATCACCAAATTCTTTGAATTTCATTGCCATGTCATCCTCAAAAAGAAGTTAATATAAATAATGATTCTTCTTTAAGTAGGTCCCAAGAATAAAGTGTAATGTCATATTGTTGACTCTCTAATCCTTATATTTTATAGATCTTAAGCAACTGAAAGTTAGGATTATGTATTTTGGTGGCTGAGAGTGATGTACCCAAGGAGAACATGCTCTTAATCTTAACCCATTCCTGTGGCTGTGAACCCATTGTAAATAAGACTTTTGACGCAGTTACTTCAGTTAAGGTGTAACCCAACTGAATTAGGATGGGTCTTACTCTTACTGCTGGAGGCCATATAGAGAAGGCCAGAGAGAGAGAAGCCATGGGGAGCAGCCAGAGGCTAGACATCAACAGAACCCAGAAGAGAAAAGACTCAGCCATGTGTGGTTCCATGTGATGGAAAAGCCAAGGAACGGCAAAGATTGTTGGCCAGCCAAAAGAAATCAGCCCTGGGAAGAAGCAACCTTTTAGCCTCTCAGACTAGGAGCCAATAAATTTCTGTTGTTAAGCCAACCCATTGTATGGTATTTGTTTTAGCAGCAGGAACCTAAAACAAGCATGAAAGATTGCCAAGTTAATTTTAATATAAAATCCTCCCTCTACAAAACTTTTATCCTCTAGAAAGGCCAAATTCTCCCTATTACTTATTTATTGAAATATAATTAATATACCATACAATTAACCCACTTAATGTGGTTTTTCATATATTCACAAGATAGTGAACCCTAACCACTAATTCCAGAACGTTTTCATCACCTCAAAAAGCCAACCAACCAAATAACAAAAAAACCTCATAATCATTAGCATTCACTGCCCCCGCCCCAATTCATCCCTACCCCCAGCCCATGGCAAACACAAATCTGCTTTCTGTCTCTATGGATTTGCTGAACCTGGATATTTCATATAAATGGAGCCACATACTAAGTTATCTTTTGTGTCTGGCTTCTTTCAAAGAGCAGAATATTTTCAAGGTTCATCCATGATGTAGCATGTCTCAGTACGTCATTAGTTTTCTTATTGAATAATATTCCATATTTTGTCTATCTGTTCATCAGGGATGGACACCTGGGTTGTTTCTATTATTTGACTACCTTTGTGTATAAATTTTGTGTGAATGAACATGTTTTAAATTCCTTTGGGTGCAAACATAGGTATGGGATTGTTGGGTCACACGGTAACATTTTAAGTTTATGAGGAACTGGCAAAATGTTTTTCAAAGTGGCTGTACCAACAAAGTATGAAGTTTCCAAATGCTCTATATCCTTGCCAAAACTTGTTATTGTCTATCTATTTGATTGTAGCTATCCTAATGGGTGTGAAGTCATATATCATTGTTTCCATTTCCCTAATGATTAATGAAGTTGAACATCTTTTCGAGTGTTTACTGGTCATTTCTATATCTTCTTTGGAGAAATAGCTATTCAAATCCTTTTCCCCTCTTTTCAATTGGTTTCTTCATTTATTTTAAGCTTTTTAAAATACAATGGGAATTCAAGTCCTATGTTCCTTATTCTTGTTCACTGATGATGGTTTTCCAGGAAATTCTATGGTTAGATGATATTAAAGTTACAAGTTTAAAAAAAAAATACTATACAAACATTCATTATCAATATTTGGATTGACAAACTATCATAATAATGTTCCAAAATGATTATCATCCATACCTAATTTAAGTTCAAATCTGACTTAAGTTATCATGATGAAAATCAGTGTAAAAGTCTAAAACATTCAACAATAATTAATTAGTGAATACTTATTGTTAGGTGGTGTGCAAAGCACTGGAGATGATGATAATAAACGTAAATACATGTAAGTGCTTCAAAGACCTATCTCATTTAATATTTACAAAAATTCTGATATTATTATTACATTTACAATTATATAACCATGGCCCCTTCCCTCACAGAGTACTTAAAGTACTTTAAGATCAGTAAATGTGATTACAAACAGCATGTGATAAATGTTAATGATGGGAGTTCCTGGTAGGAAAAGGGCCTGACCCAGACTTGGTGGTTTATTTAAACTTCTGGAGGCTGATGTACTTGCTGAGTCATGAAAGATGAATAGAAGTTATCCAGGCAAATCAAATGGGGACAGGAAGGCACACAAATAGTAAAGGTTGAAGGATTAGCAGGTATAAAGGTATAAGGGGACACTGGAAGCAAGTCAGGTCATTATAACATGTTGGGGGAAAAAAGTTTCATATGACCATAAACTAGAGTCAGGCATGAATGGAGTGTTGAATAGTGAAGGAGATGGTTGGAGAGGTAAGAAGGAGCCAAATCATCAACAGTCTAGAGTGTTTTACCCTCATGCTATTGAAGGGCTTTCAATAGAGGAATGATATGATCCAATTTATGCTTTAGAAGAATTACTAGGGTTATACCTCACAGAAGCATGGATGAGAGGGACAAGCAAAGAGACAAGAAAATCAGTTAGGAAGCTATTGCAGTGATACCGATAGAAGAATATGGTAACTCAAACTAGAAAGTAATAATGGGTATGGAGCTATTAAGAAGACGATAATGTCAACACAACTTGGTGATTCATTAGATTCATTCAGCCATTCAAATAAAATTCATTGTGCTTTCTAGTATCAGGCACTATTTAAGCACAGAGGATACACCAATAAAGAAGAAAAACAATGCACTTGCCCTTCTAGAACTTGCATTCTAATGGGAAAGAACAATAAAAAATAATTTATGGCTC
Organism: Tolypeutes matacus; assembly: GCA_026826555.1. NCBI lineage: Eukaryota > Metazoa > Chordata > Mammalia > Cingulata > Chlamyphoridae > Tolypeutes > Tolypeutes matacus. Next base: position 284,893 of record JAKSZT010054561.1, on the reverse strand, counting down.
ATATTTATGGGTCCAGCATCATCCATATCACCTACCAGTTTCTGGCATACAGCCAAACAACAACAAACAATTCTTACCTCCAAATTATAACATATCCTTCATTTTCAGCAGTTTTTGTGACTTCTGTGGCACAACTCCTTGCTTGTATATGAATCTCATTATCTGACCACTTCATTATATTAATAACTTTCTCTGGACTCCTAAATATAGCTGTCTCTATTGTTTCCTGAATGTTGATGTACATTACTGGACTTGCTACCTTTTAATCATCTTAAAATGACCCGTGAGAAACATCTTTCAGGTGGACCCTGTGCTGACCTTTTGAAAATATCTGTTTTTTGACACTTCAATATTCATTAACTGCCCACCTCTTCTGACTGTGGCTCCAATTGACCATCAAAGATAAATTTTCAACTTTCCATTTGGGGTTTGCTTCTTGTCCAAGAAACAGGTTTGATTTAAGAGGTGTATTAGTCAGTCTGTGAATTATTTTACCCATGGATTAACACACTGTGGTGCCCTCATCAAACAGTTGAGACAACAGTAGGAGGGACAGTGTAATGGGATGACATTACCCTTCAGGTAAATGGGTAAATATGAAAGTATCTTCTACAAAAGAGGAGAGTTTAGGGAAATGAATATTAAAAGGTGACAAAAAGAAGTAGGGAAGTGGATGTGGCTCAAATTTTAGAGCGCCGGCTTCCCACAAGGGAGATCCTGGTTTTGGTTTCTGGTGCCTCCTAAAAACAACAACAACAAAAACAAGCAACAAGTAAACAGACAAAAACACCAACTCAGGGTTGAACACCAGCGTCCCACATGCAAGGTCCTGGGTTCAATCCCTGGCCCTGGTACCTCAAAAAAAAAAAGAGAGAGAGAGAGAAGTGGGATGATTATTTTGCACGTCTTCAGTGTGCAAACTTAAGTGAAATAGAAAATTGAGGTAACTATCAGGATTTGAACTCTGAGTGTCTTTGTTTTAGTAACTGTATGACTACTGTATGACTATTGGAGATGCGTATAAATCAGAACTTTTAAAAATTAATTTAAAAAATTATAAGGTGACCATGATGCCAAAGAGAAGGTTTGTCTAAATATTTTTCTTTTACCTATTATCAGTCTGAATAAGGTAAAGACACCAAGCATTCTCATATGTTATAATATTTATTTTTTAAAAACTGTAGATCTTTAGAGATAAAACTACAATCACTCTTAAAGGAAGGTCATCAACTTTTATATTTATTGCAAGGTATGTTTTTATGCAAATTATTACCTTTTCCTGGGTATCAATGGGCTGAGTTTCTTTAATTTGTACTATAATGCTTGAAAATTCTTATTAAAGTATATTTCCTTTGTTTATGGTACATTCAAATCTGAGTAGAAGAGGTTCCTATACACACTAATTAGCACCCGCTTCAGAAGCAGATTAGTTTCTGGAGTAAAGTAGTTCCATACGAGTTAGCTTATTCAGCACAGAGAGTATGCTTTATTATTGTAAATAATAAGGAAGAAGTGCAATTTATTTCCCTATCTAAATGGAGAAAAATGTAAAATAAGTATTTTACAATTTTTGCTGCCTAAGGATCATACCTACTTAACCATTCCAGAAGGATTTCAATGTGTATGTTTTAAAATCTCATATAAAACAACAACAAAAAGTGCAAAGAGAGGATTAATACAGATTTTAAGACAGTGAAGAGGGAGTGAGTCAGAAGAGGACACACAAAGGGTTTGCAGTGTGCAGTGTTACGGTATTTTGCTCTATTTCTTCAGTGGGGTTATTGGTTATGATGGTGTTCATTTGTGTTCATAATTATTCTTAAAACTATACGTAAGTTATTCTTCAAACTAAACATGTATGTATGTATATATATTCTTTTTTATATGTTTAATATGAAAAGCTGAACTCAAAAATATTACTGACAATGGGCACTAACACTAATGTTTTCAAATATAGTAAAAAAAAATATCAAAACACCTAAAATTGGGGTTTGAATAGATAAGAAGAGACCCATCTTCCTTACAGAAGAATTCCATTTCATTATATGAAGATACTCTCTCCAACCCACCCCAACTTGAGAGTGAGCTAGATTTACTGACTTCCTTCTAAGAACAGAGTAGGAACAGGGAAAAACAGAAGGTTTACAGTGGAGAAACCTGGCAAACACCACCTTAACCAAGTGGTGAAGATGAACAGCATGAGTAATGTCATGTGGCTACCAGGAATCCCTGAATGATGGATGAGAAGGGTATTTCACCTCTATGGTATTCTTTCAAAACACCCATAACCCCAATCTAATCATTAGAAAAACATCAGACAAATTCAGATAGGGGGACATTCTACTGGACACCTGGCTAGTACTCCTTAAAATTGTCAAGGTCATCAAAAACAAAGAAATTCTAAGGAACTGTCACTGACCATAGGAAACTGGGGAATTATGGCAACCAAATGCAATATGGTTAACCAGACTGGATCCTGGAATAAAGTAGGCCATTGATGGAAAAACTGGTAAGTTCAAATAATATACCAATGTTGATTTCTTGTTTTTGACAAGTGTACCATGGCAATGTAAGATGATGACATTAAGGGAAATCAATTTTGGATGATGGTAATTCTCTGCACTACCTTTGCAACGTTTCTGTAAATATAAAACTATTCCAATATAAAAAGTTTATTTTAAAAAATCAGATTTTGACTACTGACTCCCTTTCTAGGGTGGTGTCATCTATTGAAAACCAACCCGATTTTCACTGACAGAAAGAAGTGTTTGCCCTTGTTGTGCTCATTCTGCATGTTAAGTACTCCAGGAGATCAAAAATAGATTTCACTCACTAGATCTGGCAAACCAATACCTCTGCTCAGCACTAAATGTTTGTAAAGCATAAAACCAGCAAGAGTAGAGATTTAAACATGAGATATTCCCTAGATTTCTGTTGACCTTGAGGGACAAGATGAATCTGTTTGGCTCAATATATAAACATTATACACTTTTTCTTAGTTTGAAAAGGTAGTATATTAAGGTTATAAGAATTAAGCAAATATTTTTCATTAAGATTTTATAATCATTGTTTTTATAACATGCCATGAAGTCTAATGTCTTCTAAGAGTATAAGACAGGCTGGGGCTATGACGATTATTGTAAAGGAAAGAAATAAAATTTTAACTTTGTGAACTGAAAACCACACAGACTTAGTAACTACAATGTATTGTCAGGTTACTAAGACATTAATTGAGAGTCACACAGCAATAAAACTAGATCCAACAAAATACTATGGAATGAAAGAGGTAAATAAAATAGTGGAATGATGTTTTTTTCCCCCCCTTTATCAGTTGTTAGAAATAATGACAAGCAAAATGAAACTAGTGCATAGTCTTGTAATTTTGGAAATTTCCAGAGTACTTCAATTCCTTAAAAGCAGAGTTTATATATATATACAAGTTTTTCAAATTGAGATCCACTTATGAAGGCTTAAATTACCAAGCAAAGAATATCAGTCAGGAACAAGTATTTGCTGAGTGACTACCATATATCTGGCACTGAGCTAACTGTTATTTGGAATTTTAAGTATAACATACAGTCTCTCATCTTTACTATCGTTAATCTCATTGTAGATGTATGTTAAATGCATTTATAGTAAATCCATTTTAGCAAGCATGTGTCATACTCGAGCATTACTTTTTATGCCGATTCCACAGGAAATAAGTAATTTTTTACAGGTCAATTCTCACAAATATAAATGATTTTTTAAAGTGTGAAATTCATTCAGTAAAAGATATTACATGGGAGTAACATTAACACATGGCCAATGAATTCCACCTAAATCAAGGGTTCTTAAACTTTTTTGTTCCACGGACCCGTTTGCCAGTCAGGTGAAAACCAAGGACCCCTTACTAAGTCCACAATACACTGTTTATTATTTAATAAACATATCACACCCGCACCAACACGTCCCCACAAGAATAATGTTTTTTTGAATTTCAGTTAAGCTCACGGACCCCTTGTTAAGCACCCCTGACCTAAACCTTTAAACCCATAAGAATACTGAAGTGTAAAGGATAGAGCGAACCAATTTCAAATGATCCAACATGAATTTCAGAATGGGTATGTTTAGTCACTATGAAGAAAGGTGTCTTTGGATGAGGAGAGTGGGCAGAGTGCTACATACCAGAACTTTATTGTCTATGTTGTCTGTCACTCCTAAACAATCTGATTGTGGAAAACACAGTGAAACGAGGAATGCTTTTTTCCTAGAATCACAGGATTATTATGGGAGGGAAAACTATCCTTCTCTTCTTTCTTTCTTTCTTTATTTATTTTAATAGGAGACCAACTGCTTAGTCTCATTGAGAATTCCCTGCACAGCTCTGCATCATCATCTTCTCAGGAAAAACAAATTATAATGATCACAATTTCAAAAAAAAAAAAACTTCTGGGTAACATAAAAATAGAATAGTATGAGACCCAGGGTTAACCAGAAATTTTTCATTTTCTGGAAACTGACAAGCTGAAATTGCTTTATAACATTAAAAAAAAAAAAAGAATTCAGATTTTGATTCAAATCGCCAATCTTGTATTAAAATATATGAAATAAAGAAGATATTATGTATATTTACATGTTGACTTAACTTTGATCCTGAAGGACACACTAGTAACAGGCGATAGATATCTCAAATGTACTTAGAAAAGTGAGGGGTACAAATACATCTGCTGTATTTTTGCTGTAGTTTTGCTCTTTTCAAATACATCTTTCTATTTTATTTCTCCATACTGGTATAATGAATAGTGCTACTGCTGTTTAAGACTTAAAACAGCTGCATTTCTAATTTTGGCAGATTATGAGAGATTTTTATATGCGTTGCATGTTAAAAGCAAATAAAGGACATGACAACCAGCAGAAAGAGAGTGCTGGGCAGATGGTGGCATGAGTTATTGAACTGAAGTGTTATGTCCCACCAACCATGGAACATCAAAAAAGGGATATTTGCCAATTGTTCAAGTGCAGCCCAACTTTTTCCTCAAATAAAACTAATTCATGCCCATGAAGACATGGAACAGCCATTCAGTAACCAATCTCTAGCTGGCCTTAGTTAACAAAAGTAGCCTTCAAATAATTTATTTCATTGATTTTGATGGCATATACAATTCTGGCTTTCCTTTCTTTTTTTCTCTAGGTTATCCTGTTACTCATTTATATATATGGCTGAATATGAAAGCAAAGTGTATATTCTCATTTTTCCCATTAGTAAGGTGATGATCACTGCATAGGAAGAAGTCAAGAAGACATTCCAATATGTCCTCATAATAAAAAGGGGAATCCATCCATATAAGATCATGAAATAATCTTGGTCAATATGGATCTTGATTGATCAATATGGATAAATATTTTTAAATTGCATTCAGAATGTTACTATGTAAATTTCCAAAAATTTATATATTTATCTATTACATCTATGTAGAGGCAAGTCAAGAGAAAACCTATATAAAAGATACTATTATTGCCCAAATCATTTTTAATAATATTGTCTAATTCTGTGACTCATCTATTTCAGTATCTCTGATATATCATATCTTCATGTTTGAGTTGGAGTGGGATTTTTATAGATAAGCCCCAAATAATTCAGAGTTAAATCTGGTTAAAAAGATAGATTAATTAGACATTTTCATGTGCTTTGTAAGCCAATTCACATTAAAATGTAGCATTCTTAATACACAATGTCCTTTCAGTTCCTGACCTCCACCCTATGAAGCAAATATAAGGAACTTTTGGTTATACAGCTATAAGAGAATAGAAAGAAAAAGTCCCCTTTGTGTGGTTTTCATTGCTGCTGTGTTCTTTCCCTGTTTATCTGGATGACAGTTATAGTTCTGTCCTCAATTAGAGAGGTAAGAGATGAAAAGAGAAGGAAAGGAGAAACTATGGTTTCTGGCTGGATATCCCCATGCCAGATGGTGAAGTACTAGGCCTTAGGCTAAATCTGTGTGAAGAAAGAGGCTTCATATGTCCTTCCCTGAAAACCACAGTATGTACACTGACAGAGATCTATGGAGAATTAGACTCTACTTCTAGAGCACATGACTCAACTTTTCCTATATGTCTTGCCAGCTGACCCTTAGGCACTGTTCTGGTAGATGGATAAAACCTCAGCACTCCAGGTAGGCGGTGAGAGTGGAGAAGTGCAGCAGGAAAGGTCAGCTAGCACCTCAGGATAGCAGTCCTTATTCCTTCCTGACTCTGAAATTTAAAGGACAGAGCCAGAGGACAGCTCCAGGGTCACCACTGATTAGCTCACATGCATTTATGGACAGGTGAGCCTCCAGGTAAAGAAGAGACAATGGATAAATTACTGAAGCCAAGTGAAATTATTATTGGGGGCTAATAAAAAGGATTACTAAAGACATTTTAGAAATAAAGGAAGGTTATCTGGGGAGAAAAGAACAATGTTGGGAAGACTAATTGGTAGAGGGAATGAATTGAATGGAGAAGCAAATTGATTTACTTGGTTATTGTGATGAGCATAAACCAGGACCATAATAATTTACAATCCTAGAACTATAGGGGTTAGATAGGGAAAATAATTGGCATTCTATGAGTCAGTTCTCATTTTACATGAGACATGTTATGGAAGAAACTGCAGTTTTGAAAGATTAACTGGCTTTCTAAAATGTTTCGATAATTAGTTTTGATAAGATGTGGGAAATAGCAAGAGTCCAGATTTTTTAAAGGCTTAGTTATATGATTGCAAAAATAGTATTAGTAATAGATGAGGCCCAGGAGATCCAGGGATCGACACTGAAACTCAATTCCCACAGAACAGCAGCATCTGAGTTATCCATTCATTTATTTGTGGGTTTGTTTATTTCATTATATCTAGTGTCCATTCATGCATGCATTCATTCATTCATTCACATAACAAATAGGCAGCATGTGATATGGCAGGACATAAGGATCATATATAAAAATAAATGGTTCCTATTTCAAGAAATGTGTATTTCAGTGGGGAGGAGGTAGGATGAGAGGGCAGAAGACTTCACATTTACCAGCAACTTGCGTAATGCTTTATAGTTTTTCTCATGAAATCTATAGCCCAACCCCTATGGAGATATTATTATTGCATTCTACAGGTGATGGATCATGATCAGGGAAGTGAGGTGACTTGCGCAATGTTATAATAAGAAATAAATGGCAGAGCTTGGAATCAGACCAAAGCCTTTGACTGGAGGTTCACTGTTCATCAAATTGAAGTTATAAGAACATATGCCACAAATAATATGGTGCATACTTGTGAGTTAATATATGTAAAGCACTTAGAACAGGGCCTAACACATTATAAATTTACACATATCTCCTTTTATCATGATCATTATCATCATCATTATTTCTGAAAGTTCAACGTGGAGAATAGTAATATTTATTGAAAATTAAACAGAGATATATAATGGAGCAGAATGTAAAATGTGCACACAATTTTTATAGGCAACAGGAGCCTTCAGAGAACTTTTCATTTTAGGGTTTGCCTTATGCCCTATCCAACCTGGGCAGAATGACATCACTCTACCTTCACTTTAGAGGTGCTTGGGTAAAAAAAGACAGAGAAGATATGTACTGTTGTGACATCTCTCTGGAAAATCTAGTCCACAAAGAGACAAAGAACCAAGGCAACTATCAGTGTGAGGAAGGAGCACTCCAAGCTTCCATATCCCCATTCTGGTCACAAGTGGGAAAAGGTGGCAAATCTGTGGAAACATTCCAACCTGCCCAGTCTTTAACATTCTCTTTTTTAAAATGGCATAGTGTGGGACAAAGAAACTAAAACCAGGTTTACCGGAAAGATAGGATAAAAAAAGAATTAGTATTAACCACAATAAAAAGGAAATGCTGAAGCCACACTTAACATAAACCATACTTAGGAGAACAAAGTAATGACCCGTAATCTTAAATTTAAAATTTCCATTGTTACTAAACCACTCACACAAATAAAGGCAACTAAAGTTGGGCAGGAATTGGCACTGTTCAGCCTAGGACATTTAGATGTCCAAGAGCAACTGCAAGGAAATATAAATTAAGTATAAAAAGCCAAGTCTTTTATAACATTAATTACCCAAGCAATATTAAGTCTAGGGGGGTGCTTTCCATGACTAATTCTACTTTCTTAAAAACAAACAAATAAAACTATTTATGTAATAGTATATGCTTGGTAAAATAATAATGCAGTGATTTAATATATCAGTCTAGGGCAGGGGTTTGTAACCCTTTTTGTTCCACGGACCCCTTTGCTAGTCAGGTGAAAATTACAGACACCTAAGTCCACACTATATTTGTATTATTTAATAAATATATCACATCCGCACCAACATGACCCCACAAGAATAATGTTTTTTTGAATTGTTAAGAATCCCTGGTCTAGAGGTTTTTCTCTTCTACCTATATTTCAGAGGGAGATAAAACACTGGCAAGCAATGTACTATATCTGAGAGAAATGGATATGATTGGCACAATTCTTCTTAAAACAATAACTTGCACTTTCTGTTGAAGAATGTTGTTTCTTGCGAGAATGTTCTTATCATGAATTTTGTTTGGGCTTATGGCTTAAGTAATGTGATGGTTAGCCTAATGCATCAACTTGGCCAGGTAATGGTGCCCAGTTCTTAGGAACAGAAAAACATTTTCATAAGGATCTCTTAAACCCAAGGCAATATTGCAGTTTTGCTCAGAGTTGTGAAATTATATGGTGGGATCCTGGTTAAGCAAAGGCACAGTTACTTTAACATTTCATATATTGTATTGCAACCCTATAGATAAAAGCCTCCAGAGTTTTCTTAAGATGCTCACAGGCTGCATGAGTATGCTTATTAAATATTTATATTCTTTCTGAGGAAGCAGAGGATAATGGTTCTGTGATAAAATTCTTGTCAATGGATCCTGTGGCTCATTGGTGGTTTTGATTTTACTATTCCATCAGCGCTTCTCTGAAATAAAAACTGTGGAAATTCTTTGACCAGGTCCTCATGAATTTCTCTATGCTGGTCCAAGTTCAAATGTTGAAGTGGTATGAAATGAACACTTAGAATCAAGCTCTGGTACTACCCATAATGCTCTGGAACATAAGCATATATGATTGATATCTGCCTTCTTACACTACAACAGTCCTTGTGAGGGAGATAAAATTACTTATGCAAATGAATTCAAAAGCTTGAGATACAATATAAACAAAGATTTCTCTTATATGATAGCATATTTCTTTGTAACTTTTACTTTATATGGCTCTAAATGTTCCCTGCAGTGAGAGAAATGTGGTCTATTTGTAGACACTGGATACCCCCTCTCAGACCATTTGGTCCTTTGGGGTGTCCTGTAGCAGAATCCAGTGTGGACTCTGCTGAACCAACACATACCAGATGCTCAGAGGGAAAAAAAATGTTCTGTGATAAAATGTGTTTGGGAAGTTATTCTGGAAAGCTATGCTTCACATTAGCATGCCCAGAAGTTCTGAAGAGTCCTGAGGTAAAGAATTCCTTTAATGTTGTTTAACTCAACATTTCTCAAAGTTGTCAGACCACTATTTCCTTTTGTGGTGTGTTTAACAATCATAAACATCAGGATGAAAGGCAATTTAGAGTGTTAGGAGTGTAAATAATCATAATAGCTAACACTTATTGAGCAGTTGCTAGGTGTAGAATCTCTCCAAAGTGTTAACCTTGCATCAATGTATTTTAATTTAAATAACAATGATTTCCCAGCCCCCATAGCGCCCTCATCTGTTTGCTCATTGTTTTTGCTCCTTGTTTGTACTCACTGTTGTAGTTGTTGGTTTTTTTGCTGGTTGTCTGCTTTGTTTTTTCTTTAGGAGGCACTGGGTACGGAACCCAGGACCTCCCATGTGGGAGGCAGATGCTCAACTGCTTGAGCCACATCTGCTCCCCATCAATGTATTTTAATTTTTGCAATAACTGTACAAGGTAAGTCCTAGTGTTGTTCCCATTTTACAGATGTCCTGGGGCACAGAATAACAAAATGTCTTAGCAAAGATATAAGTAGCAAGGAACAGAGAAAGGATATGAACCAGATGGTCTGGCTTGGGAAATTATATTCAATCATTATTCATACCACTTTCCTTACAGACTGAAGAAAACAGAATCCATGCAACATTAGCACTATATGACACCTTTATCCAGTATAAGTTCTTTGCTTGATTAAAAAACAAACAAACAGACAAACAAAAAACCCTGAAGCCCAGAAGTTATGCAACTTGTACGAAGTCACAAAGGAGATCAATGGTACTACATGGCCAAGAAATCAGTTCTCAGCCACTCAGGGCAGAACCAAACCATTTGGCAAATGCACTGGTCAAAGTATGAGGCAAGACTTGAGATGGGGGAACAGATATTTAATTACTCTTAGATGACAGTAGCTCTCCTCAGAGTTCTCTTCATTTTCTCATTCTCCTTCATCAACTACATCCAAAATGTTTATTCCATGTCTTTAATTTTACCTCTAAAATATTTCTTGACTTCCCTATCTCATTTTCAGCTCTTTTGTAACTGCCTGAACATAAACCCACATCACCTCTGCTTGGCTATAACATTAGTTTTGTAGTGAGGCTCCTATCTCTTGATAGTAAGGAACAAATCACCGTACATGGAAACAGCTTTTTGCAAAAGGTATAAAATAATAGAGCATAATCTACTGTGAGAACATAATGGATGAAAGTATGCAAGAAAAACATGGATTTTTATCATAAATAAAAGATTAAGGAGAGATTCAACATCTAGGTCTCAGATTTTGAAATTACAAAGTTCTTATAGTCCTTAACTATTCTTCATTTAACACACACAGCTGAGTGCAAATGATTTTTAGAGATAAAGCTCAAAATAAACACATAAACAATAAGTGTTAAGTCATGTGAATGCAGTCCTGTTATCCATTTGCTTTCTTTTGGCTGAATTATCAGGTTTTGATAGAGACCCATCATGAAGAAGACTTCAAATAAACTCCATGAACTTTATGTTACAGTTAAGTAACTTGAACTTGTTTTTGGCCTTAGTAAGAGAATTTCCATTTGCCATGCTTCCCTACTCCATAACAACAGTAACATTGCTGTTCCTTTGCTTAACAGAGGAAGAAAAGCTGTCATTAGTGGGGGCAGGGTATGTGTGGTGGGGAAATTCCAAGCAGTTCTTCTTCTTCTTTTTTTTTTCTTCTTCATAACCCACCCATCCACCTGTGAGCAATCCTTTCCTGTCTTACTGGGCCCAAATGCACTAAGTACCACAGGACATGTTTTTCAGAAAAGGAAGGAAAAGAAAAACAGTAAACTCTCTAGGACCAGCCTGATTCGTTTCTAACTCCCAAAGCAGCTAATAGACAATGAAAGGCCTCAGCAGAAAATGACATCAGTAAGAGAAAATTCCTGATGTTGTCTGAAGAGCTGAGAGTATTTAATCTTCTTCAAAATTATTTTTTCAGATATTCTCACATTTTAATACAGTTCTATGTCAGTAAATATCTAAAACTGGCACTGAAGTACAAGAAGAGGACCGTTCCACTCAACTCTTCACTAAGAGGGTAGGAAAGTAAGAGGCAAGGCCTCCCAGACTGAAGGGAATGAAGTGCCACCCTCAGGAGAGCCAGACTTCAAGTAAAGTGAGAAGATAGAGAAAAAGGAAGAAATATCAGGCATTTGATCACAACAGACTCAGGGCCTCAATGGGTATGGGGCAGGAGGTAAGAGGAAAGAGAAATAAACAACTGAAATATGGAGAGTTAGGAAGGTTTTAGAGAAAAATTTGTTTAACACTAATTGAGCAAATCACAATGCTAAACATTAGTGTGGGACAGGAGCTAGGAGAATACTGTTGCCAACAACATCTTGAGATCTACACATAACTGAATAATTTAAGGGTTGAATAACATTGGGGAAATAGGGTGAGGAAAGGGTTCAAAGGTTCCAGATTCAAAATAATTAGATGGTTATAGCATGGTTTCTTTTAAGTACCAACTAGGTAGTTGATAAGAGTTAGGAAGCCCTTCTAGGGCCTGGTGGTGGGAAAGCAGGTGAGAAAGGCGGTTGCCCTTAAATACTTTCTAGCATTTCAGGCTAGGGAGACAGGATACAGATCAGAGAGGGCAGATGGCCAAAGAGCATAAGCACAAGGAGACTCTCGGTTTGAACAGATGGCGAGGGAGAGAAGAATGCTGTTCCTTGTATGGAAACAGAACTCTCGAGGGGTGCATCAGGTGAACTGTGTGGGAAGAGCAGGTTTAGCTCATTGACACTGGGATATCATGCAAATATGCAGCCCCTCTTCCACCACCCCCAACACAGATTGCATTCAATCTCTCTGGTCACTATAAAGCACTTGATAACAAAAGCAAAATGGAAATTTAAAAAAAATCAAATTTAGAAATGCAATTTAAAAATTTCTCATATATTTCTGGACATTCCCGCAGGGAAAAAACACATTATTTGCTAAGAAGCCTATCTATGAATTTAATATGAATTATGGTAAGAACAGGTTTAGTGTTTGATTTCTATGAATAACTTATTTCAGGCAGCCCCCAGTGTTCAGAAACAGGAAACTTAGAAAACAGTTGGTCTAAGCACTAGTTTTGAGAGGTCAGGTTCAGTAAGCAAATGTCAAAGGAGCCAAAGAAAAGTAAAGAACGGGAAAACCCAGTCAAAGCAAGTGACTTTTTCAAAAATATTCATCAAATCCATTAAAGCTTTTGCCTTTTTGATTTTTTATTAGCAACTGGAAACCCTATATACAACAGGAAAATGATTTTTTTAACATAGCTAGGACATTGTTCTATGGGATCCATTTATACAATACAAGTGTGGTAGCCTCATGAACCCACATAATGGTAGGCATTCAATATAAACAAACTGAATTGGACTGAATCAAAGCAAAGCAAATAAAATAAAGACAAACTGAATTATAATCAGTGCATCCAAGTTCTGGACAAGTTGAAGACCTTGAGAAAATAAAGTATAGAATCATTAAATAAAGCTAATAGATTTCCTTTAAAGGGTGCTTTTCCACACCAGCTTTAGCCAAAGTAATTGCAAGCAAAGCAGGCCAGAATGCATAAAGGACATATGCAACCTGGATTTCTCAATAGTGACACTATTTTAGCAAAAACAAACAATAAAAATTTGGATACCTTACCATTTTAATAACCATCATAGTATGGGTTCCTCCTATAATTAATCTCAAGCACTCTTTTTTTTCCCCTTTTTAACCTAAATAAGTGCATATTCTCTGCATTGATAGGTACAGTCCTATTACTAACTTCTAAATGCTAAACAGGAAACCTAAATCCCCACAAAAGGAAAAACATCCATTTCTTAGGGATTGAATTTGCCTAGCCATGTTCTAGCTTTCAGTGTGATGGTGTCACATGACCTGATCTGACCTGCTTTAACTCCAGAGCTCTGGTTTCCTCCTTGATCTTGGCTTACCTCATAGCTACTGGACTTTTGACTCTAACAAGTCAAAGTCTTCCTAGCCCTGCTTTTATTTCTTGGCTCCCAGACATTCAGCACATTCAGAGCCTTGACATTTGTCTGAGTTTCACTGTTGAGTTTTTTTGTTTACTTTTGCTGCTGTCCAAATGATTCAAGGTAGTGAATGAGGTTGTTTTGTTAGGGGGAAGAAGGAGGTTGGAGAAGTGATTGGGACAATACTGAATGTGTATCAGCAGATTTCAAGGGAACTCTTTTGTTTCCCTTCCAAAATAATTTTGAAAGTTCCTAGAGACAAGCTTAAAACTCTCCTATCAGGGCCAAATTTGATGTCTGCTTTTTATATTGCTTTAAAAACAGATGCCCAAGAATTCTTCAAATACAAGTCATGTATCTATGGATAGAGAAAAAAGTATACTACCTGACAAGACAACTTCAATAAGATCACCTTCCTGGATATCACTAGCCGTTTTCACCAGCTGAAGGATGTTTTCAGAGGTAGGGTCGTGGCGAAAAAGCAGGATCTTATCATACATTCCATAGAAACCACATTCGGGAAACTGCAAATACAAATACCACAATAGTTTAAATGTCAAAATCCTCCTAAATTTACAATAAAAAACAAATAAATGCCAGAGCACAAATTCAAGCTAACTGGCAAAGTTTAACTCTAGAACTTTTAGTCTAGAACATTAAAAATAAAAGTGAATACCAGAATTGAAATTGACAAGACCCCAAATCAGGAAAGAAGAAATCACATTTCACAAGAGCAAAGAGCAAGACAGGAGAATGAGATAAGATTCAAAGAAGTTCTTGGCAGTGAAGTATTAAGAAATATAATAGATGGGAAGTGCACATTTTCACAAGACCTATCACATTCTTCAACCTATAGCATAAACATCAGAATCATTTTATTACAGTTCCATTATACATACCAGTTACAATTTATCTGTCAATAAGTTCAGTATTTTTTGGCATATTTGAAAATAAGAGGTGACTCGAAAGTATATACTTAAATCACCACCACCACAGGTAAGATGTAAAACAAGTATAAAATAGTACCATCACCCAAAAAAATTTATCTCTGCTCATTTGTGGTTAACCTCTCCACAGACCCTCAGTCTCTGGCAACCACTTACCTGTTTTCCGTCCTTGTAATTTTGCCTTTTCAAGAATGCCACATGGTACAGAATTTTGAGTCTGGCTTTTTTCACTTAACAAAATGAATCTGAGATTTACCCATGGTGTTCCATGTGCCATTAGTTTGTTCATTTTTATTTTTGTGTATTGTTCCATTGTATTGTACTGATACACCACAGTGTGTGTATCCATTCAGTTGAGGGGTATTTGAGTTAGTTCCAGTTTTTGGCTATTACACATAAAGCTGTTATAAATGTTCACATATTAAAGGTTCTCGTGGTGAACATTTCGTTTTTCTTTTTCTGTGGTATATGGGAGGTCACTGGGTAACTTGAGAAACTGCCAACTGTTTTCAAACTGGCTGTACAACTCTGCCTTCCCAGCAGCAATGTATCAAAGTTCCAGTTGTCTGCATTCTTGACAGCATTTGGTAATGTCAGTATTTTATATTTTAGACATTCTAATAGGTTTGGAATGGTATCTCATAGTTTTAATTTACATTTCCCTAATGGCTAATGGTGTCCAGCTTCTTTTTATGTGCTTAGTTACCATTTATGTGTGTGTATGCATGTGTGTACAAATTCACATATACATACACACACATACACACATGTAGGTAAAGTTCCTGTTTTCTTATTGTTGAGTTTTGAGAGTTTATATATTCTTGATATAAGTTATTTGTCATATATGTGATTTGGAAATATTTTCTTCTTTTGGCTTGTTTTTTTATTACCTTAACATTGTTTTCTGGAGAGCAGAAATTCTTAATTTAGATGAAATCCAATTTATCAGTTACTTCTTTATGGATCATGCTTTTGATTTAGTAGCTAATAAACTTTTGCATAATACAAAGTAACACAGATTTTCTCCTATGCTTTTGTCTTAATTTGCCCTAACTGCTATCACAAACCACAAATGGTTTTGGCTTTACAACAGGAATTTATTGGCTCAGTTGTAATGCTAGAAATCCAAAATCTCAATATCAGCAAGGCTCACTTTTCTCCAAAGACTGCAGCATTCTGGTGCTGTCTTGCTGCAATCCTTTGGGTTCCTGGGCTTGCATCTCCACCTCATGTCACATGGTGATGTCCAGCCATTTCTCTTCCAGGTTCACTGCTGACTTTCATCTTTTGGCACTTTATAAAGTTTCCAGTAATCCAGATTAAGACCCACCTTCATACAGTTGGACCACACCTTAACTAAAAAGAAAATCTTCAAATGGTCCTATTTACAATGGGTTCACATCCACAACAGGAATGTGGATTAAGATTAAGAACATGTCTGAATTGGGGTACATAATTCAATCTACTACAGCTTTCTTCTACAAATTTTATTTTGTGGAGGTTTACATTTGTGTCTATGATCCACTTTGATGTAATTTTTGTATAATGAAAAACATGGATCATGGTTCATTCTTTTGTATATTGATATCCAAATTACATCAGTTCCATTTGTTGTATAGACTATCCTTTCTTCATTGAATGGACTTGCAACTCTGCCAAAAATCAGGTGATGATACATAGATATATATGTGGGTCTATTGCTAGACTCTCTATTCTGTTCCATTGATCTATGCATATAACCTTTCTCCAGTACCACAGTATCATGACAACTGTAGCTTTATGGCAAGCCTGGCAATTTGTTAATGTGAGACCACCAACTTTTTTCTTCTTTTTCAAATGTATTGGTTTTTCGAGTTCCTTTGCTTTCCATATTGAGATTTAAGTAGAATTGCATTAAATCTATATATCAGTTTTCCAGAAATTTAATAGTATTGAGTCTTCAAATCCATGCACATGGTATATTTCTCCATTTATTTAGATCTTGTTTGATTTCTTTCATTAACGTTTTCTAGTTTTCGGCATAGAGATCTTGAGAACATTTTGTAATATGTATATCTAAATATTTCATGGTTTTGGTGATAATGTAAGTGGCATTTTTATTTTCAATTGCGAATTTTTCAAAGAAATGATTGATTTTATATAGATCATGTATGTTATAACCTTGCTCAATTTACTCATTAATTCTAAGTTATAGTAGCTTTTCTGTAGATTATTTGGAATTTTATACAGAGATAATCATGTTAACTATCAATAGAGATACTTTTCTTTCTTCCTTTCTATATGTATGCCTTTTACCTCTTTTCCTTGTACAATGTTAAATAGAGTGTTGAGAATGAATATCCTTGCCTTGTTTCCAATCTTAGGAGGAAGTCATCTGAGTTTTAAAATATGATGTTAGAATGGAGAGGGCCTGCATCTGCAGGCAGGATCATCCCACCCACCATATCCATGGGATATAAGCCCTCTCTCACTTGGAGTTGGAGTGGACATCACCATCCCAGTCCCCTCTGGATTGGGGGAAGAACTATGGACTAGAGTGGACTTGATGGTATTCTCTTGTTCACATATGGTGATTCTAGCAATGCAAGAAATTATAACAATGAGGTGGAGCCAGTGGCCACTTGACACTTTTGGGGTAGGGAGGGGATGAGCAGTTGAAATACAGGGGCTTCTTTGGGAGTTGGAGGTTATCCTGAGTACTATTGTGGCAACGGATGTAGGCCATTTTAAATCAGCACACACCACTCAGAACTGAGTGGGAGAGAGTGTGGTCTACAGTGTGAACTGTGGTCTATGGTTGGTGGCAAGGCTCCAGGATGTGTAAGTTCATTGAGGGTGGTGGGCCACACTGTGGGAGATGTTTGTGTGGGATGTGGTGGGAGGTGTGGGAGGTGGGCAACATGGGAATCCCAGTGGGTTCCGTGTAATATTTTGGGTAATCTAAGCACCTCTTAAAATATATGTATATATATATATATAAATAACATTTTTGTAAGCAAATACACATATATGCATATATATTTATATATCATTTTGCAAATGTTTGTATGTATTGTGAGAATTTTGATTTTTACCCATAATAAAAAAAAATAAATTAAAAAATATATATATATGATGTTAGAAGCAGGTGTTTTGTTGTTGTTGTTGTTGCTGTTTTTGTAGTTATCCTTTATCACACTGAAGAAGCTCTCCTCTATTCCTGGGAGGTTTTATATCATGGATGGATACTGAATTTTGTCAAG
The DNA here is from genome assembly GCA_026826555.1 of Tolypeutes matacus. NCBI lineage: Eukaryota > Metazoa > Chordata > Mammalia > Cingulata > Chlamyphoridae > Tolypeutes > Tolypeutes matacus. Next base: position 267,203 of record JAKSZT010054561.1, on the reverse strand, counting down.
GGCTTTTTCTGCATCTATCAAATGACCATCTTTTTTCTTTTTTTAGGTCTGTCCATATGGTGAATTACACTGAGTTTCAAATGGTAAAGTAGCTTTCATTCATGAGGTAAATTTCACTTGTTTGGCATGTATTTTCATTGTATATGTTGTTAGATATAATTTGCTAGTATTCTGTTGAAAATTTGTGGACAAAGGCTATAATTTTGTCTCCAATGCCTGGGAATGTTTTTGGATTTACTATTAGAGTAATGTTGACTTCATAAAATGAGTTGGGAAAGATTTCCTTGCTTTCTATATTCTGAAAAAGTTTGTATAGAACTGGCATTATTTTCTGCTTTAAGACTTGGTAAAATTCTCTAGTGAAGCCACCTAGGCCTGGTTTTTTTTTTTTTTTTTTTTTGGAAGCTGTGTAACTACATATTCAACCTCCTTAATAGATATAATACTATTTAGGCTTCCATTACTTCTTGAGTGGACTTTGGCAATTTGTGTCTTTCAAGGAATCTGTTCATTTCATTCATGTTTTCAAATCTGTGGGCATAAAGTTGTTTATATTCCTTTATATTATTCTTTTAATGTCTACAGGGTCTGTAGCAATGTCTCCTTATTCGTTCCTGATAGCTGTGATTTGCATCTTCTCTTTCTTGGTTGGTCATCTTCTTAGAAATTTATTAAATTTATTGATTTTTTTCAATGAACTAGCTTCTGCTTTCATGGATTGTTTTTATTATTTTTCCATTCTCAATTTCATGGATTCTTCTTATTCTTGTTTCTTCCATTCTTCTACTTGATTTTGGTTTAATTGTCTCTTCTTTTCCTAGGTTCTTAAGGTGCAAGCATAAGATTATTGATTTGAGACATTTCTTATTTTCTAATATGAGTATTTAATGCAGGAGATTTTCCTCTAAACACTGCTTCTGCAGCATTCCACAAATTTAGATATGCCATGTTTTCATTTTCTTTCAATTCTTATTTCCCTTGTGATTTCCTCTTTGACCTATGGGTTATTTAGAAGATGCTGTGTAATTTCCAAATATCCAGAGATTTTCCAGATATCTTTTTGTTCTTGATTTCTATCTTAATTATGCTAAGGTCTGAGGATGTACTTTGTATAAATTCAACACTTTTAAATTTGTTGTGGTGTTTTATGGCCCAGGATAAGTCTCTTGGTATTTGATAAGAATGTGTATTCTCTGTTGTTGGTGGAGAGTTCTATAAATATCTATTAGATCATGTTGGTTGATAGTGTTTGTCAGATCTTCTCTATACTAATGACTTTCTAGTTGTTCTATAAATTATTGAGGGAAGAGGAAAGAAGTCTTCACATGTCCTGTGGATTTTTTTTTCTATTTTTCCTTTCAGTTCTATCAGGTTTTCTTCAAGTATTTTGAAGTTCTGTTGTCAAGTGCATTTGCACTATGGATTGTTATGTTTTGTTGGAGAATTCACCCTTTTCTCATTATGTGATGCCCTGGTTATATATGTGTAATAACACTGGTCATATTTCCTGTCCTGAGTGGCAAAATAATATAGCTGGTTTAATCATTCTTTGATTAATGTTTGCATGGTTTTCTTTTATCATTCTTCTAATAGCACTGTGCATTTATATTTAAACTGAGTTCCTTATACACACATATATTTGCATCTTACTGCTTTTTATCCAATCTGACCATCTCTACTTTTAAACAGGGGTGTTTATATCATTTACATTTCATTTAAATGGGAATTAAGGTTACCACCTTACCATCTTTTTTTCTATTTGCCCCATCTATTCTTTGTTCTTTTTAATCTTTTTTTGTCTTCTTTGAGATTATTTCTTGGCATTTCCTTTTATTTTCTCTCTTGGCTTATTAGCCACACCTACTTTTTAAACTATAGTATACCTGTTCACATAAAACACAAGGACCTCAGAACTGTATACTTCCATTTCCCTTCTGCCTTCCTTTGGGCTACTGTGCCTTACCTTTCACATAAATATTTCCTATAGTGTAAGTTTGATAAATTTTCTCAGATTTGTCTGAAAAGGTCTTTATTGCACCCACATTTCTTGAGAGATTTTTGTTCTATATAGAACTCCATGCAACAACATTTTTATCAATTTGAAAAACTTGTTCCATTGTTTTCTGCCTTGAATTGTTTCTCATAAGAAGTCTGGGTGATTTATTCCCCCATATGCAATGCTTCTTTCTTCCCTGATTCATATAAATTTTTGCCTTCATGCTGACTTTAAACAATTTGTTAGTGATATACTTTGATATGGTTTCATGTTTAGTTTGCTTCAGGTTCACTGAGTTTCTTTGATCTACGGAATTATAGGTTTTTTGACATTTAGAAAATTGTTAGACATTGTTTTTCAAATGTTTTCCAGCCTCTCATTTTCTGGGACTCTAATTACTTTTATATAAGACTAATTCATAATGTCTCAGACATTACTGACAATCCATTCATTTTTTCAGTATACCCTTTTTCTCTATGCAGTTCAGCTTGGATAATTTCTACTGCTATATTTTAAGATCATCAGTGCAATGATCTTTTCTACTGCAGTGTCTAATCTGCAGCTAAGTCTACCCAATGGACTTTTCATATTAGATATTGTATTTTTCAGTTCCAAAAATCCATTTGGTGCTTTTATATATCTTCTATTTCTCTCCTCATTATGATTGTATTTTCATTTAAATCATTGAAAGTTCTTTTTGGCTAAGTCCATCACCTCTGTGATTTTTAATCTGCTTCTATTAACTGGTTTTAATCCTTATTATGGGTCATATTTTCCTGCTTTTACATATATGTAACATTTTTCATAGATGCCAGGTATGAAAAATTAATGTGAGTAGTTGGATTTTTTGTCTTCCTTTAAAGAGTTTTGATAGCCGTTGAAGGACAATGTGATGTTACTTGTAGATCAGTTTTATCCTTTCAAGATTTGTTTTTTAGTTTTATAAGATAGAACAGCCTTTACACTAGGGATAATTCAGCCCTACTACTAAGGTATGACTCTTCCACCAGCTCTATGGAATATCCCAGGTTTTCAGTAAAATCTTTCCTATCTCTTTTATAGGAACTCGAATGTCTCTCAGCCCCATGTAAGCTCTGGGAAGTACTCAATTCATCACTACTCAAAAGCTGCAATTTATCCTATTTTATAGGTTTCACCCTATGCACCCACAGATTTGTATTCAATTCAATACTCAAGCAGGCCCCAAAGCAATTTCTGGAGCTCCTTCTTTGAATAGGTCCCACATTTCCAGAATCCCTATGATCAAATTCCCATTCCCTTGGTCTCCTCAATCTCTTATCTCTGTCTCCTCAATGCAGCCAGACTGTTAGGTTCTTCCTGGATTCTTTCTCCCTGCACTGCAGTCTGGATCCTCCTTCCAAGCAGAATATTCAGGTAAATGTACTCTTTCCTTGTTTGTTTCCTTTCATTCAGTCCAGTGCTGCTTATTGTCCAATGTCTAAAAGAGGCGTCTTATAACTTTTCTATCAGTTTCTATTTGTTTACAGCAGGAGGGCATGTCCCATACCAATTACTCCTTGTGTGTGGAAGCAGAAGTCTCATGTGCTTTTTTTTTTATTTTTTTTTATTTATTTATTCATTTATCCCCCCCTTGCTGCCTGTGCTCGCCGGGCCAGCCAACCACGCCGCGCGGGCAGGCCCGCCCCCACCAGGAGGCCCCGGGAACCGAACCCGGGGCCTCCCATATGGCAAACGGGAGCCCTACTGATTGAGCCACAGCCGCTTCCCTCATGTGCTTTTTAAATATAGAATACCAACCTCATCTATTCAACCCTTTGACTATTTAATTCTATGTAAAATACATTTGCAAGAAAGGTAAGTTAAAGGGAATAAAAAGAAGAGGATTTTTAAAGGGATACAGTCACTATAAAGTCCTCTCAAATTTTTGCTTCCTTCTCTTAATTCTCTTTCCCCCTTAAGTTTGCCTTCCCTTTCCAACTTATTCAAGTATTTTATAGATTCCCTTTATTATATATTTCATATCCATCATATTTCCTTCAAAATTAGAGTATAATCTTTCTCAAATGATGTTAGTATTAAGGTCAAAGAAAGAGCTAACATGCAATCAATGTGAATTATCAACAAGTATTAATGAAATAATTGATTAGTCTTTTATGCTCAAATATAGCCTATAAAGAGACCATTAGAAATAAGGCCTCTCTTACACCCCAAGGAAACTATAGTGGGCTCTAGAATCTCAGGTGCTCTTGTATTCTATTCCTCTACTCTTTTGCAAGAAGTTCTTTCTCTGAATTTATTGTTCTCTGTTGCTGCTCATGGAGTCCTGAAACAATTCCATATAACATTTACCTTACATTGTAATTGATTTAAGAAACTCATCAATTTGACTCCTCAATCTACTAATATATTACTTTGGAGTAAAGCAATGTTTGTCAGCATGGAGAAATATATAAATTCCATTTAGAGAGGAAAAATTATCCTGTATGGAGTGGAGGTGCCAATAAGTGACTTGGTAGGGTAGCATGAGAGGATTAGTCTCCCAACTTCACCCCAAAATCTAATCAGCCCTTTAGGGCCATTCTTACAGAGACAATCCACATGTTCAATCTCATGCCCTAAGTCTATACAAACAGCAATCAACCTGACTGACCCTTGGCCTCTTCCCACATGGAAGTGAAGAAGCTACCACAGTCTGGATGCACTCTAAGAATGTGTCCACAGACTCTTGTTTGAGAAACTTGGACTTAAAACAATATAAAATCGAATTCCTCTAATTGCAATTCCTCCTTACAAAAGAAAAATATCATCTCCATAATTGGCGAAAGTGCATTTTAAGATTAATAATGAAATAAAAATACAAATTTAAAAATTATCATATAGTTTTCAGACTCTAGTTTAAGCTTCACTGAGTTAAACTTTAACTGTTAAAGGAATGTTCCTGACTAGAACACTAATGCTCTTCAAAGTATAGAACATTAACTAAATCACAGATTCTCTTACCATAACCCTTTTTTAAAACTATGGGTAGCTGATTCTGATTCAAGAGAAGAGAATAGAATTCAAGGGATTCAGTGCTTGGGCTAGCATGAGGAAGAAAATAATAGCTGTGGAAGAAGAGAGATAAAACTGTAAATTGTTTCCCCAAAGAATGGTTAAACTTTATAATCTTCTAATTAATTCTTTGTCAGTGTGCTTGTGTGGTAGTTTACGAACTGTCAGCACATCACAATTTTGGTGTGTTGTGTCCTTATCCACTTGCCTCTTGCGTTCTTCAAGAACATTTGTATATTCCATTTCTCTGTGGTCCTTTATCGCTGACATTTGAACATCATATTCTATTTGCACCTCTCTGTAAAACCCTGTGTATAATGTTATCAATGATTTAGTGTTTAATTAAGGCTTTGAATGCCTCACATCCTACTTACATTTGTTTCCAAGGGTTATATTAGTTTCCAAGGGTGCCTGAGAAAATCTTTTGAAAAATAAGAACAGATAGAATGGCACCAATATATGCCACGCATACTATGCTATTATTTAAAAAACTAAATTTTAAAAATTAAGAGTGTTATCAATGTTCATTAAGGTTGTTATCTTCTCCATATATAAATTACTAAATCATGGGCATCCCCTCTCTCACATTCCTTCTTACCGTTTAATAAACACAGCACTTCTTTCTTGATTAAGAAGTCATTTAGAAACAGGTTGAAGAGCCCTGTAAAGCAGGGCAGAGAAGTGAAAGTGGAGGCCAGCCTCTCAGGACAGTTGTCATGGTAGCAGTAACTGAGGGTTCAATTTTTTATTTTCAGATTATATTCCTTTTTTATTGGAAAGAACAAATCTATGCATATTTGCCTTTGGCTGTTAAGAAAAAAAATCATGTCTTTTATATAACATAAAGTTCTGCTTGAATAGAAACTATATAAAAAAGACTTTCAAAAATTATATTTAAAAATGATGTCTGGAAGGTGAAAAGTGTAAGGGAACAATGTGTGACAACTGAGAAGAGAACATATTGGGAGAAAACACTCATGGAACAACATTCCCTAATTTGGTCATAATCATCTGTTTTTATGTGAAGGTGTGTGAGCTTTGAAATCTGAAAACCCTCATTAAACTAAACAGGCTTTCAGAAAGGCTCAGAGGCGTGTAAACTCAGCTGGAGCTTATTACAAGATCAGTTATGTGTTTCTCAGAGGCTTTGTGGTTGTGAGCACAAACATCTGAGATAAGTGATTTCAAGCTCTCTCCAAGTTTGGGTCTAACAAAACTGGCCACTGTGAAAATACGTCCAAAAATCCCAGCACTGGTCCTAAGCTCTTTAATTCTACCCTATGCTGGAAACCTCTGTGCTGCTGTGTGTATCATTTGGCATTTCTGACCACAGAGCACAATTTACTGTTACATTTCACTATAAATTCGTAGCTGGCCAGACAATGTGCTCCAGAGTAGAATAAATACATGTTTTAATGAGTAGCTGAAATGTGACCTGGCCAATGTGAAATTTAAGGAACAAAGGGTGCTTTTCCATAGTTGAAGCCAATCACAAAGGGCGAGGAAAAAGCAATACCAGAAACAAATTAATCCATGACTCAGTCAAGTCGGGAAAAAAAACAGTGAGGGAGAGAGATGGCCTGCTTAGGAAATGGAAATTCACCACCAGATGCTAAAAGGTGAGGATTCAATGAAAGTCCTGAAATTAAATTATTCTGATCAATAACAGAACATATTAGGCAGTTGAATATTGCAATTTTCTCATTTAAGATGATTCCCAAGTCATTTGCTAAGAATTCTTTCTACCCACAACAAGTAGTGCCCTGATTGGCCACCCTTAATGAACAAAGAAATTTAAAAAGGTACTATCACTTCCTAATTTGGCCAAAATATTCCCTAAGTATTGCTTCAAGAGTATAAAGACTATATGGGCATTTTAAAATGGTATGATCAACCATTTTAAATAGAGTACCTAAAAAGCTGGGTGAAAATGTCTCTGCAACTCCCTTGGTGAAAAGAAATTACATCTTAGTGGTTCTAGCATCCAGTTGTAAAGAGAAGGAAAACCCAGGCAGTTCAAGATCATTCTGAAGGCAGTAGATCCTTAGATCAACTAGATTCTTCTGAAGGATAACATGCAAGAGAACTACAACAAAGAACAAGATAGCAATCTCAAACTTGAATTATTAACTTTTGTCTAGGAAACTAAACCATCCCCTGAATCCTTCCATTTTTAACAACCTCAAAATTAAAAGAAAAAACTCAGAGTAAGAAAATTTACATATATCAGTGAAAAAAAACTTAGTAAATAACTATTCAGTGATTATCATGTGCATAGCAGTACAGGTTTTAAAAAACATTATGAGATGTTACATGCTCAGCAACAGTATGAACACTGGATTTTCACTTAGAACTACAAGTTAGAAAGTATAAATGAAAAAGGAAAATAAAAAGTAAATATTCTATATTATTGCAGCTATATTTCTGAAATTTGTTCAAATTTGAGCATAAGTTCTTTTATTTGGTAATTTCAAATCCTCAAATGAAGGTTCATGAAAAGAGTTCCACAATAAGACCACACAGCTATGTGAGTAGTTTCTAAATGTAAATCTTAGGAAACAGAAACCAGAAAAAAACAAACTCAAACTTTTCTTTTTCCTTCGTTCTTCCCTCCCTTTCTGCCTCCCTTCCCCACTGGACATCTGTCCCCCCAAACCTGGCAAAAAAATGGCAATCCATCATACAATAACTAGAGCCACTATCAAAGGTAAGGCTTTGCTATATCTCCTAGTCACAACTTTTATTATAGATTCTTGATTAAATCACTGATTTCTCAGTCCCAAAGATCTGATTCGTGAGATAAATTTGAATAGCTATTTACATAAAATACTTTTTAAAATCCTTTGAAAAATGATGAATATCAAATGATAGTTATGGTATTGAAATAGGAGCATTCTCACACATTCCCAAAGCCATGAAAAACAACAAAGCTGTCCACTGTAAGGCCAGTAACACGTGCATTCTCCACTATACTTTGCTGTCTTCTGGGCTATGGGCATGCTGTCCAAATGGAGATAATGCTGGAAAAACAATCACATACTTTGCCTTGCTCCCTCTACAGCTCTTTCTCTCATGAAAGTACCTGCAATCATATGACTCCCTGCTGCACATACCCACTACTTCCTCTGAAAAGGGATGCCTCATACCCGGTGTCTATCAATGTCAGGAATCTTCAAGGTCCAAAAGTAGAAACTCAAAAGTCAGTTCCGTAATTCTGTCTCTCTCCACTGTACTGCCCAAACCTTCTCTTTCTCATTCAAGATAGACTTCAATCTATTCCACTTCTGCTTTCCTAAAGATAGATCTAGCATCTGACCCATGGACTGTTCTGCTTAGATTTCTTTTATTTATTTAGCCACTCTCCTTTCCATTAAGTTCAAAATCCCATTGTTTAAAAACCATTTTCATTCATAATTTTAACTTTGGACCTTAGTTTCACCCTCTTTTTGTATTAGAGCAAAGAAAAGCAAAAGGTAAAAAATATCTGAGAAAACAAGGAACGTATTTCATCAAAAAGAGGCCTGCTTGGCACCTCCTGGGATTAAAATTTAGACTGAATCTGAAATGGTAAATTTTTATACTATGATATATAGAAAAATAGATATTACCTGAATGTATTTAAAACCTTCTGGGAATAAATCTAAACTGTACATTCTTCTTCCTTGGGCATATAAATATATTGATGGTTTTTATCAGATATTGCTTTAAGAAGTCTGTTTAATAAATAATATGCACAGATGTGATTCAATGTGATGTTAAATTGGTGGCATAAACTTCTATTTTAATTTGAATAATATGTCAGTTATTAAAAAGACAAAGCAGTAAGAAGTGACTTAATAAATCATTAACTTTAATACAGCAACATCTTTGCATAGATATCCTGTGATTACTTTAAATCATTATTTTGTTGCACATAATTTCTAAATTTTGAAATAAATGTTCATGCCAACCAATTATAGGTGGTAATAATTAATGAGAGCCTCACCATTATCATATAAAAACATATTATCCTACATAATACCTTGACAGTTTACCAGTCAGTGACTGCTATTAGAAGTCTTAGTAGGTACTCAAAATAATTCTACAGAACAGTAATTAGGTATATGGATTTACAGCTTGAAAATGAAAAGAAAAAAAGTCCAACTTTACACTCTGTCTCACTCTGAATAAAACTGTCATTATAGCATACTGTAGATTTTTAATATTTCATAACAAGTCTACATATTTGCTGATTACTTTAATGCATTAAAGATAATAGATATATGCATTGGATAAAATGAAGTCATGATGGCAACCAAAAAGTTTTATCAAAAGCTAAGAAATATTAATTTTGTAGAAGAAATACATACAGAGATTATTTATTTTCTCCCCAAGTTTTATAGATGAGTAAGTTGATGTCCAGACATATTAAGCATTATATCCAAGGTCACAGTGCTAGAGAGTGCCAGAAAGTGAGCTGGTGTCTGAATGTCTTTGATATTTCCTCTCAGTTCTGCGTTCTTAGAAAGGATATGCAGGAAGAGTGACCCAAAGTCCAGCAAACAGAAATTCAGAACTGAAAGCCCCGAGCACTTTTCTTTGTCCAGAAAGCACTGTCCTCTAGGCTTACAGATTTTTATTTTTGAACAAAATCAAGGTAAATGACTTGAACTTTTTCCAGCTTTTCCAACAAAACCAAGGTAAAATGACTTAATGAGCTTTTTAACAGCTTTTCCTGGAAATCTTTAATTCTTACTAGATAGAAAAGTCATTAAAAGGGTGGTGGTGGTGAGGTAGCCACTGAATGCTAGCTGACAGCAGAAGTGAGAGCTAACAGCAAAGGAAAAACAGTTTGGGATCATTGATACAAGGGGCGATCTCACAGATTCCACCCCCAAAGGTCTATGGCATTATAAAAGAACTATAATTAATATTTACAGAATTATTGGTCTTTTAGAATAGACATATTCACATAGTGTTGAGTAATGCATTTGAAAAGATTTCCATTAAATTATGCAAAACAAAATTGGAAAATAAAATGTACTCCTGTTTTATTTGGAAAATTTGTACATCTGACCACCGTCTTCCCTGATGATAATAAATGAAGGATAACTCTAATAGAGTACTACAGTTTGGGATTGTGGTTTAGATGTATGAGTTATAATTTTCTAATAAATTGAAATGGAATTTTAACATTAAGCCTACATAGACCAATGACCAGAAAATGCTAGTATTAATAGCACAGATCTATGACAAATTTATGTAGATTTGTATATTTATGTAATTTGTAAAGATGGCACTAACCCATCAGAGTTATGGAAATACATAAATAATTTGGCTATTTAATGATGGTCAGTTAAAAATAAAATAAAATCAATCTCCAGTGAAATAAATAAACCATCTACCTTTTTAACTGTTATTCTTATGTTCTAAAATGTTTGATTTTTATGAAATTAATTTTGTTCTAGGTAATTGGTTTTTTTTCCTTAACATGAGAAAATGCACAAATTATTTACTTTTCTATAAGTTTAAATCCTTGAGGGGTATAACATCACACAGATTCAGTGTCCAATGGCCTTAGCAGGAAGGTTGCTTCAGAATTTAGCAACAACCATGACACTATTTCTGTGAGCATGAGTTACTTTTCCCCAGATTACTCTGGTTTTGTTAGGTTTGTCACCAAGATTCACCATGTTGGTTTTTTTTGCTTTGTACACATAAGCACATCTCTTGCCTAAATAGAATTCAGTTTCATCTCAGACATAAATGCCTTCAATTTTAAGAAGACCTGTGTGTTCCCTCTGGTTCCAGAGTCCCCACTTAGAGCCAGCAAAAGTCGCTTTGAACCACAGCCTTCCAGACATATTTGCCATTTTAGAAGTACTGTTCCCAGCAGGCCCCAGTTATTTGCTCCCAAACTTCAGCAGCTGGAGCTCCACTCACCTCCACAGGCTCCAAGATGGTGAAAAGAGCTAGATAATAGTTTAAAAAAAAATAGATACATGTAAGTATATATAATATTCAGGGACATAACAACACTGGAGAAAGGTGCAGAAGAAAGAACTGTGTGGAGAATTGCCCCAGCTCAGAAAGAGAGAAATAGAAGTTAGGGAGAAGAGTTTGAAAGTAAAATATTTTTGTTCTTATCAAAGCTATCTGAATGATATACCACAGAGGAACAAGAAATGGATATGGACACTGGCCTTCCAAATGAAGTTAAAAAGCTGATGTCATGAATCCAATAATTATGATGAGAATTACCCAGATCACCAAGGCACACATAATATACATTTTTGCTCTCACAAGAGGTAGGTACAGAAATATCATGGCACACCACAAGTGCTTACAGTTATTCATTCATTCAACAAATATTGAGCATATACTCAGGCACTTTTCTCTAACTAGAGATACAATGACAAAACCAGGCAAGGTCCCCTGTTTTCATGAGACTTACTATATAGTAGGGGAGAGAGACATTATACAGGTTATCACACAAATGAGGGTATAATATGATGAGATTAGAGGTATAAAGGAATGGAGCATCATTCTAAGAGAGCATGTAATGAAGAAAAATGACCTAGACAGTGAGATAGGAAGGAAAGGCTTTCCTGAAAAAAAAAAGGGGGGGGGGCTTTTTTTTTTAGCTAAAATCCAATGTTAAAAAGCTGTAAAGTAACTTTTTGGATGGGAGTGAGGAGGTAGCAGGAGTCTCCTTTGGTTAAGTATAGAAAAAAATGTTGTTAGTTCTCACCACATCTTCACACTACATGATAATCCCACATGAGTTCAATGTCTGAGTCAGGGTCTGCTATGTAGCTCTAACACATGAGATGCCCAGACTACTCATTCATTTAAGAATCCCCTGGAGTTAGACCTAGACCTGAGTTCAATAACTATATTAACATTTCTCCTATGGAATACACTTCTATCATGAGAAGCTCTATGACAATAAGGCTTGAAATAAGTCTGGAAAATGTGGCATATGCTATCTCCTCTTTGAAGATTCACCATACACATTATCATAATTAATGTTTATAAAGAAACATGTCTCCCAACCATATTTGATACATACACGTAACATATGTGTGTGTATATACGTGCATACACATATACATATATATGTACATATATTTATCATATATTTATTGATTACCTCCTAGGTTTATTGTAGAGACTATATGAACTAATGTATGTTAGGGCAAAACACACAGTAAATGCCTTCTAAGTGTTTGTTATTGTTATTTTAGCTAACTGATCTTAAGGAGGGTTTCTAGGCCACTACAAATGAGTAAAGACTCAGCAGCCTTAATCAAGCATACTCAGTGCTCTTCTATTTCTTGCTTGGTTCCTGTAGCTCCAATACAGCTCACATGATTCCTAATTGGCTGCAGCCAGGTCTTGAAAACCAAGGCTTTCATAACTTACAGTTCTGTGAGCCTATTAATACATATATTCATTATACACAAGATAGCTTATTTTTCTTCCATTTTAACCTATATTTGGTGAAGAAGAATTTAATAATTACCCATTTTCATGAACAACTCTCTTCCTTATATTTATTAGTATTATGACATTTTTGCATTAATAGCATCTACTTTGCTGGAACAAAGCAAGGGTCATAGATTGGGATGTTGGCATTGATACAGTAGAATGCCATTGTTCTGATTGTGCTGCTAATGATCATTTGGTTCCATGGATAACAATCTCATTTCCTCAAAGTCAAATCTCCAAGGAACTGTTGTATTTTCCCCTTCTTTGAACTGATAAGCAGGCAGTGCATCTAATTTTAAGGCTCAAAATGAAAACAATTTCTCTTACTTACTCCTCAAGATAGGAAAGAATTTCTTCCTCCCTTATAAAGTGCTATACAGCTCCTGGAAAGAATGCCATGGCTTGTGGGAGACTTGGGAGAGAGCCAAAAATAATAAAACCAACTTCCGCTCTACCAGAAGTAACATTTAATATATTGGCCTCTTAGTTCATTTCCAAGTGGCCAGATGTCCTCAGCAAAGCTGACAGACAATAGTAGGCGTTGGCCCCACCTACAAAGACCTTTCTAGGCACGTATTAAAATGACATCTGCAAAGGCAATTATGGATATCTGTGATGACTTGGGGCCTTGATTCAGGTAATTAGGTCATAGAAAAATGTATTATATTACCACCATCATTGGCCAATGATCAATTGTTGTCTCTCTTAAAGGTAGATACAGATAACACCTGACAAAGATTAAATCTGAAGCATATTGAGAGAGAGCAAGTGCACTTGATCCCATGAGAGTCTGAATTAAAGATAAGACACTGAAGAAAAAAATCTATAATTGTTTGTGTTCTTTGATATAAAGGTGAAACTTTATACTGTGACTTTGCATAAAATAACTTAATTTCTTTCATTTTTCATACATTTCAAAGGTAGTTTGTAAATATAATACAATCTACGCTAATAGGAAATAACTTCAATTTTTAAGAAGAAAATTGACCTGCCAATAGCCATACCAATATCTTGTGATATAAGTGATCCCAGGACAAGTTTGTACTTTACTTTTTAGGTGCCTGGGGACACAGTAGTGAACAATATAGACAGCCCAAAATTCAAGAGTTTTGCAGAGTTGCCAGGAGGCAATCCCAAATACACTAACTTGTTGACATTCTTCATCTTCTTCCATTTGTATTTCTATGATCCAATTTGCTTATAATCACAACTTAGTAAAGAAGGAAGGAGTCACTGTGGTAAATGTTGTAAGTGGAACATTTTGAGAGTTTTTATATGCCTTTAGAAGAGGGCAAAGGAAAAACCTCTTGAGAGAAAGATGGTTTACACTGAGATATCTGAGAAATTCGGGCCATCTGAACAGCCTGGCAACTGAAAGTTCTCAAAAATCTCTTTTATTCTCAGAGCAACTGGGAGTTTATAAAAGGCTGGTTATTTGCCTGTGTCATTTCATCTAGATCTGGTCATTGCACTAATTCGCATACCTTTTCACTGGAAGGGAAAGGGGCAGCTAAAATTTAGACCAAACATTTGTTTTAAGCATAATATTTTAAAACCAGTTATATGGTTATCCATACTAATGATATCAATACTGAAAATCAAGTGTAATTTGAACACAGAGAACCAAGAGAAACTTAGAGGTCTCTAAATTCATAAAAAATAAAATAAAATTCATTAGTTGAATCTGGAACACATTAAGAATCAGAACATGGTGCCTCACAAAACTTCAAACACAGCAATAGAAATTAAGATTCCCAACAAATCACTCAAGACATATGTATTAGTTTCCTGGCTGTTAAAATAAATACCATAAAACAGGGTTGGCTTAAATAACAGGAATTTATTGGCTTATAGTTTTGAGGCTAGGGAAGTCTGAAATTGAGGTATCAGTAAGGTGATGCTTTCTCACTGATGATTTTGTCATTCTGGGGCTGGCTGACAGCAATTCTTGGTCCCTGGCTTTTCTGTCACATGCCAATGCACATGGTAGCATCTTCTTTCTCTTCCAGGTTCTGCTGACTTCCAGCTTGTTTTCATTTCGGAGGCAAATAACACGAAATGGGTCTGGTTAAACAATGGGAATTTATTCGCTCAGTTTTGAGGCTGGGAAATTGTCTAAATCAAGACATCATCAAGGCATGCTTTCTTTCCAAAGACTGGCTGCTGGCAAGCCTTGGCTCCTATACCACATGGCAAGGCACATGGAGACACCTGATGTTCTCTTCCTTCTCTTCTGAGTTTTGTTGATTTTGGCTTCTGCTTCTGTAGCTTTCTCACTCAGTCTGCATTTCTTTCTCTTATCAAGAATTCCAGTAACAGGATTAAGATCCACCCCAGGCCCTGCCTTCACTGAGGTAACCTCATCAAAAGGTCCTACTTACAATGGATTCACACCACAGGAATGGATTAAATTTAAGAAAATATTTTCCTGGGGTGCATACAGCTTCAAACCACCACACAGCTTCTCGCTGCTCCCTGTGGCTTCGCTTCTCCTGTCCAATTTCCTTTGTTTATAATGATTTCAGCCATTCTGGATTATGGTCTACCATCATTCATTTTGGGCACACCTTAACAATACCTTCAAAGATCCCATTTACAAATGGGTTCACACCCACGGGAACAGGGATTGGGACTGGAACATGCCATTTGTAGGGGACATGAGGCAATCCCCAACAAGGTATTACACTCCAAATCCCACCTCATTTCTCTGCTCTTATTTATAGAAATACTCCTCCATAAGAAGTTATCTGTGCTCATTGCACACACCTTCACTTGAATCAACTCCAGGCAGGCTATCTGCCCAACCTCTACTTTCAAGCCCCTCTCATAAAGCTGCCGATGATCTTCACATTTCCAAATCCTATTAAGTAACCTCAGTCCTTACAGACATCTCAGCAGCATTTGTCCCACTTGGTCACCCCCTCTTTGTAGCAAAACACTTTCTTCCCTTGACTCCAGAATAGTACATTCTCTTGATTGTCCTCCTACTTGATTAGCTGTATGTTCTCCATCACCTTTAGTGAGACTCCCTCTTCTTATCAACTTCTAGATAAATGCTGGAGCACTCAGGGTTCATTCTTCAAAGAGCTTATTGTCTCTATTTGTAATTATTCTCCGGGATAATCTTCTCCAGTCCCATAGTTTTAAATACAATATATACTCAGATGACACAAATTACTATTTCTATCATTGAACTTCCCCCTGAAACACAGACTCATTTATCTAACTGATACTCAATATTTCAGGTTACATATATCTACAAGGTATTTTATACTTAACATGTTCACAACAGAACTCTTAATTACCAGGCTCCAACTGCTCCTCCTCAGTGCTTTCCATCTAAAGAAATGGCACCAACATCTATTGTTTAGGCCAAAAACCTTGGAATTGTCTTTGAGTTTTCTCTTTCTCTCTCACTCAATATCTAATCCATCAGCAAATCCTGTTTGCTCTCCATTAAAATAAGATATACTCAGATTCAAAATTTGCCACCATCTCCACTGCTATATCTCTAGTCCAAGCAGTCATCTCTCACCCAAATTGTAATAAATGCACAAGCCACATGCTTGTACTCTTATCACCCACAATCTATTCTCCACACAGAAACTGGAACATCTTTTAAAAACCTGTGTCAGATCAAATGGCTTCTCTTCACACTGAGAATCATCCCAAAGTCATAACCACAGCCTTCCAAGCTCTCACTCTCATTTTTTTAACCACTATTCCTTCACCCTGGCTTCTTTACTGTTTTTCAAATAAGCCATAAATACTTCTGACTCAGGGACTGCTGTTCCCCTTGCTCAGAATACTCTTTTCTCGATCTCACATGGCCAAGTCTTTCATTTTTGCTCATGTCGACTCCTCAGAGAGGCCCTCCCTGACCATCCTAAGTGAAAGAACAGCTCTCCCAGCTCATATCTTGTAACTGGTTCCATTTTCTTCAGAGCAATCATCATTATCTGAAGTTAGATCAGCTAACTGTCTTAATTTTTTTAAAAATATTCCTTATCTGTCTTCCAACTCCATTAGAAGCAGGGGCTCCATTAGAGCAGGTGCTTTTTTTCTATCTTATTCGCTAATGCATACCAAGAGCCTAGAATATAGACTAGTGCCTGGCACATGGTAGGTGCTCAATAAATATTGTTGAATGCATGAATAAATGAATCACAAAAAATGCAAGCTCTTTTACCTCACAAAAGTATTAGAGAAATTAGCTAACTATTATTTCAGTTTTCTTTAACATTACCAACCCAAGCAGTACTGAAAACAAACTCATCCTTTCTCAAAGGAGGCATTAGAAACTCTCTATCTGAAGACATTTTGGAAAATTTTGAAACCTAGCTATCTCTGGGTTTCAAAAGATTATCTCTCTTCATACTCCAATTCATGATTTTGTGGAAAGGAATTCCGTAATTAAAACATTTCAATTACCTGTATTTACTGGGACAGGCTGTTCCCCTTTGACTCTTAAAATAAATGGTCTTTATTTTTAGAAATCAGGATTTCCTTTCCTTGTAGAGGTTACAGCTCAGACACATTTGAACACTCAAATGTTTATGGTGTCTCTGGCAGACTGCTCACACTAGAGAAGCTCGTTTCCCCAATATAGAACGTCCAGATCTCTGAGGGTCTAATTCTCATTTTCTGTGCCACTGTGGGAATTTCCACTGTTGTCTTATCAGAGTATCTTGACCTTCTAGAAAACTTCTAGAAAACTTTAGTCAAGCCCTTAATATTCTTATTCACACAATCAGTAGATAACCACATGGGGTTTGCCTAGATCACCTCTCAAATTTGTCAACTAACACTCTCCACTTCCACAAGTCAACCACCAAGCATAGCTGGCCTCAGGGCCCTTGTTCTTGCTGTTCCCTTTAGCTGAACACTCCTCCACCAACAGCCCTATTGTATACAACACCTTCCTTCACCTCAAATATCATATTATTTATTTCATTGTATATATGTATATTATCTCTCTACTCACTAAAATGTAAGCTTATCTGAGCAGGGACTGTATGTGTTTGATCCATTATTGAATGCCCAGAGGCCAGAAGAGATCCAGGCTCAGAGTAAGTGGTCAATTAGCAATAGTTGAATGAATGGTCACTAAATAGCTCACTTATTTTCATCATCCCTTTCCAATTCCCCTCTTTGTTCATAGAATTAATTTTCATTATTTCAGAACCTATTAAGAGGAGCCTATCTTGAAACCTATGTTAGAATATAATTGCCTTTTTTAGTTATGAAATTATTCACTTTATAGATTTGGAGAACATTACTAGAATGTAAAGAAATATTACTCACAGTTAACAAATATTAACATATTTCATTAATTTATGATTTGACATATTTAAGAAGTCTGAGTTTGTGTCACTACTTCTCTGGAAAAATTTCCTAATTATCATCTTCCTACAAGATTCTACTGCCAATATACTGAAAATAATTTCAATGTAAGTAGCTTCAAAGAATTACATTTTAACAAAATTACAAGTCATCTTTGAACACATACTGAATCCAGTCCAAATACTTAATGTATTATGTCTATGTGGGACAATGTGTAATCTGTAACATAATTACTCTTTGCAATATTTTCCCAGTATAAAATATCAAAAGAAAATATTCAGATTCCATTAATTATCTGTATACTTAATTATTTATTAGTATTGAATACATATAATGTGCTATGATTTTTGGATTTCAAACTGGGGATAAACTAATTTCAATCTCTACAACTAACTAAAATATATGTTAATTGGATTAATGAAGCTAATACAAAATAAATAGTTAAATAAATAAATCAGAAAGAAATATATTGATAGGGGAAAGTCCTTTCTGATTATAAACCAAGAAAGCTTTTTGGTTCAAGATGGCAGATGGAGCATAAACATTAACTTTTCATCTCCAAAAATCCTACTGAAACCACAGTAATGAAGTACAAAGGGAATTTAACCCAAATAAGCACTGAATACGGGAATGGAGAGAACTATACATGGACTAAATTCTTCCAAATATCAAGAAAACAGAAATTTGATGGCATCAGAATTGATATAGGCCCCTACTTCTTATGTTACTTGGAGACTCTGTCTACCATTTTCCTACTCTAAGTCTCCAGAAAGAAGGCATCTCATCTGTATTATTCACTGCTGCATCCCCAGGACCTAAAACATGCTAGGCACATGATAAGTGTGCAATAAATATTTGTCTATGGCTTGAATAAGTAGCCAGTAATAGGAAATTAGGTAAATTAAGATGACTCATTTGAAGATGGTACCATAATATCACCTTTAAAATCTGATGCTATCACATATTAAGTTCTCAAAAAATATGCTCTGAATAAATGAACAAATGAATGAATGGTGGAAATGTGGGAAATTATGATGATGTTCCATTAAATGAAAAACAATATAAAATATACAATTGAGTTGCAATGTTGTTAAAAATGTATGCATTCATAAAACAAGGACTTAAAGAAAACTAAAAAGATGAACTGTAGATACAAGGAATTATGAAAGATTTATTGTCTTCTATGGTTTTTCTGTATTTTTCAAACTTTCTGTTACATTTATGTATTTGCTTTTAATCAAGGAGGGGGAAAGCTATTGTACAACAGAAAGTCTTAGTTCCATTGTTTCTTGGAAGCACTATGCTAGCACCTCTCCTACTCGCTCTAGCCAGCCAACTCATATGATGTGGTGTGCAAGACTATAGTCTCATTCTTCAAATATGAAAGAAGAAAGAAAAAAAAGAGAAAAAGGAAGGGTTGGCAAGTTAGAGAAAGGAAGAACGAAGCTATGGGTTGTGCTCTTTCTTCCAGGATATACTTTCTATACCCATGCAGATATGTCTGCATGTACGTGTGTGTGTGTGTGTGTGTTAGGAGAAGTGGGGCTCGACGGTGGTATACAAGGGTCACTCTTCCAGTGACTCATTTTCAACCACCTTTTGGGAGCAATTCTTCCATCACAGCATAGTCACTAGCAACAAGATGGACTCCCATGAAGGACAAGACTGAGGTCAGGCAGAACATGCCAGGCACACTTGGCTCTACTACTTACTTAATGGGTCATTACTTACCCATGCTGCATATAAACTGTGTGGCTATCTGTGAAGTGTTTAGAATAGGGCCTATATATATTAAGACACTAAAAGTAATCATTATTATATTATTACAGTTTAGTTATTAGGTAAGAAATAGAAATGATATGTAATCAGTGACTAAAAGATAAACCCCTACACCACTAAACCCTTATGTAATCACAAATAAATCATTTTTTTTCCTCCTACCATGTACAAGACAGCTTAAGAGAAAGTATAATCTCACGTTGCTGACAGAATTAGTTGGGGATGTACAACATAGAGAAATGAAAAGTTGCAAGCAATAAATTTTTGAATAATCTGGTTAGGATCATAATAAAAGAGGTATCACCAGACAGAATCTGATGAACTGCCAAAGGAATTATTTTCTTCTCTTTGCATTGTAGGGAAGAAGTGTCACTGCATAAACAGTTCAGTAGAAACCCCGTAAGAGAATCCATTAATTCCTGTAAAGCAAATTTGTGAAAAAAATCATCTCTGGATTTTAAAAATTATGAAGTTTGCCACAATTCCAAATCATCACACTTTTGTGCCGGGGGGATATGCAATGCAGCAAGGAGACATTCAAAATAATCAGAAAATGTTATCATCTCATTCAAAAGATCTGTCCCCCAGTATGATGGATATTTGTGGTTTTGGTGGTGAGTTTTACCATTCAACATCCATTCTTCTTTTAAGGAATAGTGTATTAGTCAGCCAAAGGGGTGTTAATGTGAAATACCAAAAATGGGTTGGTCTTTATAAAGGGTATTTATTTGGGGTAGAAGTCCACAGATACCAGGCCATAAAGCATTAAGTTTCTTCTCTCACCACAGTCCATTGCCACATGTTAGAGCAAGACAGTTGCCGGCGTTTGCCAGGGTTCAGGCTTCTGGGGTTCCTCTCTTCCCGGGGCTGCGTTTCTCTCGGGCTTAGCTCCTATTTCCTCCACAAGGTCAGCTGTAGATGATCAGGCAAACAGCTTGCTTCTCTTCTCTTCATTCCAACATCAAAACTGCTTCTCAAAAGACTGCTTCAACTTTCCTTTGCCTTACCTTTTATATTCAATTCCCCACCCACCAAGGGGTGGGGCTCAACGCCCTAATCCTAACCTAATCATGCCCAGATTAACAGATCAGTTTACAAGCATGATTCAATTATATTTTTGGAATTCATAATTACATCAAATTCCCCAACGGTTACAAATAGCATTTTACTTTTTGCTGGGAGGAAATTACTATTCCATCCTTGGTCTATTGAATGTAAAAAGAAGGAACATTGTCTTCCTCTAGTGAAGGGGTAATGACATGACCTAAACTATGGAAACTTTGCTGTGACTCTAATCCTTGAGCTGAATGTCACCAGGGTATGAGATGGGGATTCTAGATTTTTGAAAACACTGGCACACACTATTAGTTGAATATCCATTAGCTATTCTCATCCTTTCTTTGAAAATGTCTGAAAATTGCTATTCCAGACTCCCTGAAGCTAGGGAGGCCATGTGATCTAGTTCTGGCCTATAAGATATATGGGGACGTCTACTAATAACTTCTGGAAAAGCTTTTTCCCTCTTCATAAAAGGACAGGGCATATTAATTAAGCTTTCTCACTGCCTTGACCCCTCAGATGCTTTCTGTATTTTGCCATGGTTCCATAAGGATATGATATCTAGAATGTTAGTAGCCATTTTGTGGCCAAATGCATAAAGCCAAGAGAGTCGCAGAGATTATAAACCCTGTATAGTGTTGAAGCTGCAGGAGAGACCTTAGAACCTCCTGCCTACAAACTTCATGTTAATGTGCCCATGTAGTTTAATATTAATTAAGGGGGTTTTTAAATGACAAATCACTGAAGGCATCTATAATAGATTGATTACTTAAATGACCAGCAATTACTTCCTTCCTTGTACCCACATCTATCCCTGTACCATGTAATTTTTTCAAACATATAAACTATAGTTGACAGTAATATTTTAATATTTTTACAACCATGGCAAAGTAGTTACTAAGAGTCAATAATGGGGGGGTAGTAATGGGATTTTTCCTTTTGGAGTAATGAAACATTCTGAAATGGGCTGAGCTGATGACAGCACAACTCTATGATGAAACTGAGAGCTATTGCACGTACACTTTGGATGGCACAGTAGGGGACTGAACCCCATGGTGAATGATGGTCTATGGTTAACAGTACAAATATGAGAACGTTCTCTCATGAAGTATAACAAAACTTGCAATTGAATAAATTATATTAAAAAATAATTTATAAATAAATTATATAAAAATTTAATGCTCAAATTTCATTACATTCATTACTTTCAAAAGTTTACTACACTTTAGTATTATCTATGCTCTAGAGGTTTTTCACATCAATCAAATCTCGTTGTAAAAATCCTATATAATGATGTTCTGTTGCACATATCTTCCCAACTCTGTATTCAGTGATGTTAGGCAGGTAGTTTGGAAACACCCATGAATGAAATATTTACACCATAGTAACTAGCAATGGCCACAAATCAGATTTTTTTTACTTCTCAAATTATTTCACAAATTATTTTTACTTCTCATCTAGTCTTAGGAATCTGATGGTGAAAATATTAATAATGATAATTAAAATGTGGTGTTATCACATTGTGAATGGAACACACCAGCAAACAAAAAAAGCCTGAGGAAATTGTTTCCAGCATTCAAAGCTATTATTCAGTTCAGCAAAAAATTCATTCATGTCATTGAGAACATATGAAGTTCTGACATATAACTTTGTGGTTTCATTTTCATCTTGTTAATCTCAACAAAAATATCAAATAATAGTCATGTCAGAACTACATTCATTAACCATTTGCAATTATAAGTTGTTTATAGACACAAGAGTTTGGAAAAATAGCCAAAATTATTCTGTTAGACATAATTTGCTATATGTAATTTACAATAAAGTGTACTGTTTTATTATCGTTGGTATGCTACACACATTTTATATCATGAAAATTAACAATAATTTTTTCAGAGAGTTGGTTGTTAAACATTTACCAGGGAAGCATGGCATATGGGAATCCCCTATATTTTTTATGTAACATTTATGTAATCTAAGTATCTTTTTTAAAAAAATTAAAAGAAACAACACACACACACAAAAACAAAAAAAACATTTACCAGCATACTACTGAGTTCGATATAGTGTATCACCCTCCGTCCTAAGGACCAGAATACTGAGTCAGAGATTTTTCTAGTTCTCTATCAAGAAAAATTGAAACAAATAATTTTCTTCTGAAAGAATGCTCAACACTATAGGAAAAAGGTGGCATAATCATTGAAAGTAGGTTGTAAACTTACTTATAAACCTACCGGGAAACCTGGAGTAATGGTAATGGGTGGTCTTGGGAGCTGGATTTCCAAATACAAGCAATTTTTATTTGCATTCCTCCCCATGAATGAAGAGTCAACTATTTTTATTCTATCATGCTCTTTGAAATATTTGCACCTATTAGAAATAGGAATCAGGTAACACTTTCATATCTATTGCTTCTTTTTGAGGATCCATGAGGGCATCACTGACCTAACATGATAAGGTCAAAGGGCAAAGTGTGATGTTAGTTGATACAGTGATTAACACTAATTTTTCTGTTTCTGTGAAATCCTCATACAATCTAAAGTACTAAATATATATGTGTGTATATAGAAGGAATATATTTAGAAATGAACTTTTGTGATTTCCTGTTTTTTTCATAACCTTTATTTCATATTGCCAAAATATGTGCATGAAAATAAGGTCAAGGAACCTAGTCGTTTAGTCACTCCTACCATTTTCCTCCCAAAGTCATATTAGGAACAGAGTGTGGGAGGTGTACAGGATAGATCTGAAGGCTGAGGAAAACCAACTCCTCGTAGAAAGAAATAGTGACTGAGGCTGCGTGGCTGTTTGAAACAGGGGGGAAAAAATGTAGCAAGAGAATAATGAGACAAAAAATTTTTAAAGAGAGAGTAAAAGGGGGGGAAAAAGCCTATGGAAGAAGTAGCTCAATATGGTGAAAAAATTTTGTGAAAAGACAGAGGCAAGGGATGTGAAAGAGGCAAATAAATTAACTAGGAAGAGAAAAAAAGAAAAAAGAGAAACCACACGGAAACAAATTTGCCAGGGAGAGAAACTTCTAGATGTAACATGATTAGAATTTCTGGCTTACTATGCTATGATGAGTATTTCAGAACCCACTTTCTGCAAATTTTTGTCAAACCTTCTCTTTAATCTTAAATAGCCAGCCATTTTCTCCACTTCTGGGGCTCAGATCCTTGCGTGGCTCTAATTTCATAACTATAAAAGAAGTCAACACTTGTGCCTGAGGCAGGTGTTCACATATGGTCTTAACATACTCTCTTAGCCTACTTTTGTTGTTCTGACTTCTCGATCATTCCTCAGACAGTAAGTAGGTATTTGCCATTTCTGGTCAAGCAGAATCCAATCTCCCTTCTTTTGGAAATGGTATGCCTGCTTCCTGCTTCCCTTGGCATTGTTTTTTTTCTCTTTTATCCCTATGGCTCATTTCCCTATCCTCCCTATTCCCAAGCAAGCCATCATAATATATTTGGTGTATACCTTTTGTTTGAATGTGTGCTTGCAAAATGTACATTCATATTTTGTATGCATGGATTTTGATTTATACAGATAGCACTTGAAGCAACATATGACTTTCTTCCTCCCCCTGGCCCCTCACAGCTCTGTTAATGATCTAGTGCACATCTAATACATTATTTCTATCTGCTGCATAATACTCCTTGGTATCCACTATATTCTACCTATCCACTCTTCCTGTGATGTCTACCCACTCACCACCCCTCCACACAATGCTGCAATTGATATATATATATATATATATTTTTTTTTTTTTTTAAAGATTTTATTTATTTATTCATTTATCCCCCCCTTGCTGCTTGTGCTTGCTGGGTCAGCCAACCACGCCGTGCGGGCGGGCTTGCCTTCACCAGGAGGCCCCGGGAACCGAACCCGGGGCCTCCCATATGGTAAACGGGAGCCCTACTGATTGAACCACAGCCGCTTCCCTGCAATTGATATTTTGACACACATCTCATGTACCTGTGTGAGATTTTTTTTGGATATACACCTCAAAGTATTAAGTCACAATATTTGTATATTTTAGTTTTCCTAAATAATGCCACATTGCTCTCTAGGATGGTGCACTAGGCTACACTTTTACCAGCAGTACATGAGGATTCTTAAATCCACACATTCTTGCCAACACTTGGCATTACCCAACTTTCTAAATTTTTGCAGTTTAATAGGTAAGAGATGATATCCCATAATTGGTTTAGTTTGCATTTTTCTAATTACAAAAAAAATTGAGTTCATGCACATTAGAAGATTCTTCCTCTATAATTGGCTGTTCATATTCTTCGCCTTTTTTTCTGTTGATGTTGCTGTCTTTCTCTCGTTGATTTTTAGAAACTTTTTGTACTTTATATATTGAGCCTTTGTTGGGTTTTAGATATTATAAATATCTTCACCCATTTAGTCCCATGATTATTAATGTTATCCATGGGAGCAGAAATCCTTTAAATGATGTCATCAAATTCATCAATTTTTCATTTTATGATTGTGCTTTCAAAGTTTGGTTTAAAATGGTCCTCTTCACCCCCTCCACTATAAAGATATTCTCCTAAATTTTCTTCTATTCAATTTCTAAATTTAGCTTTCACATTTAGGACTTTAATCTACCTAGAGCACACTTTTGCATATGGTATTAAATAACCATTCAGATTTATTTTTCTCCATACGGTAAGCCAATTTTCATATCATCATCTACTAAACAAACAATTGTTCCTCATTGATTTGTGCTGCCACTGCTTATCACATATAAAATTCTCCCATATACATTAGTTATTTCTAAGCCCTTCATTCTATCTCTTGTCTGTCAGTTGTACCAATACAACACTTTTCACCTTTTTAAAAAACTTACTATGAATTGGTATTATGTCTTATTATGTCTTAATATTTGATGGACAGATGCTTTCCTCTTCAGCTATTACTGGATTTTTACTCTTCCATTAAATTTTTGGCATAAGGTTAGTAATTTTTCTCAAAATATAGGACTGAATTGGAGATCAAGGTTAATTTAGGGATATTTCACGTGATTTTTATATTAAATTACATCATCCTAAGAGCATGTACTCTCTTATACACATCGTCTCTGTTGTTTTTTACTAGATTTTTAACATTTTACACAGAAATCTTGTATAATCTTGGCTAAGTCACTTCCTAGATTCTTGTGTTGGTTTTATTTTCCATTATAATTTCTAGTTGTTTATTGCTGGTATAGAGAAATACTATTGACTTATGAAAGTTGGTTTTGCATCTAGGAACTTGCTTAAATCTCCTAACAGTTCTAATAGTTTGTTAATTCTCTCTCTCTCTCTCTCTCTCTCTCTCGCTCGCTCGGTGTGTGTGTGTGTATGTGTGTGTGTTTGTATAAGATAGAGGGTTATTTCATTTGCAAATATGAGAGCTTTAACATTTTCATTCCAATCCTTCCATTTCATTTTTTGTAAAGTGTAGTCTTTGATCTATTATCTTTTTCTTGTTCCAGATCTTATAAATATATGATAAATTTCTCCATAAATAAAACGATTGTTGTAGGGTTTTGGGGTACATAATAGTTATCAAATTAAGAAAGTATTCTTCTAATCCTTTCTTCCTAAGATATATTTTTTCATAAACAGGTATTGAAACTTAAATGTTTTTTGGCATCAATTAAGATAATTTTTTTTCCTCCTTTGATCTAACAGTGTGATGAATCATTCTGACAGATTATATTAAATATGAAAACAAACATGCATTCCTGGGATAAATCTTACTTGATCATGATGCATTATTTATAATATGCCATAGGAGCTGTTTGGTTAATTACTTTGGATTGTGATCTCTCCATTCATATGTAAAACAGGCCTGCCCATAATGATCTTTTTCTCTACTGTCCTCATTTGGCTTTAGAATTAAGATTAAACTTGCCTCATTAAATAAGCTGGACAGCTTTGATTTATTTCTAATTTTCTGGAACAACTTTCCCTAATAGGAATTGGTGTTCCCTAAAAAGTTTGGTACAACTGACTTGCAGAGCCATCTGGGCCATGGTTGTATGTTTTTTTTTTTTTAATAGGTAATTGATTTATTCAAGTCATTTATCACATTTTATCATTTCAAAAAATTTTTGGAAATGTATTCATTTTACCTTGATTTTCAAATCAGATATTATAATTTGGAGAAGTGAATCTACCCCCAAGTCTAGGGGCAGGGCTTTTATTTTAAGCTGACTAAGAAGCATAATCTTGCTCTTTGTCATAGTAAATGGCTCAGGGATAGGGTATACCTAAATTGAACCAGACAGAATGAAATTTTTGTGTATAAAGAGTTGAAAAGTGATGCTCTTCTTTGCCTGGCTTAGTAGCTTAGGGATATGAGGCTTGGAGTCATAAAAGAGAGACTGGACTTTAGTGACTCACTGTGTAGGATGGAGCCAAACTGAATCAACAAAGCCAAGAGATGTGTCCTGGTGACACTGTTTGAGTCTTAGATAAAGGCAAATCTACCCCTGGTCATTTCTGTTTTGTGTACCAACAGATTCCCTCAAAGAAGATGCTTCTACTGGCTTCTGTCTTTTGTATTCACAGGAATCCTAAAAATTTGGTCCTTACACCTTGGCCTGTAACCTTGGGTCTTCTTGATTCCTTATTGATCACTGACGACCTGCCTCCTAGAGCGGTACCCTCCTCTGGTCTAAGGAAAACTGTTAACTCTGTGGCCCTTGTCCTGATATTTAGAATCCTCATTTTCTGCTTGCTCTCAAGTATGCTGCAACAGAGTCCTCCTAGGCAGTAGTTGTAATAATGCTTTCAGATTTTGGCTATCTTAGGACCCTGTGAATAACTAGCTTTCTCTTTAACTCTCCACCCAATCAGCCTGATTCCACATTTCCCAGGTCCCAGAGTGATCGTTTTACAGATAAAATAGAGATTTACCTATTATCACACACATTGATCACTTAAAAGTCGATAATTATTCCTCAGTTGTGACATTACTCTGATGAGAAAGAAATAGTAAATATATATATAACGTTTATATATAGTCATACTATATAATGTTTATACATATTCATTTTTTCCTCTAGTAAGTTCTGGCACTCCAAATACCCCATTGAGTTTCCAGAACATATGATATCATTTCAAAGACATATGACAGAGAAACAATGTTTAGATTTCCAAAAGTGACACAAACTGAATTTTAACTTGAGCAAACTGTTATACCAAGCTATGTTTAAAAACTTTAGATTTAGAAACAATGACACATGCTGCCAAAGTCTGTTTGAAGTGTTCTTTCTCTGTGCTATGTATAAAGACTTCCTGTGTTTTTAAATCAAAATTTACTCAGTGACGAAGGTATGCTAAAGATTTTGAGGATATCTGAAGGAGTTTAAAATGTACATATGGTTGTTCATCTCTTACCAAGTAAACTTTCAGGAATAAAAGCAACATTGGATAAAAAAATAAGGAAAGGATAAAAGACAGCCCTTTGGAATAAAACTTTAAAAGAAAGCACAGCACAACTTCCACCAAAATGTCCAATATCTGACCCTGATCTCTATATCACTTGATGGAAACAGGACCAGAGTGGCTAATGGGTACTTATGTGGTTTTAGGAACTATGCCACTGGGCCTTCCTATGCCTCATTGCAGACTGGGGTCTTTACCACATAATCACAAAGTCTGGGGTCCTGTGGACAACATGAGGTAAACTTACATGTGGCAAGACCACAGTGGTGGCCCCAGAGTTGGGGGATGTGGGGTTTCAGAATTATATGAAAGGATCAGGATACCTCATAAGGGATTGCCCTTTGCCAGTGATTGCTGTTTATGAAATTTATGAAAAAGGCAGCATGGCTAGGGACCTATTTCCATGTCTCTTTTAACTCAAATGTTCTCTGGTAGAATAGACCATTTGTCTTTGTCATCCCATATTCCATATAGACTCCACGTTTTTAATCTTAGATTTATTTGTCCACATAGTTGAAAGATTAAAAAACCATTTAATTGCAGACCCAAGATTTTCAACTATGTGAAAAAAAAACAATTATAAGATATGGGCTAAACTATATATGATTGTTAATAAAGACCAGCAGTGTCCATATGTCATATTGCTAGTAAATTGGAACAGCTCCATCCCCTGAAGTCCATTAGCTGTTTCAGCATCTGTAGGTCTAGCACAGTGCCTGGGCATATAGCCAAGCATTGTGCTAAACCCTAAAGATTTTGGGATGAAAGACATTTCCTGCTTTCAAGGAGCTCACAGTCTGGAGAAGTATGCATTATCTTCAGAACAATAAAGCTAAAAGCCAAATGCTAAGCAAGCACAGATGAGGTGCACCTTGCCCTCCTGAAGCCTTCTTGTAAAAAGTGTCCCCTAATCTTAGTTTTGAAGCATTACGTGTAGCTGGGCGAAGATAGAGAGACATGTGCAAATGTATGGCATTCCATGAGAATAACTAATTGTAGAGTATGACTAGAACAAATCATATATATATTTTTAAATGGCAAGAGAAGTAGGCAGAGAATAGTCTTTCATTGCCATACTAAGGACTTTTCACCAGCTTGACTGATTTTTAAATAGAAACATGGCATTGTCATAAATGAAGTTTCCCAAAGATCAGCAGTATGAAGACAGGTTTCATGGGTATGAGAGTGGAGACCAGGCTGAAAGGCAGCAATCCAACTTCCTGAAGGTAGAGTCAGTGGGAACAAAGAGAAGGATGGCAGATTTGATGTGGAGATTGTAGTGTGTACAAGGGAAATGGCAGACACAGGACAACTTTCATGTTTGGGATTTGAGCCACCTGTTAGTTTGCATCACTATTTTCTGAAATTGAGAATACAAGGGGAAAAGTACACTCAGGGGGCAAGATGGGAATGGTTCTTAGGAGCTATGTAATGCCAGGATGTAAGGTTTGTTTCCTGGGTGTGCCGCTCCTTCTAACTGTATTGCTGGAAAGCTAGTAATTTTCTGTCAAAATTATAGTTTCCTAAGGAGTACATAAAAATCTCTTTTCACCAAGATAAAAGGATAGAAAGGAGAAAGAGATAAATGAAGATACTTCAATGACTGTCATGTGCAATGTGGAAGAAAAATAGGAAAGTGATAACCAGAGAAAGTGGAAAGAGAATAATTAGCAGCAGCAAGAGCCAGCTAACCCTTAGCAGCTGTACAGACTTGACCTCAAGAAGGTTACAGAAGGGCTTTCAAAACCCTATGACACAGCAAACCATGGAAGTCAAAACCTCCAGAGATGGCTGGCTGTTCAGTGGGAGGTCATAGACCAAGGCACCTCTTGCTAGTAAATGACTGTATTCTCCCTGAGTGAGCCGTGTAGAGACAGAAACAAGAAAGGAATACTTTACACCTATTTTCACAGTTAGAGACATTTGGCAAATATATAACTAGGGAAGTTTAACTGCAATATCAGGACTTCTTTACATCATATTTTTAAAAAGTCAGTTCCTCAACTGGGCTTTAAAGCAGAAGGAATAAGATACACAAAGGTGTTGTGCTTTGTCCATACTTTATTTTTTTACCAATATTTAAAAATTGGTAGGTTTCACATAATCTCTGATTTTTCTTCAAAAATTAGAAGATCTGGCCACATGAGGCCCACCTTCCCTCAAAGCATCCAAAGTTGGAACTGAGAGATGCCTCCTTCATCAAGAAAGAAAGCATGCTAACTTTGGAACCTAAAGCTATCACTCTTGAAGAAAAGAATCCTCCTGTTACATTAGATATTTTCCACACTGCAATTATATTCATATGATAATAGCATATTCACTTGCAGTAGAAATAAATGTTTAAATATGGGAGTTCCTATACTTAGGAACTCTCAACTTTCATTTTTAAGAGTATAGCCACACTGCAAAGCAATAGTGTTGCAACATTTTACAAATGTGTTCATTACTCATATGTGGTCATTTTGGTCTCAGCCATCACACTGTTCCCTAGTCTCTGGAGTCTGGTATAACTGTGCTTGTTTTGAGGTGTTCCACGATTATAGCTAACACATGATATTGAGATTAGGTGCAAAACCTAAGTGGAGAAAGTGCCAGGAAGAAAAGGCGTAGTATTATTGGGAAAAATCAATAAAGAAAGTGATTAGGAATATTCCAAGTACATGTGAAATTCTTCTAAAAGGACATGGGAATTGCCTGGCACATGAGAAGTTCAGGGCTCATGCAATGAACCCTAATTAATTTAAAACTGCAATCTTTCTCTTAGTAGGAAAGTAAGATCAATCATTAAGCTGGTTATATCAATAAAATGTGCTTTGCATCTTCATACTTTAGTTAACTTTAATCACTACCAAAACACTAATTCAAAATGTAAATGTTCCAGAAGTCACTACAGGCTGGATAGCAACTGCATTACTAGCTCTCACATTTTGGCAGTAGTTGGAGTTGGTACAACTTAGTGATAAGTCAGAGTCATTTTAACACAAAAGGAAGGGCTTCCATAAAAGGTATAAACCTTTAGTTTGATGCAAGAAATGTGAAAGTCCACCAACCCTGTGGAAAAATATGAGAACCATCAGTACAAAGGTAGAAACTGGCATTGTGTGCTTTAAGGCACCAAACTCGTGCAAGTGAAAATCTGATGTATGTGGCAGGATCCACCAGTGAAAAATCTTAAAGAGCACGCATAAAGCAGATTTTATCCATATATTTTCTATATGATTCAGAAACAGCATATTTGTCTTTGAGAAAATAGTTTCTATTTATAAAATGAATTTCAATTTTTTTCACATTCAAGGGTTTATGACTGAAAGTTAAAATAGATTGATCAACCATACCCTTTACTATAATCACATGCAAAAGCTTTAGAAATACATACCTCCCCAATGTTATTAAATAAGATGCCTTTGTGTCCAATTAATGGGCAGGAACCATTGTTTACTATTTCGTATGATGGCAGTTTTCAATGTTCTCTTATTTTTCCTTGTAGAAGGCAGCATTCCATTCAGCCAACACAAAATTCCTTCTTTACTCATATTAAAGAAATTGTTCTGCATTCTAGTGTGCGTAGTCACTGAGTTATGTCAATGAGAGACTATACACAGTTCAATCCTGCTTGCCCCAGTGGTTTATCAGAACAGCTTCTAGAATTCAAATTTACTTTAAGGTGACACTTAAGTCTCACTATCTTGAATTCCCTCACCTTCTTAAACATGTTAGTTAAAATGCATATTGATGAATTATTTGTAGATCACTACCTATTTGCTCCAGTCTACCAGGCCTTACAACACAGTCAATCCACTTTGTTCTTCAGGTTTTGTAGAACCTTCATAACACATATATTTTTCTTGATAATAAACTATTGTCTGCTTATGTTTGGATAGCTTGTACTTATATAGTTATATATTAAACATTGTTCCTAACCAAAACTTTTATAGAGCAGGTGGTTTTAAGCATATCTTTGTTATCTAGATTGCATAATGTTTTATCTTTAATTACCATTTTCGCCAATTGTTTTAAGCAACCAGTATCAAAATCTCTCTAACATATAGAAAACATGCTTTCTTGCTTCCTTAAGTATATTATATTAAGCATAATTTATATTTTGAACATTGTCTTGAAGTCACCCTAATGAACATCAGTAATTACTGGAAGCAACACAGTGGTATATCAACAGCACTAGCATTGTAAAATCCTGAGCTCAGTGCACAAATATAGCAAGTTATTTAGGACTGTCTGAACCTTGGATTGCTTATCTGCAAAATGGGAATAAGAATATAGTTTTCTTATGGTTGTTGGGATGACTGAGTTAGATAATTAACAGCACTCAAAAAGCATAAGTATGCGTCATTCCTCTCCAAGGCTGAAGTGCTCTGAGCATTTGCTGAAATGACGAGACTTCTACTTTAAATGGGTTCAGACTATTGCACATTTAGACTTCTCATGCTCAATTTTATAATTATTCTCTATTCTCCTGTACTATAAGCTGAACTATCACTGGTATCATTATATTAGTCAGTGGTCCAACAAGTAAAAAGAGGGAACACAAGATACAACGAATAACGGGAGTCTTCTTTTTAAAACAGAGATGAGTTCTCATACTTTCCCCCTCAATCAAAAGAAGTGGGTTTCCCTAAACAAAGAGATTCTTGAAGTGAGGTGATGGAAGAAGATGGGCTACAAACTGACGTAAGACAATTTGGTCAGTCACAATTGCCTGACTTTTTTGGTAAACATTGGTAGCCTTGGACAATCAGAAAAAACATATTTCAGTGAAAACAAGCTCTAGACTTAACTATGGCACAAGTTAAACATGCATTTGGAAGCAAGCATAAATACCTGTTCCTGTAGATGCTTACACTCCCCTATCTTTGTCTTTTTAGGCACTCCACTGACAATGATCACCCTTCCAGCATGTTAGGCAAACTTCTAGTCACATCAGGAGACAGAATACTCCTTTGAGTGAAACACAAGAGAGCTGGCAATATTCTTTTCTTGATCTGATGGTGAATACATGAGTCTATGGTTTATAATAATTTGTTAAACCATACTTGAAACTTTATGGACTTTTCTGGTTGCAAGTTATATTCCATAATGAAAACAATACAAGAAGAAGAAAGAGGAGGAGGAGACGGGAGAAGGAGAAGCAGCACTGAGTTAAACTCCAAGTTTCTTGAAACCAGTGATAATATCTTTTATTTTGAGTGTAAAATGTCAGATCAGTTCTTAGAATAGTGTCTTTTCAGTATGTGCTGGAATGACTATCCAAGAAGAATGGGGAATAATATCAGGATATCATAAAATGACACTTGCTCAAAGCAATTTTAGCCTTGCTACACTTATATACAGCAATTTTAAAGGTATGATAATGACCTTAACTGTGGCTTTGTTTTCATGGGTATTACCCATGAAATTTACGAATGGTGAACGGTGTTACTGTATTGACAATATGATAAATCAATTATCAACATGTCCTCCAGATACAATATAGGGAGGCAATATGTGACTTTTCTCTCCTCAACCTTAGCAGGAGTGAAAGTTCTACGAATACATAAATAAACTCAGGTTACAGGTGCAATAGAACAGAATTTGTGGTTGATATTTATATAGTGATATTTGAACAGTTCTTAGTGACTTCAGTATATATAAATATAATCTCACTATTATGTTTTGTAAGCACCTAAAAAATGTAGTTGGAAAAAACTGTGACTGCCAAAACACAATCCAATTAAATGACTTCTGCCAGATTTTAAGATAATATTTTAGGGGCCAAAGGATGGGACCGTTTCAAATACTGAGCTTAAGTTCAGAGTTTTAAAAGATTATAAATATTGGGGGCGGGGGGCGGGTTTGGAGAAGAAAACAAGAACTTTCATTATAACATTTGTTCAATATACTGCATATTATTTGGGGCACTTTGGTATCACTCTGTGTACTGGATTTAGATATTGACTAATCAATCCCTGACTGTCTTGAGGGAGAAACTCTACTCAAGGCTTTTTCCCTTCTCCCAATCGAATCACATTTAACTTAAAAACACACTCCCCAAAAAGAAATGTTTGTTTTAGTAACCTGTAGTTAATCTTGTACTATTCCTAATAATATCTCCGACCTTCTCTCTCAAATCCTGATTTTCATGCTGCCAGACTCCTGAATCTTCTTTTCTTCCTCTACAATAGAAAACCTGTCTAGGTTTTCTTCTCCATCTGAGATATCTGTCCAGTTTCTGGAGGTCTTGCTCAATCCACCAACAGAACTCCAACTCTGAAAGGGTCTCTCGCAACCCATGTAGAAATCCCACCTAATTCACCTCTGATGAGTGCTTATCCAGCTTGAAAACCTTGAACAGTGGTGAACTCAGCCTTCAGTGAAGAAGATCCATAATCTGTGCTGTATAAATTATAAGGAAGTTCTTTCTTACCTTAGTTATCCTTGTAAATAGTACAAGTTGGCCCTTGTACATTTTAGAGTCATGCAAATCACATCTAACCCCTCAAACACATGCAGCTCTATCATATATATCTGTAGAGTGGCCTTACCTTTTTATTTCTAGGTTAAACATATTCAATTTCTTTAACTGTTCTTCAAAGGATATGGTTGGTTTCAGGGTTCATTATCATCCTGCTGGGTCTCCTTTGACTGAATCCCACTTTGCCAATATTTCTTCTAACATAAAGTGCTCAAATTGAACAGGGTACTCCACACTCTGCATTTCTATTCATACAGCCTGAACTGAAGCCGTATTTTGGTAGCAGTGTTACACTGTTACCTGAAAATCTAAAAAACTCCTCAGAGTTTTTAATATACAATTAAATATATTTAATCAGCTCTTTAATATACAATTGTATTTGAAAAAGTGATTATTTTCAATAATGCTAATGTCTGGTTTCATATTTGTACATAATAAATGTCATCCTTTTAATTTCAGACCATCTTTTAAGTTGTTTGAAATATCTATCTTTATTCAGTCAACCAAGGGGGAAATCAGTTAATATGTGTTGAGCAGCTATTATGTTTTGTAACACAGCAAATTGGTTAATATATATATATATATATATATATATATATATATATATACACACATTTTATTCACCCCACCCCGCAGAGATGGCTCCCTCATCTGTCTACTCCTTGCCTGCTCATCTTCTTTAGGAGGCACCGGGAACCAAACCTCCCATGCAGGAAGTAAGTGCCCAACCACTTGAGCGACTTCTGCTCCCTGCTGGTTGTGTCGTCTGCTGGCTGCAGCATCTGCTGAATGTGATGTCTGCTTGCTGCAGTGTCTGCTTGTCTTTTTTAGGAGGCCCCAGGAACTGAATCCGTGACCTCCCATGTGGGAGGTGGGTGCCCACCTGCTTGAGCCACATCCGCTCCCCTAGTTATTATTTTAAAGACAAGGAAATAGAGGTCCAAAGACTTTCAAGTAACTTTTCCTGGAATCGGCATTTTTAACTAGTCTATGTGACTTCAAGTCTGCACTCCAGCTCCATGAGTTTTATTGACCATCACTCTACTTCAGATGTACACAGAATTGACAAGTGGGCCTTTTAGTCTTTATCCAAGTCACTGATAAATTTCTGGGTTGAGCCCAAGGATGGAACCCTGCAGCATATCACTAGAAATCTCCCATGGAGAGAAACTGGCCCATTAAAAAACAGTCATCGGAAGGGCTGATTTCAAAACAAAGAGCTAAGGTAACCATTTTCATCAGGCTCACACTTTTTCATCTTCTCCATAAGAATATTATGAAAAATTTTGTAAAAGCACCTTTCTGAAATCCAGACTTATCACACACACAGAGTTCCCTGCATCCCCCAATCAAGTAACCATCTAAAAAGTTCTGGCAAGTTAGTATAATGTACTTTGTTCTTAGATTCTGGAAACCGAGTCATCTCCCATTAATCAATGTTACCTTCTCTAAGTGATCATGCAGTTTCATAATATGTTTTGAAATTGTGCTAGTGTTTGAGAGTAAATCACAGATCGGTAATTTATATATTCTTCCATTTTCCCCCTTCTGGAAAATTACCTGTTGACCTCTTAGAATCTCTTCAATTCTTTGTTTAGTCAGGGTTCTCTCGGGAAACAGAATCAGCAGGAGATATCTGTGAATAATATGGAACTCTAAAAGAGTCTCTCACGTGACCATGGGGATGCACAAGTCCAGGTTCCTCAGGCAAGCTGCAAACCAGGGGCTCTGATGAAAGCCCGATGATGAGTCTCTGGGAGAAGTTGCCTGTCCAACGACGAGCTGGGAAATTCTCTCTGAATGTTGAAATCACTTCCACTTTTAAGTCATTCAACTGATTGGATAAAAGCACCACCCATTGATAATGTAATCTCCCTGATTGATGCAGATGTAATCAGCCATCCACGCAGTAAACTCACTGGTGATTGAAGTCCATAAATGCTCTTGTATTACAATTAGCCCAGTGCTTGCTGGCACAAACACCTGGACACAACTACTTGGCCGAGTTGACACATTAGCCTAACCATCACAAATATGTAAAGTTGACTAATGAGCCTTCAAAGTTCCCTGAATAGTAAATCTGGGTTCAAGATAGAACTATGTCGTTACCGAAGGGTTAGGTCTCTATTTCCACATCTCTCAAGGATTAAAATTCCTGTTAACCTGGTTTGTTCTACCCCTAAAGTTTAAGTTCTTCCTCTTTGGTTAAAAAAAGATCAAAGCAAAACAAATATTTAGTACCTGTGCTATCTCTTTGTCATCTAGAAACACCCTGTAACAGGCCTCAAATATTAGCCTAGCTCTTCCGCAGTCATCTTGTGCTAATTTCAATTGCCTTCCCTTTGGCAAGATGTTGTGTATTTTGGATTATTCTATGCTGTTGACACTCTGAAACCAGTTTGAAAAGAGTTTTCCCATCTACTCTAATCATTCTTGGTTACATACTTTTCAGGCCCAACAGGATGCGTGCATTGTCTTACATCTGGGAGCCCAAGTTACTTTGATTAGCCAAATTCTACATTTTCTTCTGCTCCCCTTACACACACCCAAATCTGTTGAACCTGGGCCAAATGTTAAAAGATAAGAGGAAACTAACAGCATGACTGTAACTTGTCCAAATATCACGAAAGGACAGAAGTGATAATAGAAAAGAGACCCGAAAAAAGTGAGAAACAGCATGGGAGCACCACACACTGCCAGCAGGAGAAAACCAAACACCACCGGCCCACTCTCCCAGGGGCACACCCAGAAGGTGACTCCTCCATAGCTCCATATGCGGATACTATCTCTCCTTTTTTAAGATAGAATATTTACGGTTCTCCGGAATTTAGCCCAAAATTTCTTAAATAAAAGTCCATGCCAATATCCTACGCTAGGTGGAATAAAGCGGTGAATTACTATTTCAAACCCTCTGACTACCTGTATATTTAGGAAAATAACAAATACAAAAATTATATACCAATAACACAAATATATATACACAAATATATAAAAGAATAGTGGTATGAACTATTATATAAGGAAGTGTATTCATATTTATATATCTGAATATAAACAAATATTTACCTATAATACATTATTAAATATATACCATGCATTATATACTGTTATATTATATACAGTTCATTCTATTATATATTATAAATTATATATCATATGTTATAACATATATTATGTATTTATACTGGTTTATGTGTGTGAGTATACATTTTTCTTTCTATTCTGATCCTAAATGTTTCCCATACCTCTTTATTCTGACATTAAACAACTGCTCATACATTGTTTTGTTTGTTTTGTTTTTTAGGGTACCAGGGGCAGGGATTGAACCCCAGACCTCATATATAGGGAGCAGGCATTCAACCACTGAGCCACATTGGATCCCCTGACTTGGTTTTTTCATTTGTTTGCTTGTTGTTTGTTGTTTTGTTTTTAGGAGGCACTGGGGACCGAACCTGGGACCTCCTATGTGGGAAGCAGGCTCTCAACCTCTTGAGCCACATCTGCTCCTTGCTCATACGTTTTTTGTTGCATAGCTCTGCTAAGATAAAAGATTACTTGAATGTATAGAGGAGATCAACAAATATAAAAGGTTATGTTATCTGTCTTCAAAGACTGTTGGATTTAATTTTTCAAAAATCTTAGCTTCTTTCACCTTTTCTGCCCATTCATCATTATTATTCCCTGTGCATCTAACCTCATGATTTTTGGCTCTCATACATTCCTTAGGAAGCACAACTGATAACAAGAATATTCTTCACACTATCGTTAACAGTAATATTGCAATATTTTTACAGCAATGGCAAAGAAGGTACTATATCAATGCTAAGGGTCAATAATGGGGGGGGGGGGCATAAAGGAGTATGGGATTTTTCCTTTTGGAGTAATGAAATGGACTTACTGATGACAGTACAACTCTTTGATGAAACTGAGAGCCACTAAGTGTACACTTGGGATAGACTGTACAAGGCAGGGGACTATATAACACAGTGTTCCCTGTGGTGAATAATTGACTGTGGTTAACAGCACAAATATGAGAACATTATCTCATGAACTATAACAAATATATAATACTAATACATGGTATTAGTAATAGGAGGGTTTGTGAGAAAAATACACCAAATATAAGCTATGGACTAAAGATAGCAGTAATATTATGATGATGCCCTTTCATCATTTGTAACAAATGTGTCACCATAATGTAAGGTGGTGGTGGTGGGTGATGTATGGGAATCCTGTATGGTATGTATGATTGTTTTAACTCACAACTTCTCAAATAAAAAATAAATTAAAATATTAAAATAAAAACCTATGGACATGCATTTAAAAGTCCTCTTGCCAGTTAAAGGGAGTACAAAGCTGTGTTCTATTAAAAAAAAAAAAAAAGAATCTTCTTCATAAGGTTTTACTATAGAAATAGCTTAGTGATTAAGTTTTTATCTTCATTTTATGATGTATCATTGCTTTGGCTTAATTTTGTATTTTAATAATTTCAATTTCTTGGCATACTATCAATATTTTTAATAGTTAAAAATATCTTATAAAATCTAAAGTTTTTGGACTGCTTAAAATATTTTTTAAATAAGGATTGGTGACCAATTAAGAAACTTTTACATGAATCTTTCTGCAAACCATGACCTTATATTTTAAAAAATTAGGTAAAAAGAAAACAGAGCAAAGACAAATCAAGACCATTATATTACATAGTTCTATACATCTTTTCCATGACGCAAATTACTCTCAGGTCTATTTTTCTGATGTGCTGTTTATGCTCATCAGAGCTGTTTGTACTGTTTGTTGTTTCCTGTTGAAAATATAAATAAATATATAAGGTTATATAATTTAACCATTGTAGGTATATAATTTCTAGAAAGGAAGAGAACTTACTCCAATTTTCCATTAGTTTTCTACTGTTGCTTTTTAATCAATATTTCCTATTTTAGAGAACTAAATTGATAAGGAACCACAAGCTTAGAGATATGCCTACCCAACCTGGAAATAATTCCAAAATGACTAATTCAGACCATGTAGTTAATAAATACCAAATATTATAAGTGAGACACTGCAAGCCCTACCTTCCAGGCCCTCATATTCCAAAGTAGACACAGATTAACACACATTGATGGAAAACAGTAGAACAGTCAAGGATTCAGTTTTATGTGCCATAAATATTAAATCAGAGAAAAAATCAGTTGAAGTATATAGGGAAGTCTTTGCTGAAGAGACGATCTTTCAGCCTTGAATAAATGGGATGTGGATTAGCACCTGGGAGAACCCACTGCAAGATCAAATACTTTGTTTGGATTGGAAGTGGGATTGAGCATGAACATGGAAAGGGAGTGAATGAGATGTGTCTGACCAGAAAAGATTGGTCATCT